>CM071865.1:5826120-5860157 GCA_036759665.1 Gynandropsis gynandra | reverse complement strand
ATTCTTGCGAGGAGACAAGCGAGGAGCATTGGAGATCGAGCACCACCACTTCGGTTTTGTTTGGTTTTTATGTTCCTTAGACTTTCTACTATGTTTATGTTTCTTTACAGATGCATGAGCGAGTATTTTGTTTTTTCTAGAGAAGGGATTAGCCCTTGGCTATCCCGAGACCGCTTTTGATATATTTTGAATGCATCTTCCCGTTTTAGTTCATCTATTCTTTATCTGAGTGCTTGAATTTACTTGTGTTTGCGCTGATCACGTAGATGCATGTGTTAGGGATTAGGAGAAGGACCGAAAGGGGAATTCTAGTCCTAGAAAGTCAGGTTTAGAACAACCGAGGTTAGGCCACGAAAGTAGGGTAGCAACGGTTGAGGTGAACGGATGAATCATAGAGCCTATGGGTTTAGTTCAAGGTGTCAGCCACAAAAGTAGGGGGCAGCTTGTCTAGATCACGTGTCTATGCCTCGAGAGAGGGTAGATATCATATTAGGATCGTCTGCCTTAGATAGCTTTAACTGGGATTGCATGATAGATAGGTTGATCGTTGGTTTCGGTAGTCTTGTGGCGAAACCGGATTCCTAGGACGTTTGTCTTATCGTTAGAACCCAAGTAGTTTATTTACTTTCAGTATTTCATTCCTCATTCACATTCTTTCGTTAGCAAGTTTGATTCCTAGTTCGAGTTTAGATAGTGTTGCGTAGTCTCTGTGGGATCGACACCTAAAATACTACACACGTGTCGTGCACTTGCGGGTAGTTTAGGTTATTTTATTTAACTCTTATAATGCATCAATGTCATTATAATCGCAAACACTATAGAAGATATGCGGTAAAAAATATGAGAGTTGCTTATGAAAAACAGATCAATGGTTGAGGGGTTAAATAGATTATTTATAGACGAATTAGGGACGGATTACGGACTAAGAAAATAATTTTCCGAAAAGTCGTCCTGAATCCGTCCCTAAAATTGTTTTTAAATTCCTAAATTTAGGGACGGTCCCAAATCCGTCCCTAATTTTAGGGACGAAAGGAGATGTTGTTCCTAATTTGGGGACGAATTTTCGGCCATCCCTAAATTTAGGGACGACAGCACCTTCCGTCCCAAAATTTAGGGACGCTCGTGCTCTACCGTGCCAAATCTGGGACGCCCTACTCATTCGTCCCTAATTGGTCCGCAAATACGGACGGATTAGAGACGGCTCTTCGGTACGCAAAATTGGGAACGGATTCGGGACGGATTTCATTATCCGTCCCTAATCCGTGTATAATCCGTCCCTAAATTTAGGGACGGAAATGTCAGTCCCCAAATTCCGTCCCAAATCTTGAATTTTCTAGTAGTGAAAGTTCACTACCCGATGTAAGACAATCTATCATAACACTCCTCCTCACGTCCAAACTCGGTTCTGGAGCGTGAACATCGCAATTGGGGACCAACATCGATATATTTAAATTTGGACGAACCAGACTTTGATATCATATTAAATATGTGTTTGAGCCTAATTAATTCCAAAAACTAACTCATAAATTTATGGTTGTCTAGTATCATATATATATATATGAGCTCAAAGTTCATGTATTAATCCATATAAAACAACTTATCATAATATATATATATATATATATAAAAGAACAATTACATTGATTTTTAATATGTTACATTCGAATTTCCACCATGTCTAGATAATATATTGTTCTGATTTCGAGCAATTTTAATTTTAATTGATGGGTCGGTCGACTTATATGTGTAAGTGCAATGCATAGGATACCCTTTTCACTTCCAAATTATGTATTTGTTTGGCTATCTTAGCTAGCCTAATTAAAAACACAAAGTTTAAAAACACAAAGTGTCATTGATAATTTAACATTTTAATTTATACATATTTATAATATTGGATTTAAATGGAGTAGTAGAACTGTAATGTGCATATGGTTAATTATAATTATGATAAATATTTATTTACTATAACCAATGAGAAACCATAAATTTTATAAAAAATAAGATTCTTCTGTCTTAAACCAACATGTCCTATTTTATTACCATTAATGCCTGAATGTTACTTCTTGTCATATGGGAGACATTATATCGGGTCCCATATCATATACACATATATAAATGTATCAAATTAAGAGTTAAATCAATATTTTTGTATAATATATAATTTGTTTTAGTAATCTTCAACGTGAGATTTGAGTATCATTAGTTTAGACGACAAGGTAATTCCAAGGTTAATTACCCATATTTTTTGGGTACCCCATAATATTAATTTACAATTTCTTTAGAGAACTTGAAACTTTGTTATTTTTAATAAATCCGGTTATTGAAGGTATTTGTGCTCTTATTATATTTTTATATATAAAATTAAAATATAATATATATGTTTTATATTATTATGGAATTTTTCTTGTACAATTTTGATATAATACCAACGTAAATACTTGCGGACTACGGACCCACCGTGATTCCGCTATGCAATCTTATCGAAGATATTTTCAAAATCTTACTTCTCCAATACATGATCTCAAAACTTGAAAATTAAGTTTTGTTTTTGATTTTCTTATTTGATAAAGAACAAATTAGGATGAGAATATTGTGGGCTAGGACGTGATATGATAAAAACAACAATTTGTCTATAATGTTTTCTTCATATTATGAAATAAAATGTACATGTCATAAGAAATATTTTTTTTTATGTTTTCACACACATAAAATAAAATAACTCAATATATTACATAAAGGGAAAAAGTTAGAACTATATTGACAACAAAAAACAATATCATGCAAAAAAAAGTGATTTTTTAACAAGAAAAAATGAAAATAAAAAGACGAAGAGCAACAAAAACACGTACGAGGAAATAAAGGTGGAGGCAATCAAACATGACAACACCAAAAAAAAACATTGATTTTGATGACTAAAAAGGTGAATTTTTAATTATTAAAAAAATTGGATTTTGAGAAAACTAATAATCTTAAATTTCATAACCAAAACTCTGATTTTTTTTGGGCTTTGTGAAAATGCTTTTGACAGACAAAATACAACTCACTAAACCACTAATTTTCTTTTTTAAGATTATTAGATTAATGAAATAATTTAATTGAAACAAGTTAATTTAAGATTATTAAGTCAAGTAATCATGTTGTGACAAGATGGGTTTCACTAGTTTTGAGGAAACCTTCTAGTTTCTTGTGCCCATAAAGCTAATCACAATTTTGATAATCCGGGTTTTGTTTACTTAAACTGTTTAATATTAATTATTTAATTTGTTCTTAATTAAATCCAGGTGGGTCTTGATTAGTGTTTAGTTGTTTGTTTAATCCTCTCCAGAAAGTTCAACTTTTCTTGGAGAATATAATTAAAATATTGGACTCGTAAGAAAAAAAAAGTTTATTGCTTCCTTAGAGATTGAAAATATATATTATTTCACATATTTATTACGAATCCAATCAAAATAGATTTTATCTAATTGCATATCAAATCTTAACAATTTATATTTAGATTAGACGTTATCGCAATGATATAAATCATTTAGTATCATGATTGATCATGGTGATTAAAAGAAAATAGCCTATAAACCTCATGAAAATTATAATAATGAACATAAAAATTGTATGTTTTGTTTATATCCAATATGTGTAGATAAAGTAATGTTTATTACAAGTACTTACAGTGAGACAATGCTTCTAGATTTGAGTATTCACATGTATATGAATTCATTAAAGATGTCTAAAAATGTCATTTTGTTTCTTTCGGAGAATTCAATTCTTTTATCGATCTACCTTCTTTCGAAGTCTAAATCCTTATTCAATCACTGCAATCATTGACATCTTCATCTAATGACATATATGTTGAATTTAGTAACAATCAATATCATAATTCCTAAATTTACCAAACATATCTTTCGATATAATCATTCAAATATATTTAATGCATGCAATCTAGATTAGTTTGGCATCTCTCTATACTATTTCATGTAACAATCAAGTCAATGGTCCCTCAAGAAGTGAAAAAATAAATCATGCCTCAAAACCACAAGAAAGCAAAGAACAATAAATTTGATAAGAAGTACAATGAGTTCAAATACACAACATTGTGGCCTGAAACATAGATTTTATGTATAGATCTACATACCAGGGACAAGCTACAACATGAGACAAGTTAAAATAAATGTTAGAGATGACTTAGTCGATTATCGATAAGTCTTTCTCATGACCTTGCCTTCAACCCGTCTCCGTTAATAGATCGAAATTGTAATGTAGTCCGATAGTTATTTCCCTCTTTTCTACTCTCCAAAAGCCTTTTTTTCTTACTATTTGTGTTTTCATCTTATAAAAAATGTTGGCCTCTTGATATAGAAAATTTCTCTAGCTCTCAAATAATTCAAATTTTGAATTATTAGTTAAATTCGGCACACCGTGTGGTCAAGTTGGTGTCAAATTGGCCCAAACGATTATTGTTTCTACATGTTCACTTAATAGACCAAACCAAAATTTTGAGGTCTTCTAGCTCAATGCTCAACCAAGTTGGCAGGCGTCTACGTCGAGCGAACTTATGTGGATAAAAAGTGTCATTGTTTTGGCTCATCGTTCGACCCAGTTGTTTGTCCCTTGGGTCGAATGATGTTATTTTAGGTAAAATTTGAGATATTCTAGCTCACTGCTTGACAAAGTTTGCAGACGCCTGCATCGAGCGAATTTATGGGCTGCCATTATTTTGGCTAATCGCTCGACCTAATTTTTTGCCCCTCGGGTCGAGCGAAGTTTTGGAGGTGAATATTGCTCCTTTGTTTAGGTTGAATGGTTTATCACCGTGCATGAATGATAACTTGAGGATTTTTATGCATCTCATAATCACACGAAAAAACACCAACTTTAGGTTTTTCTCTATTAGATCTTGGTCTTGCTATTCAATAATATTCAACCTTAATATGTATAATTTTTCGTTTTAGTATTTAAATTATGATAATCATGATACTCATAACTATTATATTATAGAGGTAAGGAGACTATGCTCAAATCAATCATCATGGCTCCCCTCTATGCTAAATCGTGTTTTAAATACTACAAATGTTATGCTATAAGATTCGAGTAGCTACGACGGAATATTGGTGTTCTTCTGGGTCGTCGAGCAAGGGTATTCACACTACAAAAATTATGTAACTTTCAACGGCCAAATCCATAATAAATGACAAATTTTCCTTTGAAATCAACCATTTCCAACGAATTTCAATGTATTTATGACCGTTGTTAATCGACCGTAGAAAAAATACATTCACTGCAATTTTCAACGGCGTTTCAACGGCTAAAATCTATTGCAAAAATATCAACGGATTTTAGTGAATAAGTATATTGAAATTTCCAACGATGCCCGTTGGAATGACTAGTAACGGGTATCCATTGAAAATTTTCGCGGAAAATTTGAACATTTCCAACGGATGTCTGTTGATACTTTTGAGCTGAAATTTTAAATATATCAATTGATGTCCGTTGATGTTATGATTGTATAATCCATGGACATCCAATGATTTTATGACAAATTTAAAAAAAAATAAAAAATAATAAATACTAAATTTACGATATTATTTGAAAATGTATAGAACATTTTAATTTAATATTTAAACAAACAATACAAATAATATAATATACACTATAAATCATCTAAACAATTATCTTCTTCTTCTTATATCCCGACATAGCGAAAATGAGTAATGGCAGAGCTCCACTAAAACTCGCCAACTTTCTTTTATAACAGGTGAATCGTTCAATCATCATAGTGAATAGTGTTTAATTGGTTTGGAAGAGATTTTGATAGGATTTGAAAGGTTTTTTTAATATGTTAAAAATGAAATGTTCAACGTCTTAATACCCAAATTTTCAATGATTTAATAAAAGAATGTCAAACCACAACCTTTCATTTTTTAAGAGGCTTCCGTTAAAATATCTAACGGATGTTCGTTGAAAACGTGAAGACGATTAGACACAAAGTTTTTGTAATTATGACTCTTTTCAAGGGGCATCCGTTCAACGGATTCCCGTTGAAAAAAAGATAAGACGCTATGCGTATAATTTTATAATTATGATTTTTTAAGGGGTATTGATTGAAATTTTAAAGGGATACCCGTTGAAAATTCCAACAGATGTCCGTTGGAAATTCGAAAAAATACAACGGACATCCGTTGATAAAGAATAAAGATTTTCAACGGTTCACCATGGAATCCGTTGGTAAATATGTCAATGAATAGTCCATTGGGATCCGTTGTTAAAAATTTCAACGAATGAATCCGTTGGTAACTATTTCAAATGGCAGACCTGTTGATCCGTCCGTTGATATTGACATGTTTTTTTAGTAGTGTAAGTAGATGGCTTGGAAGAAACTTTTTATTCCCAAAAAGGAAGGCAAGTTAGGGTTCAAAGATACCAAACAATTTAATAACACCTTTTAGCAAAATAAGTATGAAAAAACGTTGAAATCCTTATGCTCTTTTGGCCAAGGTCTTAGAAAGTAAGTACTTCCAGTTGTTTTCGATAATGTATGCAACTATGGTCCTTCTTTTTGAAAGTTTGATTTCAGGTTAGAATCTACTGAGAAAATAAGTCATTAGAAAAATTGGCTCATTGAAGAATACATCAGTCTGATGTGATTCATAAGTATCAGAGACTCTTCCACATCCAGGATTAAGATCAGGGATACTGGCTACACCGAATAAACATATTTGAGACTTATGGGATGTTGCTAGCAAGAGTGCAAGTGTGACCAAGTCATAGCTCTACTAAATCAAAATGATGAAAGAGTCAATGGATCATATTAGGTGCACAAAGAAGCTTTGGACGGGTGTGCATGTAGATTGTCAAAATAGGGAAAGTATACGTGAAATTGATCATCTCGTTTTCATACATATTTCTTGCACGATTTTAGAGATGTTTATGATATAGATGCGATGCTTTACATATGATTCCATATCTGTTTTACTTGTTTTCGTGTTTTCATGTTCTTACAGGTTTTTATGCGTATTCGATTCATTTCGGAGCTAAAGGACATGCACGAGACAAAGTACTAACATCGAGGATCACCAGGGGACAAACGGGATGGGAATCGGCAAGTTATAGCCACTACCCACGCGGGTAACTCCCTAGCTCGAACGAGCATTTGTTATGGTGATTTTTTCCAGCGAATTGAGCACGAGTCGGGTAAGAAATACCACGCCCGGGGCCTCAGCCCGAGCGGGCAGAACATGAGCCCGAGCGAGCATCACTTGAGCCCGAGGGGGCAGCACCTCAGCCCGAGCGGGCTACCTCTTTTCTCATCGCGATCCCGCACGACCTTCCGCTCCGTACCCGAGTAGGTAACTTACCCTGCCTGCGCGGGTCGCGTCCGTCACCTACAACTCCAAATAAGTTAATTTGACTTAAAACAAATGGGAGTTTGCTGGGGACTTATACAATAAGGAAAACGACTTTAGAAAAGAGGAATAAGTGATATTTCGCTGGAATGAAGTAATGGAAACGTCACCCAACTTATTCAAGAATGGAAACTCATAAAAAGACAACAATCGGTGGCTGTTGCAATAGAAGGAATAACTGAACGTCCAGAAGGAAAGAGAGGGAGAAAAGGAAAGAAAAGAGGAAGGAAAGAAGAGGAGAGGAGTGAGAGGTCGAGCTCATTCACTAAGTTTTCAGTTCTTGATCGAAGAGAAAGAGTAGAGAGGGAGAAGGAGGTTCTTGCGAAGGAGACTTACAAGGAGCATTGGAGATCAACCCCACACTTCGGTTTCATTTGTTTTCATGTTCCTTAGACCTTCTATTTCGTTTATGATTGTTTACGGATGCATGAGCGAGTAGTTTGTTTGTTCTAGGAGAAGGGATTAGCCCATGGCTATCCCGGAACCACTTTTGATTTATCTTTGAATGCATCTTCCCATTTTCGTTTATCTATTCTCTATCTGAGTGCTTAAATGACTTGTGTTTACGAAGGCCAAGTAGATGCATGTGTTAGGGATTAGGAGAAGGACCGAAAGGAGAATTCTAGTCCTAGAAGATCAGGTTTAGAACAACCGAGGTTAGGCCACGAAAGTAGGTAGCAGTGGTTGAGGGTAAAATGGATGAATCACAGATCTTATTGGGTTTAGTTCAAGGTGTCAGCCACGAAAGTAAGGGATAACTTGACTAGATCACGTGTCTATGCCTTGAGAGAGGGTATATATCATATTAGGATCGTTTGCCTTAGATAACTTGACTGGGATTGCATGATAGATAGGTTGATTGTTGGTTTCGGTAGTCTTGTGGTGAAACTAGTTTCCTGGAACGTTTGTCTCATCGTTAAGAACTAGTTTGTTTATTTGCTTTCATTATTTCATTCTTAAAACCATATTTCGTTCGTTAGCAAATTTTATTCATAGTTTGAGTTTGGGTTGTGTTGCGTAGTCCCTGTGGGATCAACACCTGAAGTACTACACACGTGTCATGTACTTGCGGGTAGTTTAGATTATTTGTTTAACTTTGGTAACGCATCAGAAATCTGGTTATTGGGTGGCATCCCACCCATATTTATTAGGGATAACCAATTACGACTATGTTTACCGGAATAGAAATGAATAAAGGAATTGACATGGAAACAAAAGGTACCTCTGAAAATCGGGAAGTGCATTTGGAGAGTTTTTGAACAATTGTCTTCCTACAACTATTATGTTATTCTTTAGAAAAATAACGAACTATGTGATTCTTTTTGTTTGAAATATAAAGTGGACTTGTTGAATCACATTCTGTTCACATGCCAACATCATTACAAGGATAACTCTTATCTCGAATCACGACATTTATGAAGATATTCCCTTCCCATTTTGTTTTTTATAATGTATAATTCCTGATGATAGTAGCATAGAAAAATAATAACTTGTTGCATAGTAACGTACCTTTTTAAAATCTCGGAGGGTATGGAAAACAAAGAACAATTTGGTGTATCCTAGGGAAACATTGATATTCAGCTAGATCTCACACTTAACTATTGGACGAAAGCTCCGATAATGATTATAAAATGCAATGTGGATGAATCTTTAAGTGTAATGAACTTTGACCAAGTTTTGGTTTGATCCTACGAGATTCTAGAGGGGTTGGATCATGTATAATAATCAACGGAGATAATGTCTCATCTAGAAACTTCAATGCATGCGGAGTTGAGGACGTTAAAGGCAATGCGAAAAATTACATTGGATGTGCTTTGAAAACACTGTCAGAATGTCTCGTTTTGCACCAACAATTTTTTCTATACACCATTTGTTAGAAAGGTTCATTCAATGGTGATATACACTGACACGATGATTTAAACTATTCAATGGCAGACACTGAAGAGATTTTGAAATCATTATTAGCTAATGTAAAGGAATTTCTTTTAAAAAATATGACACAAGCTACAAAGATTTGGGTAAATTTCTGTGTATCTCTATGAACATTATACAGAGATCTTTATACAGGAAACAAATTAAGAGTATGGAAAGAAACACATATGGAAAGATATATGCCGAGATATATGCAGAATAAAATCCCGAGATGTATGCCTAGCACATAACCCGTAACTTCTGCAATACCTCCCTCAAGGTCGAGCACAGAGGTCGAGAACACCCGACTTGGATAAGAAAAGCGCGAATTCTTTCTTTTCGAGGGCCTTCGTAAAAATGTCCGCAAGTTGCATGTGAGTTGCGACATGATGAGTAGAAATAGTCCCATCAAGAACGCCATCATGAACAAAATGACAATCGACCTCAATATGTTTGGTCCGCTCGTGAAACACTGGATTGGCGGTAATGTGGAGAGCAGCTTGACTGTCGCAATGTAACCGCATCGGCTGAGAATGTGAGACACCCAGATCACGAAGTAACGACTTAATTCAAAGTAGCTCACAGGTTGTCATCGCCATGGTACGGTATTAGGCTTCTGCAAATGAACGAGAAACAACACTGTGTTTCTTCATCTTCCATGAGATCAGAGAGGAACCGAGATATATGAACCACCCCATTAAAGGACACCCTGCCCAGTCGAAATCACACCATGCATGGATTCGAAGATCAGAGTTAGACTGAAGCAATATTCCTTGACCCAGGTTTCCTTTTAGATACCGAACTACCTGTAAAGTAGCCTCCGGGTGATCTCATCATGGAACATGTATAAACTAAGATAAGGTGTGAACAAAGTAGGCCAATTCTGGACGAGTCACTTCCAAATAGATGAGTCGTCCTACTAAACGTCGATAAGGTAAAGGATCGTCAAGAAAATTTCCCGTAGCCAAAGGTAGGTGGTGATTTTGTTCTAACGGGAAACTAGCGAGCTTCGCACCAAGTAAGCTAACTTCTGAGATAATATCCAAAGCATACTTGCGTTGGCATGGATAAATTCCGGTAGGATTTAGAGCCACCTCAATTCCCAAAAAATACTTCAGAAATCCTAGATCTTTCATGTGAAAACACGATGAGAGATATCGTTTGAATGCCTGAATAGCAACCAGTGAATTTTTCGTGATGATCAAATCATCAACATAGATCAAAACATGGATTTGAATCCGTCCAACGCAGAATGTGAAGAGAGAGTGATCGGACGGGGATGAACGAAAACCATAGTTTTTCAATGAGGTTGAGAGTTTTGCAAACCAACAACGAGGAACATGCTTTAAACCGTACAAAGACTTTCGTAGGCGACAAACATGAGAAGGATCGGAGAGAGGAAAACCTGGTGGGGGTTTTATATAGACTTCTTCGAGCAAATCCCCATAAAGAAAAGCGTTATGCACACCCATTTGATGCACCTACCAATTCTTTGCAGATGCGAGCGTAAAGAATAGATGAACATTTACCATTTTTGCGATGGGATCAAAAGTTTCTTTGTAATCAAGTCCTTCAATTTGATTGTTGCCAAGAACTACTAGCCTGGCTTTGTAACGTTCCACTGATCCATCAGAATAATATTTTATCTCAAAAACCCATTTGCTTCCAATCGCTTTGTTTCCATGAGGAAGAGGTTCTGAAGTCTAAGTATCGTTGGCTTCTAGTACACGAATTTCATCAGACATTGTTGCTTACCATCGTTTATTTTGAAAGGCTTCTTTGTAGGAGTGTGGCTCACGACCAGCAGTAACAACGGCTAAGAAAGCACGATGTTTGGAAGAAAATTTTGAATAAGAGACATACCCGATGATAGGATATGCTGAGATCGAAGCAACATCTGATGGTGGTGAAGCAAGTTGCATAGTGTGAGGCACATGGACAGTGTTGATGACGAATAGTTTCAACCGTGTAGAGGGAAATTGTTCTCGATGGCCTCGTCCAAGTGCTCCCTGTGTGGAATCGGAGACATGTGTAAGAATTGATTCAGATGCCTAAACCGAAGCAGTAGAAACATAATCAGGCAGAACTAAAGCAAAATCTGGCTGGGCTGAAGGAGTTGACGAGGATGACGAAATAGAATCAGAAACAGGCCAATTCCTCATCCATGGGAAAATATCTTCCCGAAATAAAACGACACGCGATACAAAAAAATTCCTCGATCAAGGTCATAAAGTCTCCAACCATTTTTTCCATTTGGGTACCCGACGAAAATACACCGGTGGCTACGATGAGCAAATTTATTGCTGGTGGTATGTTGACTATGGGCATAACATAGTGAGCCTAAAACTCGCAGATGCTCATAGTCGGGAGCAGCTCCGTACAAAAGATGAAATGGTGTTTGTCCTTTGAGAATAGGTGACTGCGTTCGGTTGATTAAGTGAGCCGCTGCCAAGACACAGTCACCCCAAAATTCGATGGGTAAGCTTGCTTGAAAAAGAAGCGATCGAGCCACATTTAGAATGTGTTGATGTTTGTGTTCAACTTTACCATTTTTATTGTGGGGTTCAACACACGAGGTGTCATGAACAATCATTTCATCCAAGAAGAAATCACTAATACACAAGAATTCACTTCCATTATTAGTTCTGATGTGTTTCACTGATGTTCCAAATTGTCGAGTTACCATGGTAAGATATTGTAGTAGATGAACTGAAACTTCACTTTTGTTCCTCATCAAATAAAGCCAAATACCTCGTGAAAAATCATCAACGATCGTTAAGAATATTTTGCGCCTGAAAATGACGGTGTGCGATAGGGTCCCCAAACATCACAATGAATCAACTCAAATATGGATTAAATTTTATTCAAACTAGTAGGAAAACAATCTCGTTTCTGCTTTGTCGGAATACAAAGCTCAAACATGTTATTCAACTATTCCTTATGCTTAGTAAAACTTAAATTAGAAATGGACTCTAGTATCTTCGAAGACGGATGTCCAAGCCATTGCTGCCAAGATACTGCCGAGAAAATAGCACAAGACCAAACAGTTGCAACATTCACCATATTCTGGAAATAATGGAGTCTGTCTAGCTACTCACCCGCTCCAATCAGTATCTTGGTAACTCGGTCCTGAATGACGCATAATTTGTTAGCAAACTGAACTGAATAATTCCGATGTCAAAGTAGTTGAGAAACCGAGATTAGATTATGAATAAGCTCTTTAAATAAGGACACATTGCGCAACAAAATAATATGACCAAGCTGAACATTTCCATGTTGTACTGCTAAACTCTCATACCCATCCGACATAATAATATAAACCGGATCCATTGCAAATACATCACGGAGACAAGCAAGATTTCCTGTCATATGGTGTGAGCAACCAGAGTCGATGATCTATATTAAGTCAGAAGACTTACCAGATGTTGTTTCCGTAGTCTCTATCCTGGAAGCATTAAGCATGGCCATCAATATTCTCTCTATCAGCATCTGAAATTCTTTGTTGCAGAATAGATGTCGATAGAATCGGGGTTAATTGAGCAACATTTACCCTTATAGTCGGTAGAGATCCACGTCCTCGTCCCGAAACATAATTTGGAAATAGTGCTCCATGGCCTCGATCAGTTCTGGTTCTGGGGCGATCATCCCACCATTCGGGATAACCTAGAATCTGGAAGCAAGATTTAGATGCATGACCTGATCTACCGCAGTGAGAACATATGATTTTTGCCTTGTCTTCTACAGATTGTCGTGACGAAAACCCTTGTTTCACAACAAAGGCTATTGCAGTAGCTCGAAATGCTTGAGATTTGGGTGCAGCATGTGTTGTCTCATCGTGCAAAACAACATTATACACAATATCCTGATCAGGCAGCGGGTCTTCGGACAAGAGATTAGACCGGACGACACTAAACATTGAGTCGTTGAGTCCCATAAGAAAATTATGCACGCGATCCTCATTGCGATCATTCTCCAGTTGTGCCTTCAAATCATAGGTATATTTGCCACCGGTACAGAATAGTAAAGGCATTGAGTTCAGAATGTCACGCCAGATTCGACTCAATTTTCCATAATAGACATCGATGCTTAATCCGTTTTGAGTGCAGTGAGCAAGTTCAGATTGAAGCCTTTGAATGCGTGACCCATTCTTTACTGTAAACTGAGCACGCAGGTGGTTCAAGTGGTCGATAGCATTTTCGCGATTGGAAATATATCAGATCGCAGCATTGATCCAATGGCGTTCTTAATCTAAGAAACAAGCAAATAATTGTTAGTCTCCGAGTCTTCAAAATTTGTTGAGTCGAGAGCAGGCCGAGGGATTTTGCCATCTGCAAATCCGAATTTCTTTCTGGACTTCAAGGCATGGCTGATGTTGATCTCCCAGTCATCATAATTATCCCCGCGAAGCATAGGATGGGAGAGAACCAAACCAAGATTTTCGCTTGATGTCTGATCATAAGGAGAGATCGTGCGACGTTGCACGATAACTCCTTCAGTGTTCGTAGCAGTCGTGGAGGAAGACATTGTGTCAAGAGTGAAGAGTTGTCAGAAAATAGGGATTTGAAGCTCATCTAAATTGACGGTTCGAGGGTCATCTGAATCAGGGTCGAAATTTTTTGGAAACAAAGGTTCAGAGGTTTCGAAGTTTGTCAAAACTGGGGTTTGAAAGTTTCGGAAATAGGGATTCTGATTTTTTCGGAATTAGGGTTCAAAAGTTTTTCGAAATCGAAGGTTTGGGGTTATTAAAGTCAGAGATTGGGGTTTTTGGAATCGGTAATGAAGTTATCAGGGTCGAAATAGATGATGAAGGAATCAGGATGGGTTTCAAAGGTTTTGGGTTCAATGGGTTTCGGGGGTTTTGGGGTCGGTGAGTTATCAGGGTTCGAAGGAGATGGGAGGAAGATGAAGGAATCAATGGGTGGGTTTCGAAGGAGTCGATTCTCAGGGTCAGAGGTTTATCAGGGTCAGTGGTGCTATCAAGAGAGGAATCAGAGGAGTCGGTGGGTTCGAAGGTTTCTGGGTCGGTGGGTTTCAGAGGTTTCTGGGTTGGTGAGTTATTAGGGTTCGAAGGAGATGGGAAGAATATGAAAGAATCAATGAGACAAGCTGGAGAAGAAGATGGGTTTCGAAGGTGTCTGTGAAGGGTTCGGTGAGTTTCGAAGAAGAATGAAGAAGATGATAATTTTGACTTAGAACTCTGATACCATGACACAAGCTCTAAGGATTTGGATAAATTTCTATGTATTTTCATGAACATTATACAAAGGTCCTAATACAGGAAACAAAATAAGAGTATGGAAACAAAACACAAATGGAAGGATATATGGAGAGATATATGCAGAATAAAATCCTGAGATGTATGCCTAACACACAACACGTAACTTCCGCAATAAAATATTTAAGGCCTAGCTCTACAAAATTTACAAATGAAATTTTAAATTAGGGGTGGGCGTTTCGGGTTATCCGGACCGATCCAGACCGACCTAACCCGAAAAACCCAACCGTGAGATAAACGGATTTTGTAGAAAACACATATGGGTTCAAAATCTAAAACCCAAATGGGTTCGGGTCAGTCCGGGTTGGGTTCGCGCCTCAATCACCACTTAGACCCGAACCATCGATCATCGATGTACTCATGTCAATGCAAATCTGGAATAGTAAAAACTTTTCCAAGATGACAGCGGAGTATAAGCATGTGAAATCTAATAACCCGTGCACGGTAAAGATATAAATTTGGAACTCGAATTACCCGTTTAAACCCGAATTACCCGTTTAAACCCAAATTACCCATTTAAAACCCGAATTACCCGTTTAAAATCCGAATTACTCGTTTAAACCCGAATTACCCGTACTTAAATAACCCAAAAGATCCGAAGAACCCAAGAACCCGAAATAACCCAAATACAATTTGGGTTTTTTTGGGTTCAATGTTTCAAAATCCGAATAACCCGAATCCAACCCGAAACCCGAGAAACCCGTCCCGAAAACCAAATGGGTCTTTTTTTGTTCAATTTTTTAAAACCTGAGGAACCCGAATACGGACCGAACCCGAGAGACCTGTCCTGAAATCTGGATTGTCCACCCTATTTTAAACTTACATCTAAAATTGTACATAACTGAGTTTCCAAATTTCTGAATTTCAATATAGTTTCTTATTTTTAATTTGATTAATGTATATTGTTGCAAAATAAACTTGAACAATATGCAAGATGAGAGAGCAAGAGGTAGAGCAAGATAATTCTTTATTCAAGAAGATTTCTCAAGTGTACATTTACAAATGAAATTGCCTCTATTTATAGGCTTACAAGGATAGATGAAGAGACAAACAAATAGATTAAGAGATAAGGTAGTCATAATTCATAGAATTAAATAGAAATAAAGTGGGAGAGTAAATAGAGAATATGAAGAGTTGGAAAACTCAAAAGACATTCACATAATATTATTATTTTATAATACAATTAATTTACATGGGAGATTAAAGGGTAGCTATTTTGTGACAAACTTTGATTTATACGTATTGCTTTTCATAGTAAAAATATTATTTCTAATAATAAATGTAATCTTAAATTTGGCTTTAATGCATATTATTGAATATAATTGTAACAGTCTTTATAGCAATTATTTCTCTAGCAAAATGTTAGTTAAAGATATTGGATGTATGGTGGTTTGGTGTGGTTTCAAATTATATATATAAAAGTTCTTGCAAAAGAATGCTTGTGGTGAAGTCACCTAAGCAAGTCTTTTTTTAAAACTAATTTTTTTATTGAATATAATTATATTGATCATTAATGTAATTAAATGACTTAAAATTTTTAAATATCTCTTTTATTATCTTATTAATATCTATAAAATCTTTACATAAAATAGAAAAAATCTATATATATTATACAAATACAAATATTTAAAATGTTTTTAAATTTATTATACTTAATCAAATATTAATATATTATTCATAACTATATATTTAAATAAAAATTATATATAAAAGTTCTTGCAAAAGAAGGTTTATAGTGAGTAAGTCTTTTTTTTAACCTAATTTTTTATTGAATATAATTATATTGATCATTAATGTAATTAAATGACTTAAATTTTTAAATATCTTATTAAATTAGTTAAAAAAAGACTTAATTACATATTAATACTTAATCAAATATAAATATATTATTCATAACTATATATTTAAATAAAATTATATATATAAAAGTTCTTTCAAAAGAATGTTTGTGGTGAAGCCACCTAAGCAAGTCTTTTTTTTTTTAAACTAATTTTTTTATTGATTATAATTATATTGATCATTAATATAATTAAATGACTTAAAATTTTTAAATATCTCTTTTAATATCTTATTAATATCTATAAAATCTTTACATAAAAATAGAAAAAATCGATATATATTATGCAAATATAAATCTTTAAAATGTTTTTAAATTTATTATACTTAATTAAATATTAATATATTATTCATAAATATATTATGCAAATATAAATATTTAAAATGTTTATAAATTTATTATACTTAAACAGATATTAATATATTATTAATAACTAAAAGTTTCAGAACCACATGTTCTCTCAGAAGATCTATATAGCAATTCCTTTGCCCTTTAGACAAACATCAGGGCTTATAATTCTATTTTGACATTTACATCAATTGGTGAAAAAATCGACCATTCTGCAACCTCTAAGGTCCTTATACTTTCAGAATCCACGGACAAAATCACTACCAAATAGGATCTCTTTTACATGTTCAAGGAAACTCTACGAAATTTACCCAACTCTATCTACGACACAAAAAATGAGGTCCACAATCGCAATTAATTTGGTTTTGATTGTGGTTTCTAAGGTTTTGTTTCTTTTACTTTTGATTTTTTGGTTTCTATTCATGAACTCTTTTATAAATTGTAAATTTTGATTGTAGTTTCGATGGAAAATGCATGCCATTTGATTTCGAGTTGGAGCTGTGTTTCGCTTTGATAGCTACTTTCAGAATCCACGGACAAAATCACTACCAAATAGGATCTCTTTTACATGTTCAAGGAAACTCTACAAAATTTGCCCAACTCTATCTACGACACAAAAAATGAGGTCCACAATCGCAATTAATTTGGTTTTGATTGTGGTTTCTAAGGTTTTGTTTCTTTTACTTTTGATTTTTTGGTTTCTATTCATGAACTCTTTTATAAATTGTAAATTTTGATTGTAGTTTCGATGGAAAATGCATGCCATTTTTCATCATTAACCATATCAATGATCTCTTCTGGAGATACGTCATCATTTTGACCATCAAGATTAGTTGCTCCTTTTCTTTTTCGAGGAAGTTTATCTTTGGAACCAAGTGGTCTACCACGCTTCATGCGCACCTTAGACTCACTAGCAATTATAGGTTGTCCTTCTGGGACATGTATTTTAATTGGAGCATTCACAGCTGGAATATGAGATTTTGTGACTTTTTTTTTGGGTCAGCGAATGCGTCTGGCAATTGATTCGCAATACCTTGTAAATGGATTATCCTTTGAACTTCTAAATCACTTTCTTTTGTTCGAGGATCTAAATTTGTCAGTGATGATACATTCCATGATATCTCTTTCTCCAAATGTTTGTTACTTTCCCCTAATGTTGGGAATAATGATTCATCAAAATGACAATCTGCAAATCTTGCAGTGAAAATATCTCCAGTCATTGGTTCAATATATTTTATTATTGACGGAGATTCATACCCAACATATATTCCCATTCTCCTTTGAGGTCCCATTTTTGTTCGTTGTGGTGGATTAATTGGGACATATACCGCACATCCGAAAATCCTCAAATGAGAAATATTTGGTTCCTGACCATAAACCAATTGCAAAGGGGAATTATCATGATAACTAGTTGGCCGAATGCGTATAAGTTGTGCTGCATGTAAAACAGCATGACCCCAAGCCCAAATGGGAAGATTGGATTTCATAAGTATTGGTCTTGCAATCCATTGAATTCGTTTTATAAATGATTCTGCTAGACCATTTTGAGTATGAACATATGCTACAGGATGTTCTACTCGTATACCAATCGACATACAATAAGTCACAAAAGACTGAGACATGAATTCACCGGCATTATCAAGACGAATTGTTTTAATCGGATGATCAGGAAAATGTGCCCGTAATCGTATTATTTGTGCAAGTAATCTCGCAAAAGCCAAATTACGAGATGATAATAAGCACACGTGTGACCATCTTGTTGAAGCATCAATTAATACCATGAAATATCGAAATGATCCACACGGTGGATGAATCGGGCCACATATATCACCGTGAATTCTTTCTAGAAATGATAATGATTCATTTCTTATTTTTGCTGATGAGGGCCTTGTTATTAGTTTTCCCTTTGAGCAATCAACACAAGAAAATTCATTGGTTTGAAAAATCTTCTGGTTTTTCAATGAATGACCACATGAATTTTCAATAATTTTTCGCATCATCGTTGAACCGGGATGGCCTAACCGGTCGTGCCAAACTTTGAAATGATTTACAACATCAGTAAACTTCGGGTTTACTGTATTATATGCTTCAATCATCTCAATAGATGTGTAATATAAACCAGATGATAAAGCATGTAACTTTTCTAACACACACCTTTTACCCATTATAGTTGAGGTAATACAAAGATACTCAATGCCTTTTTCATTCATAGTTTCAATGTGATATCCATTAATACGAATATCCTTGAAACTTAACAAATTTTTTGAAGACTTTGGAGAGTACAAGGCATTGTAAATGATAAACTTTGTGCCATTTGGCATCGCAAAAATTGCTCTTCCGGAGCCCTCAACAATTTTTGCACATCCTGATATGGTATTGACATATGCTTTATCATTTCTTAAGTTTGAAAAATATTTCTTTTCTTTTAGAATGGTATGTGTAGTAGCACTGTCTGCGAGACATAAATCTTTATCTTGGATCTTCAATTGATTCATATTCCAAAATCTATATAATAAAAAATATGAATAAATAGACATAAAATAAAAAATAAAAAGAAACATATATTATTGCATAAACTTTATTTAAATAAAGAGAACTAAAATAAAACCAACATTACTTAGAAAAGAAACATAATTCATAATATTGAAATAAATAAAAAATTAAACTTCTTGATCAATTCTGATCATTTCCATCTTCAGGATGGATAAGGAAATGGACAATGTCAAGGGACATCAGATCATCTATGTTTTCCATAAATTTGTTGGAGTCATCCAATCCTTCAATAATCTTGTTGGAGGTCATTGACAACGAAATTAGATTCAACATCATTTCCTTTATTTTTCAATGACTCTTGGTAGATGTTTACAAAATGCTTAGGAGTATGACAAGTACGCGTCCAAATATCCATGCATCCCACATCGGTGGCAAATACTTTTCTTACTCTTGCCTCCATTATTATTCTCTCATTTTCGATTTTTAGCATTGTAATTGATTAGTCCACTGTGGGAATAACCTCTACCTTTTCCTCATCCACATCCACGATAATTGTTAAATGCTACGACATTCGTTTTAGGGAATGGAGCAGAACAGTGGAACGAGATTCATGATTTTTCGAGATTTTGGAAGGATCACGGTTTTTTTTTATGATCATACCTCTCTTTCAATGATTTCCAAAGATCTGCAGGATCTTTAACCGTGAGGTATTCAATTTTCAATCCGTCATGAAGATGATGACGGAGAAATATCATGGCTTTTGCCTTATCTTGATTCGAAGATTTATTCGGAACACCAATGGTCTCTTTGAGACCTTTTGCATCCAAATGTATTTCCGCATCTAATACCCATGACAAATAGTTTTGCCGGATATGTCGAGAGCCTCAAACTCTAGTTTCACAAGGTTTGACATGTTGATGCTCGAAAGATTGAAATGACTAATTAATTGAAAAAGAAAAAATATATCATAATTTTTCTGGTTTTTTTTTTCAAAAAAAAGTAATTAATTACATTAATGATGATAATTAATATTTTAATTGCTTAGATGTCCGTTTCTACTTTTGTTTCAAAAAGAACCGTTATTAAAATATTTAAATTTTGCATTTATTCATTCAATTCAAAAAGAACCGTTATTAAAATATTTAAATTTTGCATTTATTTTCTACCTTACATATTATGTCAAATAATAGCTATACGTGGATAGTTTACAAATTAGTATTTTTAGCTTCATCGTACCCCATATATATATATATATCAATCAGATATAATCCGAGTTTTAATAATAAAAGAAAAAGGATCCACTAATTGATATAGGGAATGAATCAAGACCACCTTCTAGCGTGTAAAGGTCACATAATTAAGTTCCTAATTAAACACTAAATATATATGTATATATATACACATATATATAAAAAATGTAAACGATTTGAAAAATATCAGATCAAATTATAACTTTTCTGATACACAAGATCCATATAAATGGCGAGTGTAGAGCATACTTAGTTATTTCGATCTTACTATAATATTGAAAAAATTGTAATGATTAAGAGAAAAAAAACCTCGAAAGATTGAAAGAAAAACAGAGCCTCGTGCTGATAACGTGTTGCAAAATATACTTGAACAATATGTAAGATGAGAGAGCAAGAGGTAGAGCAAGATAATTCTTTATTCAAGAAGATTTCTCAAGTGTACATTTACAAATGAAATTGCCTCTATTTATAGGCTTACAAGGATAGATGAAGAGACAAACAAATAGATTAAGAGATAAGGTAGTCATAATTCATAGAATTAAATAGAAATAAAGTGGGAGAGTAAATAGAGAATATGAAGAGTTGGAAAACTCAAAAGACATTCACATAATATTATTATTTTATAATATATATAAGTTTATCAAAATTGCAGTTTTTATAATGAATTGGTTGTATTGTTTGTTTTTACAAATGTTTTTAGTTTTGTATTTATATAACATTTTACATAGGAAAACAGTTGTATGTGACTTTGGATATTGCCAATATTTTGTAATTAATAGATGTCAAAGGACCAAATTCGAGAATCTAAAAATTTTAAAAACATGCAATTAAATTTTAAATGTAACCAGATAAGTGTTTTTTCTCGTTCCTTTTTATGGACAAATTTTGTATCACATCGATTTTGGAATGAATTATATAAAACACATTTAACTTATATTTTTATATTAACTTTTTAATTTAGTTAAAAAAAGTTAAAACTTAATGTTTTTCCCAAAAATAAAAGGAAATTACATAGTATAATCAAATTAGTGAACAATCCATCTGCCTTTTACATGTAGAGCTTACGTGTATTACTGTTCAAGTTCAAGATTCGAAACATTTAAAAATAAACAATTAATTATAATCGCGTGAGAATGCTGATTGAAATGACAATTTTAAAAATATTTTTGTAGAGCTAGAATATTTCAAAAATACCTTTTCCGAAAAAATAAATTTTTAACTTCAAAAATATCTTTATAAATGTTGATATTTCCAAAATACTCTTTACGACTTAGTTCGATTCTGCGATCCAGTCTGACCCTGCAACCCTTTGATCTTGCGATCCAGTTCGACCTTGCGACCCTGCGATCCAGAGATCCAGTCAGACCCTGCGACCCTATGATCCTGTGACTCAGTTCGACCCTGTGACCCTGCGACCCAGTTCGACCCTGTGATCCTGCGACCCTACGACCCAATTCGACCCTGTGACCCGTGCGACCCAAAATCGCCGGAAATCGCCGGAAAACGGTCGAAATCGTTGGAAATCGCTAAAAATCACCGAAAATCGCTAAAAGCGCTGGAAATTGCTGGAAATCGCTGAAAATGGCTAAAACATGAAAGGAAATCGCTCGAAAATTGCTGCTAAACGTTCAAAATGGAAGGAAATCGCTCGAGAATTGAAAGAAATCGCTAAAAAATGGAAGGAAGTCGCTCGAAAATGGAAAGAAATCACTCGAAAATGAAAGGAAATATCTCTCAACTTTGTTCCCTCCTTTAAAATTTGTCTTTCCCTCCTCTCAAATTTGTCTTTCTCTCTTTCGTGTGTGTTTTTCATTAACAAAGCATAAGGGCACATATATATTTTCTCCAATTTTTTTTCCATCAGATTTTAGAGGGTAGTTTTGAAGTGTTTTAGCCCTAGGAGGGCATTTCTGATATTCCTCCGACTGAAATTACTTACGAAATTTAATAATAATGATGATGATGATGAGTGCTTTGAAGTTTTGGAAATCCAAAGCCTTTTTATTTTTTTATTCTTTGTTTTGGGTTTTTTTTATCTAGTTTTATGGGTTCCAAACTTATGTAATGGATATAAAGTAACATATATACCTATTGAAATGAATATATATATAAACATATTATTTTAGCATACCAATATTGTTTAACTTATGTTTGTTGGACGTTTACTTAAAGAACACCGATAAAAATAAATATAACATTGATAAATTATACGACAATATCTTGCAAAAATCGAATAAATTTTTATAGTATCAGAGTCTTTTAAGGGTTTCTATTTTATATTTCTCATTTGAACTATCACTTTCAAAATAGATTTTTTTCGACTTTATTTTTCTCTATAAAACAAAGTATCTTTCTACAAGATAACATAGTATGTCGATCGAAATCAATTCATCTGTTGGTTAAGGTTCTGCGATTGATTCCTTGAATACGTCCTCAAATACGACTGTTTCGAACACAATATGAGATCTATGTATGGTCCTCAATAGGAGAAACCGATTGCCTCTCCAGTTTCTAATGTTTCGAACAAAGACCTCTATCCACAACATAAAAATTGACTTCATCGATATTGTTTCAACTTTATTTTTCTCTTTGAAAATAGAGTATCTTCTACCAAAGATTATATTTTTCTTCTTTTTTTCTGAGCTTTTTCTATGTTCTCAACCAAAATCTCGAACAAAACCCCAAATAAAACCATAAACCAAAATCTGCCAGATCGCATGATAACTCTCGAGTGGGTTATTGATGATCCACGATTGGGTTATTAATGACCCACATCTAGGTATACAGGTGTAAGATGATCCTCGAATGTATCGTTGATGATCCTACATCTGGATCTATAGATACAAGATTACTCATATTTGAGTATATAACCGACAACTTAGATAGTTGAGTATATAACTATTTTTATTAATTTTAAAATAATGAGATATGATGGAGCTTGTCTCTCGTTTATCTTTGTACTCAACTATGTTAGCCACACGATTAACTCCAATTGATGGAGACAAAAAAATATCAACCAATGAATCTGACTCGCACGTAAAATGCTTAGTTATTGATTTTTTTCCCAAATTAGGCATCTACGAAATTACATATTTCAATTTGATAGTGTATTAACGGATACAATCCGTGTGATTGATACAAGAATATTCTATAAGATTATATTATTTTTTTCCGTTTGATATTATATATTTATAAAAAGATTTTTCGTGATTAATAAAAAATTGAAATTAATTCAATTTCTTTCAAAATATAAATCACATAATTTGTCAGACATAAAAAAAATTATGCAAATAGAAAATTTCTTAGGCTAATCCACATTTAAAAAAAAAGTTATATGTTGCATATATGCTAATAGTAATTAATTTATATCTTTGATTATATTTATTCTGATCCTTTTAGAAATTTTAAAATTAGTTCAATCTTTAACATTTTCCCCAATAATTTTTGTGCTTTCATATCTTTTTTATAAATATATCAGAAATAAAAGGAATTTTATATATTCTAAATTAATTATTTTACATAATAAAAAAGAATTTTCATCTTTAAAAGTGAATTTGATTAATCAGAAGTCAGAACCGACCAGTTAAAATTGGTACAAAGCACATGGACATAGACACTAATTTCTCCAAATTTGTTTTTACTAATTAACAAAAATTAACCCAATTATAAACCCCAAAAGATATTTGTTTAATTAGAAAGGAAAAGAACAAATTTTGGACGTAAGCAAAATATGCAAAAGGCAAAGCAAATGAGGCAGTAAGTGCCTCACGTGCCATGAAGGACTTATAAACGCAATTTTCTGTATACAGTTAAAAAGCTCACGTGCAGAGGATCCGATGGCCTTGACCTTTCCCTTTTTATTTTTATTTCTTATCTGTCAAATTCTATTATCTTTTTGAAGATTTATATAGAGGCAGAGAGGAATTATATCCGAGTAATTTCAAAATATTTTTGTAGGGCTAAAACATTTCAAAAATATTCTTCTTTAAAAAAATTTGATTTCAAATCTACCCTTAAAATATTGATAACCCTATATTATCATTGTCCATTAATCAGTCGATAATTTTTCTCTTTCTTTCAGAGCACCTCGATTTCTCTCTCTCCTATGGCGTGAAAATTATTGTTTTCCCACACCACAACAGATTCAGCGAGAGTAGTTTGAAATCGGCATCAGATTCGCTGCCAAATAGGTTGAAACCGTTTGTTGTCAACAAATAAGTTTGCAATTAAGCATGTTCCGCAGAAAAACCATGTGTTTTTTTATTTCTTTTGTGAGTTATGAAAATGAGTATTTTATTATTGATGTAGTCGCACGAGGTCAATATAAGACTCGTTTATTGAAAACAAGTCTAAACGAGTCATATTTATTGAAATGTAAAATGATCGTAATGAGTGACTGTGTCACAGAGTCGCACGGTCGCACTGTTTCACTGGGTCACAAAGTCGCACGGTCGCATTGGGTCACAAAGACTCATCGAGGGGTCAAAGGGATCAAAGGTCAAAGGGTCGCAGGGGACCAAAGGTCGCAGGGTTACAAGGGTCGCAGAGGTAAAGGGATCGCAAAGGAGTCAAAGGGTCGCAGGGGTACAAGGGTCGCAGAGGGGTTAAAGGGTCGCATCGGTAGAAGGGTCATAGAGGGGTCAAAGGGTCGCAGGGGGTACAAGGGTCGCACGGTCGTACTGGGTCACATAGTTGATCGAGTCGCACGGTCGTATTGGGTCACATAGTTCATCGAGTCGCACGGTCCGAGCGGGTCACAGAATTTACCCTCTTTTTATGTTTTGTTACAGGTGTAATGGATTCAGTGGATGAGAAAATCACACTAATTTATTTTTCGTATGATGGTAAATGGGAAAAAAATCCAAATGAGAATCTGAATGGGTTGGTAGAGTTCAGGAAAACCAAAGAGTATTTTACTATTGTCCTCCGGTTAGTTTGACATACCAGCAACTAATTGATAAGTTATGCGCAGAGATGATAGTGGAAAAGAATACAACAAAGTTGAAGTTAAGCCATTTGCCCAATATTTGTGAAAATAGGAAGCCGGCTTATATAATGAATGACAAGCATCTTATTTGTTATTTGTTCGATCGCATAAGAGGAATTCAACCACTTCTGTATGTGGAGATAGAATCGGTAAGTGTGAAGTGTGAAATCGAAATTGAAAGGGAAATTGAGCCTATAATTTCTGCTTTTGGAAACATAGATAAAGAAGGTAAGGATAGAGGTGTTGTAGATTATGATGACTGTGTTATTGTAGGTCCAAATAACAAAAGTAGAGTTGCGCGTAATCCGACGAAAACAATAAATATTTCGGATTCGATAATTCTGATAGTGAACATACAAACGGGTCCAAAGAAGATGGTGGGTGTGCCATGAATGTGGTAGTTGATAAAGTTGTTTATGACAGTAATAAAGTTGCTTCTGATGTGCCAACAGAGCATAAATTTGGTGATGGTGAGAACAACTTGGAAAAGGTAGTTCATGAAAAGGAAGACAAGGAAAATAATATCTTCGAGTTCGAAGATGGATTACATCTTGAAACTGGGCAAGAGTTTGATAGCAAGAAGGATGTACATGCATTTGTAAGGAAGGGTTTAATAGAAGCTTCCTTTAGATATACAACATTAAAATCTGATTCGAAACTGTGGAAAGTGCGATTCAAGTTTGCCGGAAGTGGTTGTAAAAGGAAAATTATGTGTGGTAGCAATCCTGAATTCCAAACGGTTTAGTGTGAGAACACACCATCCCATTCATAATTTTTCACCTTTATCTAAATGGACCGAAGCTACAAAGGGTACAACGCAGTTGGTTAAGGATTATTTGAATGAGGAATTTATCGGGAATTATGAAACACCTCCAGCAAAAGAATTGATGGCTCGTGTAAAAGCAAAGTACGGTGCTAATGTATCGTATTTGATGGAATTAAAAGGCAAATGCGGTGCTCAAAGGAGATTTGTGGTGATAACTTTGAACATTATAAGAGGTTTCCAGGGTGATTGCACATGTTTATAGAAAGAAATCCCGAATCTGTCGTAAATCTTCAGCTCGAGAGTGATGGAAAAAGCTTCAAATACCTTTTTATGGCTGTCGGAGCGGCTATAAGATGATGAAAATACATGCGTAAAGTGGTTGTTGCGGAGGCAACATTTCTGACAAGAGTGTACAAGGGAGCATTGATTGTGGTAACCGCGCAAGATGGTAAACATCACCAATATCCTATTGCATGGGGACTAGTCGACAGAGAGAAGGACAAATCATGGACGTGGTTTATGTCAAGGTTGAAAGAGGTGATATCGGACAGACGTGATGTCGTTGTGATATTTGATCCCCATAAAAGCTTGATCAAAACAGTCAAACAAGTGTAATAAAAGGTTGATCATGGTTTTTGTGCACGTTATATATCACAAAATATAAAGAGCTACGTGAATAAAGGGCATGGTAGAATGCTTCAAAGGGTGATACTATGGCGGAAATGTTCTTCAAATGTGGAGTAGCATACACAGTGAACGAATATGAAGTGCTATTGAATGATTTGAAGGCCAGGTACAAAAATGACTTGTGTGACCGTTGTGACCTCTGCGACCCTTGTACCCCTTTCCGAACCTTGCACCTCTGCCACCATTGAACCCCTCTACGACCCTTGCACCTTAGCGAGCCTTGTACCCCTCTGTGATCCTTGTACCTCTGTGACCCTTGTACCGGTGCGACCCTTGTACCTCTGCGACCCTTGTACCGCTGCGACCCTTGTACCGCTGCGACCCTTGTACCTTTACAACCCTTGTACCTCTGCGAGCCTTGTACCCCTCTGTGACCCTTGTGCCTCTTCGACCCTTGTGCCTCTTCGAACATTGTACCCCTGCGACCCTTTGACCCCCTTCGACCCTTGTACCTTTGCGACCCTTGTACCCCTTTGTGACCCCCTTACCCCTGCGACCCTTGTACCCCTCTTCGACCCCTTTACCTCTGCGATCCTTGTACCTCTGCGACCCTTGTAGCTCTTTGTGACCCCCTTACCACTGCGACCCTTGTACCCCTCTTCGACCCCCTTACCTCTGCGACCCTTGTACCCTGTGACCCTTATACCTCTGTCACCCTTGTGACTGTTGTAACCTTTGTGGCTATTTTTGACCTTTGTGACCTTTGTGCAGGTATCCTAATGTTGAAAAGTATTTGGAGAAAGAAGAACTTGATCCCGTTAAGTTGGTAAGATGCAAATTTAAGGGGAAAAGGTACAACTTATTTACCACTAATGGCGCGTAATCAATAAATTCAACGTTGAAGAAGTCAAAAAAATTTACGATCCTAGGGCTTTTAGATATTTATTTTGAGAAAGACAGTGTAATGGTTCAATAGGTATAGGCTGGAAGCAGCTACTGGTGATGATTCTCAAAAGCTAAAACCTTACGTTGAGAAAACTTTACATGAACGGTTTGGACAAGCATCCAAGTATGATGTTATTGAATTAAATAGTTTGAGTGATGAGTATGAGGTGAGAAATGAGATGGGTAGAAGATTTTTAGTGAGTCTTCAAAATAGAACGTGCTACTGCAAAATGTTTGATGTGGATAAGTATCCATGCAGTCACGCAATTGCGACAACACATAAGGTTGGTAAAGGTCACAAGATGCCAGATCTATGTTCAACATACATCCTTCGGGAGACATGGTGTTTGGCTTACTAAGAAACCGTGTATCCGGCTCCTGATTGCAGTGATTGGGACATTCCTCCTCAATATAATGAAGTTACGATTCTACCTCCTATGGTGGCTGAGAAAAGGCAAAGCGGGAGGCCTAAAGATAATCGTTATCCTGGACCCGATGAGGCCCGGAGAAATACCACATCTTCATCAAGACAACCCAATCTTCGTTGATACAAACCCCATCTTTGTCGAGACAAACCCCATCTATAAATGCCAACATCACTGAAAATGTTTGGAATATGACAACCGAGACAACACCAACTTCAGAAAAAGAAAGGTTTGTTAGTGTGTAATATTATATTATTTGTATTATTTTGATTTAACCTTTTGTGATTTTCTTTCATCATTATAATTCGATAAATTCTTCATTATAATTGGACCCATGCGACCCCTTGCGGACATTGCAACCCTTGTGACCGTTTCGACCTTTTGACACATGCGACCCTTTCAGCCATTGCGACCATTACGACCATTGTGACCCTTGCGGCCATTAAGACCATTGCGACCCTTTCGACCCATGTGGCGACCCTTGCGACTAGTCTTTTCGATGTCAGACTACTGGCTTTTCCAATACAAGCTATATTAATCGCGAAAATCTTTTTCATGGAGTATCGTGCCAATGGCTACTGATGTCAGACTACTGGTTTTTCCAGTGCTAGTTATGCTTTTTATTTTACCAATGCCACACTCAAGACCATTGCGACACATCTCTGTTACCCATATATTAAAAGGTTTATGAAATTCTCTGAGAGTCACCACAACACCCATTTGAGATGAGAATGAATCGGGAGAATCTCATCTCTCTCCTCTCTTCGTCTAAGTCTCTAACCCTAAATTCTCTGAAAATATCTTTGTTACCTTTATGACCTTTCTAACCTATGTCACGAAGGTCCCATGGTGGACGCATGGCATCGTATTGTCTATCTGTTACTCAAGGTATTGGTAATAGTCGGACTCGGTCTCTATGCAGATAAACACAAGTACTTGCAACGTGGATGGAGGACATTGTGTGGTATCTGCATTACATAAGGTCTTGGTAATCGCGAACTCAGACATCATGTTGTATCCACGGTACTTAAAGTCACACACGAGACTCTTTACTTTGTGACCTTTGAGACCTTATGTAACCTTTTTCTTTCCTTTATTTCTTGAATGGGTTTTCAAAATTTTTTGTAACCTTTCTGACCTTATGTAACCTTATGTAACTTTTTTTGTAACCTTTGTAACCTTTGTGACCTTTGTAACCATTGTGACCTTATGTAATCAATATTTAAATGTTGAAAATGTGTTATTTTGCATTTATGGTTCGTAATTACGTGGAATCCATAAAATCGTCGACCCTCAATAGAATCAAGTTTAAATAGGAAACAATCCGAATCATGCGACCCAATATGACCCCTTGTGCGACCCTCAATCGGATTAAATTAGAATAAAGTTTAAACAGGAAACCATCCAACTCATGCGACCCAATATGACCCCTTATGCGACCCTCAATGGGATTAAATTAGAATAAAGTTTACGGACCCCATCCGACTCATGCACCCAATATGACCCCTTGTGCGACTCAGAATATCCATGCGACCTCGTGCGACCACATATGACCCATGTACGACTCATGCGGCTCATGCGATCCATGCGACCCATACGACTCATGGGACCTCAGCGACCTCATGCGACCCATGCGATTCATGCGACTTATCGTTTTGCTATCAGACTCATGTCTTCCGACCCATGTGACCCTTCCGACTCATATGACTTGATGTTTTGTAGTTAGACTCCTGTCTTCCGACCCAGGTGATTTGTCGTTTTGCTGTCAGACTCCTATCTTCCGACCCATGTGACCCTTCCGACCCATGTCTATAAGTTAACATCATTGTTTCTTCTCTTAGTATGCGTATCTAACAACAATTTCTATGAAAAATCTTTTTGACCTTTCTGGCCTGTATGACGCAGGTTACCTGATTGACGTAGGGCATCATGCTTTCTATGTGTTACTCAAGGTCTTGGTAATCGGCAGACTCGGTCTCTATGCAGTCATTGAAGAGTTGCGGGGGTGACCTAGGTGACGGTGTTGGGTAACTCTTGAAATGTGACTTGAAAACAAAGTACATGGCAAGAGATAACTCTGCACTACAATACCAAACAAGAAAAAAACAGAAGACTGGAAGACGAAGTACATGGCAGGAGAAAACTCTTGGCTAATGACCTATCTCTCAAGTGGAAATAGAATGTGTGTAGAGTCTTTGATTGACGTTATAAATGTATTGTTTTGATTTAGAATCTTTGATCGACCCTTGCGACCCTCAATTGGCATTAATTAGTTTGATGTTGTAAATGTATTGTTTTGATTGGTTTTTGTCATTTAATCATTATAAACCCGTAAATTCGTCGACTTTGCATCTATTGATCAATATATGCGATCAAACGACCCATGCGACCTATACGACCTATGCGATCAAACAATGTATTGTTTTGATTGGTTTTTGTATTTTTATCATTATAAACCCGTAATTTCGTCGAGTTCGCATCTATTGATCAATATATCACTATAAAAAAACAGGCATTTTCCAACGGACATATCCGTTGGAAAATGCCTAAAATCAGTTGGAAAGGGCTCTTGGCGACGGATTTCCGTTCGTTGGGAATCGGTCGTTGGAAATTCGGATCCGTTGCAATTCGCAACGGTCTTCCAACGGATATTATCCGTTGCAAAATTGTAACGGACATTTCAACGGAAATCTCCGTTGGAAAATTGGTAACGGACGCCCGGGGAAAATTTTTGTAACGGATGTCGGTTGCAACTTTACAACGGACGTCCGTTGCCATTTATGCGGGGAAAATGAACGGGAATTTAACTTTCCAATGGGCATCCGTTGGAAAGTGGCGGGCAAGAGCAACGGACGTCCGTTGCAAAGTGGCGGGAAAGGGCGTCCAACGGATGCCCGTTAGAAATTCCAACGGGCATCCGTTGGAAATCTTGAAAAAAAATTTAAAAAAGTAAAATTTTTAAAAATTAAAAATCTTTTTTAAAATAAATTTTTTTAATTAAAATATTAAATTATTCACAAAAATAAAAAGTTTTTAATTAGATGGCGTTGCATCTGAATCGGGACCCGGTTCTTGCTGCGACGTTGATCCCCTCCCTTGCCCCATCAACTCGATGACGCTCTCCAAGTGCTGAACTTTGGCTTCGAGCTCCTGGATCCGCCGTTGTTACGTGAAACTCTCTTGCACTACAGGAGGTACCGTCGTGGCGTCCTCAACGATATCCTTTTGAAGCGCCCCGAGACCGTATAAACGTCCCTTATACGGTCTCACCGACTACAAGACAAACAAAAGTAACGTTAGATTTTTACAAATTATTTTATTAATAATCGAGCAATAAAATAATGAACTTTTACCTCTAAATAAATTTTTTCCTTTTGTAAAGGACTGAGTTCGTCGGGGCTTGAACCGCAAGCTTGAGATTGATGTGTGGTCTTCTACGTCACAGCTCTCACGGTTCGCTCCGCTCGAGGATCGACGAGTTCGGGTTCGTCGGCCTCTTCCCCGACAACCGGCTTCTTCTTGGCATGGGTTTGTAATACTAGCTCAAGAAGAGTCGGTTATCTTCCTATTCATTGCATCTATAATATAAAATAAAGGTAGCTAGATAAATATTTAAATAAACAAAAAATTTAAATAAAGAAAATTTTACCAATTCTTTTCTTCGTTTCGGGAAGGATTTTGATCCCGAAGTATGACAATGCGGACCATCTCCGGGAACCTTCTCACCGTAGCAACATTGTTTGGCCTTCTCGCTCTTGGCCTTGAATTCTGCGGAATCTCAATGCTGAATCAATTTACTGAAGACCGCTTCCGTTGCCCATCTCGGTTTGCGATTGGTGGCGTAGTAGTTGCGTTTCGCACCGTTCATCATCAGGCGCATCCGCGCCTGCATGTCGCGCATCCATGCTATGCAGATGCGCAACGTATCCTTTCGCCTCCATCTGTATGAGCGCTGCAAACAAAATTATAAAAGTTTTAGTTTTATAATATATATATATATATATAACTAAAAAGTTGAAATTTAATTAAAAAACTTACAATAAAAGTGCGCCACCATCGCTGGCGCACAACTTCTAGCGTAACTTGCCAGGAATAGTATAATTCGTCCTGTAAGGACCCTTAGATAATGAGGTTGTTGGTGTGTTTCAGTACATCATCAACATCAAACCTGCAAATTAACAATAAAAAGTTAGATAATATTTATAACATATAATAATCCAAATCAAAATAGTAATTTTTTTACCATAACGTCCTAGGAGAATGTTCTGGATCGATTATCGGAAGGGTTGGACACCCATCGAAATCATCGATCAACGAATCGATATCTATCATATCGTCCTCGTCATCAAATATCGATGGTGCCGATTCTGGTGACGGAGGACGATATGGTGGTGGTGGCGGCGAGGGAGGAGTTCCCGCGGAACCAGCCAATAAACCTTCTGATCCTATAAAACGTCTCGGTCTCATTGTTTTTGTAAGGATTTCGAAGTGTTTGTGGGTGAAATGTTATTTTGAGAAGAGTTTTTTGTTTGTGATTTGTGTTGAAATAGGAACTGTTCAACGGGTTTATATATATTGAAATTTCCAACGGGCAACCGTTGGAATTTCCAATGGATGCCCGTAGGAAACAACGTCATCTCAACGGACAGAGTAAATTGAGGTGACGTACTGTATTCTCGAGGCAACGAATGGCTAAATGGCGGCTCGTCTCCCGTCGCAACGGGCATCCATTGGAATTTCTTCTTCAGTAGATTCATCGATGGGAGAGTCTTCCTTTGCTTGTTCATTGAATTCATCGTCGTTTTTATCTTCAGCATCTTCTGGTTCAACGTCTTCATAATCACGTATGAGTTCTCCGTCTATGTCATTTCTCGCAAGAATCTCCTCTCGATCTATATCAATTAAACGAATCGGCTGCAGATGATTGGGTTGCAATGCATCTTCTTTATCATCAGAGTTTATGATCCCTCGTGACTTGATCTTTACTACAGCCCACCACTTCTATCTTCGACGTTTCCATATTGTTGGATATTGCACGTAACATACTTGATCTGATTGATCTATTGTGATGAATGGATCATACTTACCATATTGTCGTGCCGGGTTGATGTCAATTCCTCCCCAACGATTTTTTTGTATTCCACGTCCTACGGTTGGGTCAAACCACTGACATTTAAAAATCATCACCTTCAACTCAACGAGACTGAGATATTTCAGTTGTATGATTTGGTGCAAAATGCCATAGAAGTTATCTCCCTCTATATCACTATTAACGCAAACACATAGTTGTATGTGCTTCTATGTTTTCCGTGTTCGTACGTGTGGAACGTGTAGCCGCGAGTAAACAAGATTGGCCAACACATGACATTCGTGTGGGACCATTAGCTAAATTTTTTAACCACGTAGGAAGTCTTTCATCAGAACATTTCACCTGTACGTATAATAAAAACAAAATAATACTTTTATATGCAATTAATTTAAATAGATGTATACACGAGTACTTACGTAGTCTCTAAACCACGAGCCATAATGTTGAACTTTCATGTCTGTGAGTTCATTTGCATTTAGATAGGGATATGTACCAAGCACTTCTTCGTCAAATATCCTGAATAATGAAAATACGTTACATTTTAATATATATATATATATATATATATATATAAAGATTGAAATTAATATGTACCATGTACGTACCTTTCGAACGGTAATAACTCTTGACAATTTAGTAGTATATATGTGTGGACGTGATTATACTCCTCTGGTGTTAACCAATATT
>CM071865.1:5758113-5802693 GCA_036759665.1 Gynandropsis gynandra | reverse complement strand
TCTATTGGTGTTCGGAAAGAAAGAAGCAGAAAGGTAAGGAACATGATTGTTCTGTGCTTATCAAATCAAATCTTAAGAAAAATTGTCCATGAGAAATCGGCTTTCGGAATTTGGAGGTTGCTGGAAAAGATGTATGTGGAGCAGTCTCTGCCAAATCGCATGTATCTCATGCAAAGGCTCTCTGGTTTTAGAATGGATGAAAGTAAGCCAATGGAGGAGAACCTGGATGTTTTTCAGAAGATGATATCTGATTTGCAGAATCTCCAATTGAAGGTGGAGGAGGAGTATCAAGCAGTATACCTCCTAAATGCTCTTCCTTCTCCATATGAACAACTTAGAGAGGTCTTGAAATATTCAAGATTGACCATTTCAGTTGAGGAGGTCAAAGCAGCTGCTAGATTTAAGGAACTGGAATTGATGTCACAAAGAAAAGGATATAAGGCTGCTGGAGAAGGCCTAGTTGTTCGTAGGAGATCTGAGACTAGAGACAACAATGGTGGAGGAAAGGGTTCAAGATCTAGATCAAGATCAAAGTCTAGGTCAAAGACAAAGGCTGAGTGTTGGCAGCCTTCTGTATGAACTTCTGTAAAAACAGAGGAGCAGAGATGATTTCTGTATGAACTTCTAGCCATTGTTGCAGAGCTTAAAGCTCAGATTTAGATGCTCTTTCTTCTCTATTTTTTCTTGTATCAAACACGTGGAATAAGATCTTTCTTTCTCCCGAGATGTAGGACGATCACACTGATCGATCCGAACTCGTAAACATTACGTGTTGATTATCTTCTCATTTCGTGTTCTTGTTTCTTCTTTCACAAAACTTGAAGTCATAGCTTTTTTTATTGATTTCACTAATCGATCTAAGGAAAAGTATTGTTTCTAAACACTACAATTACTATATTTCATTTTTAGATATATTATAGATCTTAGACATATTGTGAATAATATTTTAAGTTATTTAAATTTAAATTAAAAATTTATATATTATGGCATATTGCTTACTGTTTTAACAAGGTCTTAATTAGAATAAAAAATAATCCTCTATTTTTATCATACAAAAATCCTCCAAATTTAGTCAAAGAGTAGGATTTTTATTCAGACATATATATATATATATATATATATATATATATATATTCGTTTTTAAAACAAAACATAAAAAATATATATGAAAATTTGTATGACATTCAATTAAATATAAGATTAAACCACAATTAATCTTCTACCAACAGTAAATATCATGGTATGAACCTTAATCTTTTTTATTCACCAACCCAATATATTTAAGGGATGCGCAAATTATCTGAAGAACCCGTCTCGATTCGAAATCCGTATTAAATTCGCGAAAAATTACTGGAATCTATGGGTTCATATAATAAAATCTCATTGCCCACAGATTCGGATTTTTTGATCTCTACAACGTGTATCCACGGGTACCGGGATACATATATACAAAAATATTAAAATACCACACATATCATTTTATTTATAAAATTGCCACTAGGGTTTTGTAACCTTTTCCTTCCATTGTCTCTCTCACTATCCACATACACATGGTCGCTTACCGATTCTCCTTCCCAACCCATGCGGCCACCTCTCCCCTCCAAGTCGTGCAACCACCTCTCCCCTCCAAGCCGTGTGGCTGCCTCTTCCCTCCAAGTCGTACAGCCGCCTCTCGCCTCCTACCCATGTGCGCCTTTTACCTCCTGCCCGTGCGGTCGCATCTCCATCTTACACGCTGCCTCTCCTCCGTTGTCTCTCATACAGCCGCTTCTCACCTCTATAGCTTCTTTTCTCCATCGCCTCTCTTGCCTCCTTATCGTGCGACGCGGCTGAATGTGAGTGAGAAATGATTTTTGCAGTGTCATCTATGATTCTAGAATCCCATGCTGCAAAAATGGAAGATATATGATAGATGATAGTCTTTTTGTTCTTTGCGGTTGGTACTTTTGTGAAGAAGAAGACAGATGTGTGATTGGACATGAATGGAAAGAGTTTGAAGACGGGTTCGAGTACTCGGTTTATTGATCGGATACCCCGAGTCTCATGGGTTCGAATTCGAGTAGAAAAGTGTCTACCCGTCCGGATTCGGGTACCTTAAAAAATCCGAGTACCCGATCCGTGCCCACCCCTGACACACTTATTGTTTTGGAAATATGAACACTGGTGTGGGCGCAACTCATTTTATTATACGTATGAATGAATTTTGCTTTCTTGCTCTCTCGAGTTGTGCCTCTTACTATTGTGTTCCTCTCCATTAATTAGGTATTCCAACATATTTATTTTGTTGTTTGTTGCCTTATTTTAAAGGTAACCTATTATCTTGGAATTTGTTATTTGACTTCCTAGATTTTAGGTCAAGTTTATTATGTTGTTCACTTGTTTAAACTTCTAGATTTTATCTTGATCCTTATGATTGCTTGATTATTTAATCCTTGTCCTTACTAACCTAATCCTTGCATTTTAACAATCTCTCCCTTTTTGACTTTTTGCTCAAACACAACACTCAAAGTTAGCAACCATAAGCATTCATTTTAGTCTAAAAAACTAACAATAGAATGAGCATACAAAGTTCAAAATCAAATAGAAAAGTCAGCACTAAACAAGTCAACTTAACAACATTCATATGTTAACTCCTCTTCAACAATGTTGTCGTTCCAAATGTAGAACCATCCACCATTTTCATTCTTTTTACCTTTTTTTCCCCTATTTTGTTGAGCATAAATTTAAAAATGTTAGAATATTAATGCACAAGACCACTCAAAACAATAGAGGGAAGAGAAAACACTACGATGAAGGGCCTTGATATGCACTTTCAACTACTCTTGCAGTTTGTTGAGCTCCTCCTTCATTGCATCCATCTTTTTGCTGATCATGAGGATGACTTTTTCGATACCATCTTTCTCATGAATAGGATCCTTTTGTTTTCAAAATTACCAAAATGCCATCTTAACCTAATCACTTCCTAAGATCAAATAAATTAAAACAAACAAGATGTGCATATTTAATCAAATTTTACAATTTCATTTGACTCTATAAGCTTAACTATCATAAGAAAAATCTGTTTTCGAAGACAAAGATCATCACTTCAATTGCACTTGACCGAATATATTTAGAGATTCGAGTAAACATTCAAGTGTATCTTAAACTCTTGATAGTACAATTACTTTTCTCTTAAGTGGGTCAAAATTTTACTTACTTAACTTTTCATTGAGGATCGTTTTTTTTTATTGTTAGTATTTCATATTTCTAGGACGTCTTAGTTTTTATTAACTCATGTTCACAGATTATCCCACCACTTAGATCCATGTTACCTCATTGGGTATACTCATATGATGTGTATCACAACGAAGTAGACATGTTATCATGTACCTTAGGACGTCGAAGTTGATTTACTATCCTACCACTTAGACCCGAGTATGCACTCATGTCAACAAAATATAAATTCAAGACTTTCATTTATAGGTTGACAACAGAGTGTAGGAATACTTCGAATTTTTATTTTTACAGTTCTTTTCCTCTTCTTTTGTTCACCTTAGGCACTTTGAACTCCACTTCAAAAACAATCAGTTGTACTAAAACGAGAGTCAAACACACTTAAAGATTAGAAGTTCACTCGGAATATTTCATTCTTTTCAGAAATCATGTGAATTTGTCATTCTCTTTCAGATTTTCATAACTAGTAGATACCCCATAGTTCACAAACCCCAAAGGACTTTTTAAACATATAAATATGTTCATATCTAGTGATTTAGTGAGTGTGTCTGCTAGTTGATGCTTAGTAGATATGTAGTCTACCTCTAGTTATTTTTTCTCTACTTGTTCTCTAAGAAAGTGATACCTAATTTCTATGTGTTTGATCCTAGAGTGTTGTACAANCTACTTGTTCTCTAAGAAAGTGATACCTAATTTCTATGTGTTTGATCCTAGAGTGTTGTACAACAGTCTTTGACAAAGTTATCACATTTATATTATCACAATGAGCCACTAAAGTACCTGTATTGCTTCCCTTGTTCTTCCTTAATAAGCTTTGGTACTCCTCGAACAATAACATGAAGCCATTGATGTCATAGATTAAGTCCACCATTCATTGCTTTTAAATATATTTTTTTTTTCATTTCTTCACATATAGCATTTATTTTCCCCTCTTATTCATGTCAACACAAATTTATCGTTAGTATAAAAAACATGCTAGATTTCCCTTAAAAACTTTACCTAAAAACAACTCTCACATAACTAGCTGATGCTGATAAGATTTTCTTTCAACCCTTTCACAAAGTAGACATATTCAAATTGTGGTTGTCTTTCTGCATTGAGTAATTTGCTTCCCATGATTCTCCCTTTACCACCATCTTCGAATGTCACATGTCCACTTTTTCAGTGTACTCAGAAAGCAGATCTTTTGTTTCTGTCATATGCCTTGAACAACCACTGTCAAAGTACCAAATGATATTTTGGTTGTTGTGAACTGAAGTATAGGTAACTTGACACTTTAAATCAGATTTCTTAATCCAAACTTGTTTGATTTTCTTTGGCTTCCAATATACATCTTATTTGTTCATCCCAATTTGTCTTGTTGTTTTGGGTTTTCAATAACTTCCTGTAAATTATCTCTTACTATCATAAGGATATCATCTCCAAAGATTTTCTGGTTGTCCGCATGAATAACATTTCATTACATGTATTTTCTTCTAGACTGTAGAAGTTTGTTTAAAAGTAGTTACTCGTTCTTGAACTATAGGTCGACCATATTGCACTACTATTGTCTTTGGTTGCTCTCTAGGTTGAACAGTCTGGGTTGTAATACGGTTTGATATATTTTCTTTTGTTTTAGTGATCTGTATTACATGTTTCTTAAGAGAAATTGTAGTTACATCCTCTAGAAGTCCTCCAATAACAATTTTTTCTTTATTTTAAGCAATCACTTCTTTATTCACAGTTCCTTTCTTAAATTCAAGTCTGTAATGTTACTTATATGTCTTTCCAATGGTTAAGAGATAATCCAATTTGTTCGTTATATTATTAAGCATTCTGAACTATTTTCGTATCTCCTCAAATTGATGTTTGATCAACACCAATTCTTCATTGTGTTTTTGCAACTGAACTTCATTTTGTTTGAGATGTTCTCCAAGTTATATGTTTTCCTTAACCTGCTCAATGTTTTCCTTGTTGATCTTCATCCAAGATTCATACAACTTATCAACAATTATATCATCATCACTATCACTATCAAACTCTGATTTTTCTCTAAGGAATGCCACAAAATTTGTCATGTCTTCTTAATCTTCATCCTCAGTTTCATATTCTCTCCATGTTATATAAGATTTTCTTTTTTTCTTACCACATTCCGCCTTGGTGTATCCATCTACTTTTCATTCGAATATTCTTAAGCATTGCTTCTCTCTTTTGTACATTTGTACATTCATCTTTGAGGTGTCTGAAACCTTTACATTCATGACTCTGGATTGATGCTTTTCCTTCTTTTGTTTCAGATCAAAATTTTTGTGCTTCTAGATTTGTTTTTCTTCATGAGCTTTTCAAAATCCTTTGACATGCATGCCACACTTTCTTCTAGTGAATATAAATGAGTTGACTCATTTGTTACTTGTAGAGCAATTCCTTTTCTCTTCAGTTCATTATCATGCTCCAAACTCACGTCATGTGCTGAGAGAATTCCAACTGTTTTTGCAAAGCTTGTAATGTCAGTATCTGTTGCAATTTCCATTGCAGCATTCTTTACTTCGAATCTCTTGGACAAATACCAAATTAATTTCTTCACTAGCTTCTTTTCTTTGTAGGTCTTCCCTAAATTTTCTCTTGATTTTCTAGTGCATTCAGCTTTATACTAAACTATGTAATCTTCTCATCCTTATTCATTCTCATAATTCCGAATTGTGATGCGAGAATGTCTAGACGAGTTCTCCTAACGTTAGATGTTCCTTCGTGTAGCATCTGCAACTTATCCTAAGCTTTTTTGTTGATTCACATGAGTGGATATAATTGATAACTCCTTGGCATTATATGTTAAAAGGCACTTTTCATTCGTTGTCCATAACGACTTGGGTTTGGGAACTGCTTTTTCATCAATGTTTGGTTGCATTGGGGGCTCCGACTTGACTCCACTGCTGTCCAAGCATCGTCATCCATGCTTTTTTGTTGTTGCCTTCAGCTTGACTTTCCATTAGGTTACTTCATGGAATCCAAAAAAAAGGTCTCTAAATTGAAACAAGTTCTCGGTGTGAATCCATACCAGTTACCTCGATCGTGCATGAAATTAATCTCTTATTGTTTGCGTTCTGCTCTGATACGAACTGAAAATTTGTATGAAACTCAATTGAACACCAAGATTAAACCGCAATGATCTTCCACCACTGCACAAAGTGAAACTGCTTTATTTATGTTGCAGTATGTTCAAATACAAGTACTTATTACCCAAGTACACTTGAACACATCCAAAAACACATCACTACCCTGGGTTATTTCCAGACTATACCCAACCGTAAATCTCACAGTTCACTCCCCCTTAGCTCACTACATCACATGTGTATGAACCTTAGTTTTCTCACTCACCAACTCAATACACTTGTTTCTTTAAATTATAAACACTTGTGTAGGCACAACTCATTTTGTTTATGCGTATGAATGCACTTTGCTTTCTTGCTCTCTCGAGTTGTGCCTCTTGTTGTTGTGCTCCTCTCCTTTAAATAGATATTCAAGCAGATCTATCTTATTATTTGTTACCTTTACTATCTTGGAGGTTGTTATTTGACTTTCTAGATTTTAGGTAATGGTTGTTATGTTATTGACTTGTTTAAACTTCTAGATTCGATCTTGATCCTTGTGATTGTTTGATTCAATCCTTGTACTTGTTGATTTAATGTTTGCATTCTAAAAATATATTTTACCAAATACAAAATATTTATGGGTTTATTTTAACCTCGGGCTTCATCTTCAACTTTCCGTACCACCATTTTATAGTCCCTAAGAGCCAAACTATCCGCTGATATACAAAATATTGAAAATATTCGGATAAAATAATTTAAAAAATACAGTTTCATCATATTTTATTGTATTAATAAAAATCAATTTCATTCAATAATATATTATTTTTATTTCTTAGTTTAAATTTTTTTTGTTGAATTCACTCCATTCATAGTGTTCTGTGAAAAAATGTTATAATATCGTCTAGTATGTGAGTGTGACTATCAAATGTGAACTATTGTTTATTTAAATTATAAATGTCATGTGTAAACACTAAAAACTTAAGAAAAAACAATATATACTAGATCTCTTAATTTTTTATGTTATGATACATTACAATTTTAATATATATATATATANATATATATATATATAGATATATATTTGGATGTGTCATTTTCTTGCCTTTAAAAACGATTTTATTCGTGACATCGCGTCAAAGTAATAGACAAAAATGTAGGGTTGCTAGCAGCAAAGTAGAAGTTTTTTTTATAACAACCCGAATATAGATCTAGTCATGTTTCAGGAAGTGATCGTGCGGGGTTTCACCAAAACACGAAGAACGATTTTTAGAGTTATCTGTTTTGGCGAATACAGACGAATGTAGGATGTGAGCTCCAAACGTACGAAGCCTCTGGAGTATTCACACCGAGATCTGCCTTTACTTTCAACTTTTTATGTGATCTGATAAAAAAACGGGAATCGGTTCTTTCTCCGTTCTTTGTATCTATATTGGGAATAAGGTTTTGTTTTAGAAAAAAGTGAATTATCGTTAGGAAACTATTTTTTGTTTTCCTTTTATAATATTAAACTTTTTAGTATTTACAAAATAATCACATGACTATTTAAAATTATATTTTAGCACCATACTTTCGATCTTCCACTTGCCTTAATGAAATATCTCAAATAGTCTAAGTACATGTATCTCCATACACATACATGTCCATACATCCAATAATATTTGTCAGTGCTAGCAAACAAATATAATCGCATTCCGCAATGATTGTCTTACAATCATAAGCAAAGACCGAAATACTCGTGAGTATGTGATCACATGGTTCATCATTAAACTAGTAGCTAATTAGTTTTTTTACCAATTAACTAATCGAGGTTGGTGTCTAACAAAACTTCTCGACGACCGGATAGCATGAAGTAACATCCTTACTCATATGAGTAACAACTTTACTCACAACGAACCATGGTAAAGATGATGTTGGTATTTCCATCCGTCTTTACAGCTCCAGATAAATCCTATGCATGGTTTTTACTATCAAGCCTTAAGGATTATCAACTATGTTTCATGCCAATCATAAGCGACTGGTGAATAAACCCAAGAAACTCCTTTCTTTATTCATTCATGTAACCCCGACCGATGATTTGTTACAGTCATTACGATAGCTAAAAACATAGAGCTCGAACTCATACCAAGAGTTGACGGATCCACTCATGATCAATCATTAATAATGTAAACATTCAATTACTTCCAATATTTATCCAGCTAGTGCAGAATAATACTAGGTGTCTAGAATCAAAGAATAATAGATAGAATACCAGTTACTATATTGATCTCAGGTCTAGGGAAAATATCTAACATTTCGATCCTTTGGAGAAATCTTATTGATAGATTATTTTTAATTTAACCATTAAAAAATCTTCCTTTAGGACAGTTCAGTGATCACATCTCTCTAATTTCTATCACCATAGAAATCATCACTACATGTTGTTCTTTCAGGATTACTAAAGTATGGTTAATGATCCAACAAACAAAAACAGTTTAGACTAAGTCTTATGAAAACGTGACTCTCTTTTTTATGATCTCTATCATAACATCTAGTTTCTAGACTCAATCATGGACTCTATCATGCACCTATGATAATCATTAAATGATAAAAATATAATGCCATATAAAATAAAATGATGTCTAAAAATAATACATAACTCGCTACTATATTATATAACAATGTCTAACATATGTTACTACTAGTTCCAGCTCGTCATATCTCTTAATCTGATCCTCATTGTCAAACTCATTTGACCCAAACGCCTTCGTGAACGTATCTGCTGCATTTTCTTTTCCATCTACACTCTAGATTTGAACATCTATGCACTTAATGATTTTTCGAATAAGATGGTACCACACCAACTTCATCTATGAACTTTCTCATCCAAACCACTTTTTTAGCCCCCTCACATGCAGCTATGTATTCTGCTTCAGTGACTGAATCGGCTATCGTAGCCTATTTGGAACTTTTTCAACTTAATGCTCCTTCATTCCGGAAAAACACATAGTCTGAAATGGATCGATTGACATCTTTTTCTACCGAAAAACTCGCATTAGTAAACCCTTTTAACTCTAAGCTAGGTTGGTAATGGTTGACTGGTTGAGATAGGACGATAGGGCGTGATAACGAGATCGCGAATAACCACTAGGAAAACTTGCGATGATTGTGTAAAACCAATGGTGGATTCCGTAACCTCTGTAGTTCGATATGAACTTGCATCTTTTAGTCTCCTTCTCTTTGGTGCAACCGAGCTGCTATTCCCTGTAACAAATATGAAACAACTTCAACACATGCTAGGGTTTACCTCAACATTAATGAAACAATAATAAAACATATTACCTCTTTATGTTGTCGTCCAACAAACCTTTCAGCAGGTGGTTGTGTATTATCTTTCGGAACTTTCGCAAGCTTTCATATTATGCCCCTTTTAATGAAAATTACGACATGTCATTATCCTACAATGTCGCGTAACCTTTCCTTTTTTTCTTTGGTAACGCATAGGGAGATTTTTGTATTTCTTTGGTCTCCCTTGCATTGCCCTAATCGTAGGTGAGATAATTTTAGGTATCGAGCTTCTAGTGCACAATCTTGGCTCATTTATAAGATTAATGCAAACCTAATTCAACATATTCAAATGAATCATATTTAACATATTGAAATGAAACACTGAGAAAGAAATAATGCAAACCTTATATATTTCACACATTTTGAAGCTCGATAATAGGTAAAGACATAAAGTTCTATATTAAACTTTACAGAATGCAGTGCTGCAACAACATGATGGCAAGGAACGCTTGATAGGTTTCATTTCCTACATGTACATCTGAAATCAACTAGGTTGACAGAATATCTCATTTCAGGATCTGGCACCTCAAATTTCATTCTACCACTAAAGATGACAATACATTTAATCTTTTCCAACCTAGACTCCTCTAACTCTTGTTTAATTTGAGGCGTTAAAACACCTGATTCAGCCAGAGACTTTTGTAACCTCTTACAACTTAGAACCATAGCAAGTCTCCAAATCTCCTCTAGAATTGCAATTAATGATAGATCTCGTGCATGTGTAATGGTTCTATTGAATGACTTTGATAAATTATTAGTCATGTCATTGCAATACGAACATTCCTGAAAGAAACCATGACACCAAATGTTGTATTTCGTCTTAAGTTGTTTCACAAACTATCTTCATCATTACAAGGTTTTCTTTCCATTCGGTGTCATTGTAATTGTATGTCAACTGCCAAAATATCAGATTTATATTTTTTGTGTGGTTTTGTCTCCAATCAGCATAGATGTATCTTGCACACATTCTATGCTCTATAAGAGGTAATTACTCTTGTATGGCATTGTATGACCTTTATCAATGCCTGTAAAAACGAAAACAAATTCACATGTTGGAATTAGTTGCATGTTAAACTGTAACAAATTCAACATTCAACAAACACACATATTAAAATATATTCAGATTGTAACAAACACACATATAATAAACAAATTTCAAATCGTATAAAAACAAGCATGTACAAAATGTAACAAGTATGAAATAGTTGCATGTGCATATTCAAATCACATGTATAAAACAAGTATAAAACACACATATAAATATATTTAAACACATGTATAATAGATTCAAATTGTATAATACAAGTATAAAATACATTCACGTGTATAAAACATATTTAATTAAACAAATTTTTAAATAAATTATTACATTTTGTAATTTTCTTNGTGTATAAAACATATTTAATTAAACAAATTTTTAAATAAATTATTACATTTTGTAATTTTCTTTGTTCTCAAGTTGCACAATCGCTCCCGCTATTGGATAGATTGATAGTTTTCATCCTTTCTTACCGCTATTGATATCTCCCCTTTGGTTGCCCAGTTCAAGAAACATCCATCCATTTTAATATTTGGTTTGCACGTCGCCAACCACAATTTTCTAATAAAAACAGTTGACTTCATGTTCTCTATTAACCTCATTAGTTTATATAGCATTGACCCTAAATTTGACCTACATGCAACTTAATGAAATTAGATCAATAAGCATAACAACACACATCATATTTGAACGAACATGGAGCATATCCTTTGAGTTCAACTTCTTAATAGTACAAACGCTGAAATTGTTTGTTGTATTCTTTTCTCAACAAACTCAATGACTTTGCCTTTACTTTGTGACACTTGGTTATTGATATCGCCAACTTGTAATCATCAAGAATCTCTTCTTTGAAACATTCTCGCTATTGTTTCAGGATTTTTTCTGAACTTCTCCAAATATAGTTGTGAAATACAATTAATCTTCAACAACTTGGATTCACCAGTCTACAAACAAGTGTGTTTTATGTGAATCGACATTATCATGTATTTGTTCTCCAATGTTACTTCTTTGGAACAATACATTTGTCACTTGCATTGACTGACACAACATATCAACTCCACTCTGTTGACATCCTATTTTTTGTATTTGATATTCCATATTGATTGTAAATGATACTTCATCACATAACCCTAAAATTTCTCACGATTATTGAACACTTGGGAGCAACCTCATCTTATATTGACGCTTATGAAATTGTTTCTTTTCTTATTCATATTGACACTCCATATCCAAATCAGCTTGTGTGTCCAAATAAAAACATTATTTATCATCCCAATTTCATTGTCATTGTCTTCCATCTCGAGGTTTCCATCACAATTGGTGATTTTCAAATAAATTTCTAAACACCTTATCACCATTACCGACTCCTTCCTCACTACCTTCCTCACTGCCTCTCTCACTAGCTCTCCCATTGTATTCTTCCTCTCTCAATTCATTTTCTTCTTCTAAATAATGAGAGACAAAAGTATCATTAATTTCTTCATCATCATCCTCATGATGTGGCACTATCTTTTTAATAGCGACAATTTCCTCACCATCATTTAAACCATCTACATGATCATCACCTAAACCTAAGCCATATGTCTTTTTGTTACAAACACCAACACCTAAACCATCATCATCACCAACACCTAAACCTACTATTTTATCATCACCTACACCTAAACTATCACCTAATCGTAGTGTATTTTCACCAGAAACTTTATCATCGGCAAACAAACTACTAAATCTTGTAGGATCCTTATGAACTTCAACAATTCCTCCATAAGCAGTATATTAACTTTCACCATGGAGGACATATGATATGGATATACCTTCAACAATGTGAATATGAATTTCTTTCACTATCTTAGCCATGACTCGAAATATTTCCAAGTTGTCCTTTGTGTTGTAAATACGAACAACATACTCCAAACACTCTTGCAGTAACTTGTACCAAACTAGATGCATTGGAACATCAGTGTTTAAGAATCTCACCAAGTCTTTGAGCATGTCTCAACCAATACCTTTAGGATCAACGTCATCCACCCTAGTACATTCTTTAACATAGGAAAAATAATCTAACATCGTTATAAACTCATCGGCGTAATTACAACTAACAATCACTTTCGACGAGGGTCTTCTAAAAATAAACATACTTAGATTTCGAAATTTCACAACACTAGACCACTACGTTTGTCGAACATTGGACCCATGACATTATGAAATCCGAAAAATTAAGACAATGCAGGGACCCATCTGACCATCTCGTTTTCGTACACGATTCTCGAATGATTTTAGAGATATTTATGACGATAGATGTGATGTTTACGTGTGATTTTGTATCCGTTTTACTTATTTTCGTGTTTTCATGCTCTTATAGGTTGTAATGCGTATTTGATTCGTTTCGGAGTTAAAGAACATACACAAGAAAAAATACGACCATCAAAGATCATAACAGAGCAAACAAGACGAGAAACGGGCAAGGAATGTGATACAACCGTACCCCATGAGGAGACAAGGCCCCTGCACGGGGTGGTTTCCTTAGCCCGCTCGGGCTGAACATCCAGCAATTGTTGCCCGCCTCGGACTCACCTTCAGCACGCACGGATCAAGACCTCGTGAGGAGCCCGCGCGGGGTGTTCTCTTTAGCCCGCGGGGAGTGATGGTCCAGCAAAAGTTTCCCGACTCGTGCTCATCCTTAGCACGTGCGGGTCATGGAGGATTTGGGGAGCCCGTGCGGATTGGCTACCGAGCCCGCGCGGGTTGTGTCCGTAACAACCTCCCTTGAAGTTCTCCAATGGAGAGAAATCTTAAAAAGGGACTCCTAATTAAGTTAGAATGGAATACAAACACGAATGGGAACCCTAGGAGGGCAGATCTGAGCCTATCCATAATCGGAGAGAGCCCTCTCGACGGGAGACACGCAAAGAGATTGAAGATCGAATCGAGACGACGTCTCGTTTGATTTCTATGCTCCTTAGACATTCTATTTCATTTATGTTATTTGATTATCACCTCATGACTGGGTAGTTGTCTTGTTCAGGAGAAGGGATTAGCCCATGGCTATCCCAGAACCCTCTTTGATTTATTTATGAATGCATTTCCTGTTTGCTAATCTATTATTTGTCTTAGCATTGAATGTCTTGTATTTACGAAGGCCACGTAGATGCATGTGTTAGGGATTAGGAGAAGGACCAAAAGGAGAATTCTAGTCCTAGAAGATCAGGCTTAGAACAACCCAGACTAGGTAAAGAAAGTAGGATAGTAACAGCTAACAGTTAATCGAATGAATTATAGATCGTATGGGGTTTAGTTGGGGTGTTAGCCACGAAAGTAGGGGATAACTCAATTGAATCACATTCCTATGCCTTGAGAGAGGGTAGGAATTACATTCGGATCGTCCGCCTTAGATATCTTGATAGGGATTACATGATTAGATATATCGATAGTCGGTTTCGGAAGCTATGCGGTGAAACCGTATCATAGAACGTTTGTCTCATTTGTCAAGAACTCCTAGGTTTACTGCATTTTCATTATTTGCATCTCACAGCCATTATTCCATCGTAGAAAGTTTGATTCTAGTTTGATCTTAGTCTCTGTTGCATAGTCTCTGTGGGATCGACACCTAAATACTACACACATGCCATGCACTTGCGGGTAATTTAGGTTACCTTGTTTAACGCATCAAGTTTTTTGCGCTGTTGTCGGGAATTATTTGTTAACATGCCTTAGATTCGTATAGAGTCATTCTTGTTTTTGTTTTTCTTTTGTTTTATTTTCTTTTTATTCTTTCTTTTAATTTCTTTTGCTTGTCTTTCGTAGGCGCATGACCCAATCTCAAGGTACTTCGAGCTTACATCGAATCGACCCCAAGATTGAGGGAACGATTAGACATCGGAAAAAGGTCAAGGAAGAAGAAAGATTAGACCCGACCGATCCATGAACGATGGACAACTGAAACGATATATTCGACGGTCATGGACGATCCCAATTACCTGTGGGTAATGTGGCACAATTACAGCAACCGCAGGCTCCTCCACCATGTTGACTTCGTGATTACGTGGTACCGAACATGAGTAACGTCCAAACTGCAATAAGAACGCCCGCTGTTGCAAGAGAACAATTTGAAATAAAGCTTGTGATGATCAACATGCTATATCAAAAGCAATTCATGAGCAGAAATCGGGAAGATGTTCGTCAGCACTTACGCGACTTCCTAGAACTTTCAAGCACATTCAAAATACAAGGAGTCTCGAAGGATGTGATTTTGTTGCGTTTCTTCCCTTTCTCAATTAAGGGACGAGCGAAGACACGACTGCAATCTCTTCCTGCTGGTTCGATCACTACTTGGGAACAGCTTTGCACATCATTCCTCTTGCGATTCTTTCCTCTAAGCAAGACGATTCAAACGAGGGGAGAAATCACGATGTTTAGATGTCAAGAGAGGGAGACATTATTTGAAGCATGAGGAAGATTCAAAGATCTTTTGCAAATGTGTCATCATCACGATTTAGAGCAACGGTATGTGATCCAAACCTTTTACAATGGGATCGCTGATGAGCATAGAATGACATTGGAAAACGCTGCAAGAAAATCATTCATGGACCTAAGCATAGAGGAGGCATACAAGCTGATTGACAATCTTGCCATGAACCACACCATGTGGTCTACACCGAGGAGTATGCCGAACAAGACACGAGGTCTTTACGAAGTGAATCAAAGTATGACAATGGGCAATGCAGTGAATGCCATGTATTGTGTGAATTGTGGAGATATAGAGCATGTGTCTTACCAATGCACAAGGCAAGAAGGCATGGGACAAATGAATTACGCCCGGAACCAAAGGGAACACGCAATTTGGAAGTACCTACAACCCGAATTGGAGGAACCAGCCGAATTTTTCTTACCACACGACCCAACCGATAAAGTACTCGAGATTTCAGCAGCAACCACGATCGTACCAACGAGATACCCAGCCATTCCAACAAGTCAAGCAAGCTCCTCAACCTCCTCAAGCTCTTGTTTCAAGCCTTGAGGCGGTGATGCTTGAATTCATCAAGGAGCAAAGGCAACATCAAGACAGCATCAAAGAGCAACAATCACTTCAAACTAAATTCAACGCGAAAATGGGGACCAAGATCAATGAGCTGAAAACTCAAACGGAATTCTTGAGCAAGCATGTAAAGATCCTTGAAAATTCCATTGCACAATAAGCTGCCTCATCATCACGGAATCCCAGACAACTACCCGGAAAACCCGATCTAAACCCGACAAAGTATGTAAACGCCATCACTTTGTGTAGCGAGGATACGATTGAGAACCCGCCCTCCAACGAGCAAAAGAGAGTTGTTGGAAATTCGGTGGACAAAGGAAAAGGCAGAATTGTAATCATGGAAGGATTTGAGCATATTTTGGAAAAACCGTATACTGCTCCGTCGGTGTACGTACCTCCTATACCATTTCCTGGACGCTTGGTAAGCAGCAAGAATCAAGAGAGTGTGAGCAGATTCTTCCATGGCCTCAAAAAGCTCGACATCAACATGTCGTTCGTGGAAGCCCTCCAAAAGATACCTAATCGCGTAAATTTCCTCAAGGAGGTTTTTTCCAAGGAGAAGCGTATCAAATAGAGTGAGACAGTAGCACTCACTGAGGAATGCAACGTCATTATCCAAAACAAGTTGCCCCCAAATTTGAAGGACCTCGGAAGCTTCACCATTCCATGCATCATAGGAAACATCGACATCGACAAAGTTTTGTGCTATTTGGGAGACAGCATGAGCCTAATGCCCCATTCAGTCTATAAGCATATGAACTTCGAAGATCTCAAACCTACCAAGATGTGTCTATGACTCGTGGATCGTTCAGTAAGGTATATGTGAGAATTGTTGAAAGTATTCCCACCAAGGTATGTAATCTTTGCATTCCGGTTGATTTTGTTGTACTCGATATTGAAGAAGATATTACGGTGCCTATAATTCTTGGTAGACCATTCTTAGCTACTGCAGTAGCAATGATAGATGTACAACAAGGGAAGCTCTCTCTACGTGTCGGTGACGAGAAGATTGAATTCAACTTGTCCAGCTCCACGAACTGCCCTTCCTTCAAGGAGTCGTGCTTTAAAGTTGATTTGTTGGACAAGTCGGCGAATGACACGCTCGATCGAGTAAGTATCCCTCTTGAGAGATGTTTGAGGAAGATTTACAGGAACGCAAGACTCACAAACGAAGAAGCCGAGCTCTACACGAAATTCATGAGTGCCATTGAGGCACTGCAAGATGCCCCACATGAGGAGACGTCGCACGAAATGCTTACATTTTGCATTAGAGAAGGCATCTAGGTTTGAGCTCGATCATCTTCCTTCTTCTCTTCAGCATGACACGCGAAAGCCACCCATTCGTCTTAAGAAGCGCAGGAGAGTAAACCCTTCATTGTGTATGCACGGAATGCTTGAGGAGGACAGCCACGAACCCTACATCGATGATCAAAGGAGGTTGCACCCGAGTTTGAAAGAGAAAGGAGCGTCGATAGTGCGCAATGAGAAAGACGACTATGCTAAAGGATGGCACAACGCGAAGATCCACCCTTATGAATTTCAGCGAGGTGATTTGGTTCTACTTTTTTACTCTCGTTCTAAGCTTTTCTTGGAAAACTATGTTCTCGTTGGTCTGGTCCTTTTTAGGTACGAGAGGTGTTCACGCATGGAGCAGTAGAACTATGGAACGAGACAAGGGAACTTTCAAAGCCAATGGGCAGCGCCTAAAGCTCTACCAAGCCGCTCAACCGATTGAAAACAGAAACTCCATCTCCCTATTCAATCCACCCATCGCGAGCACATGAGGCATGGAGACGTCAAGCTTAATGACGTTAAACAAGCGCTTTCTGGGAGGTAACGCAGCATTTTGTTTTCTTTTGTTTCGTAGTTTTGGACTTGGTTTATTTGAAAAAACACATAAAAAAGAAAACCTGAAACTGTGACTTCAACTTTCTTATCCTCCATTGGAGCTTCACGTCGAGGATGCCGTTCAATTCAAGTCTGGGGAGTAGCTCACATTTTTCAGGTGATTTCGTTTCATTTTCTTTTGTTTTTCTCTTTGATTTCGTAGTTCTTAGGTTAGTTTTAGTTTGTTTTTTGTTTTCATGAGTCAGAGTCGTCCCAGGCACTTGTCCGGTGCCGTGTTTTGAGATAAACCTTGAACCTAGAATGCTTAAGAATTTGGTCGTTTTAGTGATATCTTGCATGTTAGAGCTTATTAGTCGGTTGAATATCGAATAGGTCGCAAGTCTTTGGGAATCCTAATGTTACTTGTGGGAAGTTTAGACGAGGTTACTAGGCTAATTTCTTGTTCATGCTCTCTATCCAAATGATTATACTTCAGACGATGTGTTACTTCTTTTTCACGAGGATAATTTGATCATATGAATTGAGCTTGTTTTGCGGAATAAGAGCGCACACTAACACTCCGCTATCGATAGAAATAATGCCTAAAAGCATGATCTAAAATCGATATGAGTGCATCGACATTGATACTTTTTCAATGGTTCGGATCTAAGTGGTGGGTTGGCGATCATCTTACTACATCCTAAGAGTAAGGCGCATAAAAACGCCATTTACCATGTTGCACTCTTGAACGAGATGCAAGAGTATATCGTCATCAGTAGCTTGGGTCTAAGTAGAGGATGAATCCCTTCAAATCCAACGTCCTAGAAACCTAGCGTGTTAGCATATCAATAAAAGAATAATAAAGAAAAAAGAAGAATGGAATAAAGGAATAAAGAAGCTCGTAAATAAAACAAGTATCATCTTTTGATTCTATGTTAGCATTTGTTTGAAGTCCCGTTTGGTGGAGAGAGTTGTGATTTCTCGCTTAGCTCATCTTTGATTGCTTTCTTATAGGTATCCATGGTGAACCTAGGATTAAAACTGGAAGTTATTAAGCCAAATTTTCTCTTTACTTGCTTGTTGATCGATTAGGTTCGCTTTGGCGGTATTTCTAGGGGAAAGGGGAATTCTCGATTTTTTTATCTCTCACGTGTTCCACGTTTACGTTTGCTTAAGGACAAGCAAACATTCAAGTATGGAGGATTTTTATCATCTCATTTTCGTACACGATTCCAATATGATTTTAGAGATGTTTATGACGATAGATGCGATGTTTACATGTGATTTTGTATCAGTTTTACTTGTTTTCGTATTTCGTTTTCTTATAGGTTTTAATGCGTATTTGGTTTGTTTCGGAGCTAAAGAACATACATAGGACACAATACGGCCATCGAAGATCACAACGGAGCAAACGGGTCGAGAAATGGGCAAGGAATGCAATACAACCTTACCCCATGAGAAGACAAGGCTCCCACGCGGGGTGGTTTCCTTAGCCCGCTCGGGCTGAAAATCCAGTAATTGTTGCCCGCCTCGGACTCACCTTCAGCACGCACGGATCAAGACCTTGTGAGGAGCCCGCACGGGGTTTTCTTCTTAGGCCGCACTGGGTGATGGTCCAACAGAAGTTGCCCAACTCTTGCTCATCCTTAGAACGCACGGGTCATGGAGGATTTAGAGAGCCCGCGCGGATTGGATATCGAGCCCGCACGGGTCGTGTCCGCAACCTCCTTTGAAGTTCTCCAACGGAGAGAGTTTAAAAAGGGACCCCAATTGAGTTAGAACGGAATAAAACATGAAGGGGAACCCTAGGAGGGCAGATTTGAGCCTATCCATCATCGGAGAGAGCCCTCTCGACAGGAGACACTCAAGGAGACGGAAGATCGAATCGAGACGACGCCTCATTTGATTTCTATACTCCTTAGACATTCTATTTCATTTATGTTGTTTGATTCTGAACTCATGACTTAGTAGTTGTCTTGTTCTAGGAGAGGGGATTAGCCCATGGCTATCCCGGAACCCTCTTTGATTTATTTATGAATGCATTTCTCATTTTGCTTTCTTTGTCTGAGCGTTGAATGTCTTGTATTTACGAAGACCACATAGATGTATGTGTTAGGGATTAGGAGAAGGACCGAAAGGAGAATTCTAGTCCTAGAAGATCAGGCTTAGAACAACCCAGACTAGGTCACGAAAGTAGGATAATAATGGTTGAGGATTAATCGGATGAATCATTGATCGTATGGGGCTTAGTTGGGGTGTCAGCCACGAAAGTAGTGGATAACTCAATTGAATCATGTTCCTATGCCTTGAGAGGGTAGGAATTACATTAGGATCGTCCGCCTTAGATATCTTGATAGGGATTACATGATTAGATAGATCGATAGTCGGTTTCGGAAGCTATGCGGTGAAACAGACGGTTCCTAGAATGTTTGTCTCATTTGTCAAGAACTCCTAGGTTTACTGCATTTTCATTGTTTGCATCTCACAGTCATTATTACATCGTAGCAAGTTTGATTCTAGTTTGATCTTAGTCCGTGTTGCGTAGTCCCTGTGGGATCGACACATAAAATACTACACACGTGTCGTGCACTTGCGGATAGTTTAGATTAACTTGTTTAACTTGACACGCATCACCATCACACATGGGGGACAAAATAATCGCAAAAATAACTTGTAGGGACTCATTGCACATGGAGACAACAGAAACACAAATAAAATATTTCCAACACATATCTCATCTACACCTATCACAAACCAACACACTCATCCGTTGTGGATTTTGATGTTTTCTTTCGATGCAAACAAAATGAGGGTTTAGAGGGCTCAAAATTTTTTTATTGAATTGAGAAGGAATTTTTGTTTACCTGTTCGAATTGGCTTTTGAGTAATTCGAAAAAGAAAATTCTTAGTTTTCGAGTTGCGGAAATTTCTATTTCTTAAAGTCCGAAATAGGTTTCAAAAGTTTGTGTTTCTCTGTCTGAAATTGGGTCTTGCATGTTTGAATTTTCACTCTAAAAACTTTCGTTTGTCTCGTTCAATTTGAACCTAACCTGATTTTGTTGACTTTACTGTTGAGGTGTTCATCGGATACAAATTTCCAGCACCATATTATCGCTCAACTGACGAAAATTTATGTGTTTTGACCCTTTAACGCGGCGCATGCATATTCTGAGAAATCGATCCAAAATTGAAATGTTATAAAATAATATTAATCTTGTTCAGGAAAGTCGGAACATTTCGCTAAATGCAGAGAAAAATAGAAATTGAAGGATGATTTGTGAGTTTCCAAGCAATTTGAATTTAGCCTTAACTTAAGGAGTCGGTAATATTGGCATGGGCTCGAGGATTGTTGGGCCAATAACGGGCCCTTGAGAAGCCCAACACATGCATATACAACGACAAACTGAAAGCTTTTTCTCATAGGGAAACCACTTCAAGAGCTTTAACAGACGAAATCATCTCAAAATTGGCATCGACTTTGTTCCACTCCAACAAGAAACATATCCATCTTACCACCCGAGAGACGATTACAATCTTCAAAAAAAAAAACAACCATTCATAGAACGGCAATATCTCACCTCTTTCGCTTGCCAGTCGCACCCGAACCACTCGCACCTGAGCCTCTCCCTCCTGGCTTCTTCTCGGCTGAACCAGTGGTTGCTTTACCTCTACCTCTGCCTCCGCCTCTGCCTGCCGCCTTTTTCGCACCCGAGCTACCTGCCCCTTTCAACTCAACTTCCACCTCAATCCCTGCAGAGATCCATCATTGTCTGAATATGTCAACAATTGCGAAAAGCCTTCGTGCAAACAACCAGACATCGGAGGATATGACAGCACAGTGGATCCCAAAAATGTGTCTCCAATATGTCAGCGAAAATGAGCAAGATAGAAATAACTGAACAAACCTTTCGCATTCAAATTCTGGAGATCTGCTTGCAACTTTTCTCCATTCACGGCTTCTTCTGAAACATTCAAAGCCAAAAGAGAAACACAGTTAGCATCACGACATGACCATTCCAGAAACCCGAGTTATCGATTTACTTCTTTCTTGATTGATCTAATTATATAGTCAAGTAGTTGAAACACAATATTTTTCTTAGAGGATTTGGTATATACACTAATTCTTCACACTTCAATTCCGAGGCTATCTGCAATACCAACTAATTGATGGAGAAAAAAACAAAAGCAAGCAGGGTATTCACAGAAAGGGGGAAAACAACAACCTGAGTCATCTGCATCCGAAGCACTATCATCTTCGTTTTCTGCCAACGGCTCACCATTCTCATCTCCTAACCCCTCGACTGGTGGTTCGAGCATAGCAGCCACCCGCTTCTTCGGGGCCTTTTTTATTCCAGGAAGCTGCACCAAGTCAGCAGCACGTACCATTCTCGTTTTGTTTTCCTCATTATATTTTTTAGTCAAAGCTGCTTTAACTGCGGGTGGAACGCCTTCCAGTGGATTTGCGTGTCCCTGATTCATAAATTGCACATAAAACCAATGCTGGTGTGAACGATCCTCTGTGTGAGTAGTAAACTATGAATACCTTAAACTTTGCCAATTCCATAATGGTATCGAAGTCCTCCTGGCTTATAGAGTAGGCATTCATGAACTGAACAACTTCTTTAACTGCTTCATCCTGCGTGACAAAATGTCTCCTTAAAAACAACCTCAGAAGGTAACGAAGCACACAACGAAGAAAAAAAAGTACCATATTTGTAACACAAACCTTAGGCAGTGTCTTAAGCGGACTCGTCAATCGCTTCAAGAGAAGAGGAAGATAATCAACACGAAGAATATCCCTGTATTGTCAGTGTCAGAGCTAATCAGAAATTTGGGATGTTGAAGAAAATCAATTGATATGGATGAAAGATGACAAGAGGCAGTAGAACGGTGTGTGCATAAAGGAACTCTTCACAACATAATCACAGGGTGCAATTAACAGATAAAGGTCTTAGATTTCACAATTGATCATTTGAATAAAAATAAACAATCAAAAGCAAGTGATCACATAACCAATATACTTAATGAAGCAGCTCAAAAGGAAATCTCAGGGAAAAAAAATTCATTAAGAGCAAGAACTTATTCAAAATGCTGAAACCAGCATTAAGTAGTAGTCTGACGTAAAGAGAAAGTGGAAACGACCTCCCAGAGCTAGATTCACGGGAGGCAAGGACATGGACATGTAAGTCCTCAAGAAGTCTCCTATTTTTCCCCATTGTAGAATTCTTTCCAAGCCAGCCACCAAATCTATTGAAATTTCGCTCTCCCTGCATGCAATAAATAGCGTCCACAATTATGCAAGCCTAATCTGAATCGATGATTTTGAGACAGCGTAGAGGGCTACCAATAAGTAAGCTATATCGCAAGCATAATGACAGATAAAGAATACTCGTACCATAACCATATGAAACACAGTAACCCGATTCGCATGAAAGAACCGAATTTGACAATATTCATTCTAGATTTGATTTTAGTTCACAGTGCAAACTCAAAATTTTAAAAAAAACAAAAAAGAGAGGTCACAGGTGCAGATAGCCATGCGTCTAAAGGAAGCCTTTCAAAGATCAACGAATACAGTTCCTCTATTCTAACCTCACAGAATGAGCATTACCTGCTCAAGTATTTCCCTTTGTCCGTGTAACAATGCAGCACTGATTCAAGACAAATGAGCGTCAGTTATCAAGCTATATTCTGTACAGCAAAGTAGCACTTACTGTATGCTCTCTGTCACTGCGGAAAAAGTTCCATGCCAAACAAATGCGACATGAACACCACAGAACACATTTTTCAAGACCAAGCAAAAAGGGAAAAAAAAGATTTATATCTTTCATTAAATATAAAATATCGTATTGAAAAAACTCAAGGTTCGTCCAATATCTGCTACAGCCAAAACTATTAGCACAAAAGTAAAAACATAATCGTAAACAGCAGAAAAGACACAGGCAATAACCAACTTTAAGGAGAGAGCCACAGTACTTATGGTAAAGTAGGATAAGTGTTAAATGCCCACACATAAGCAACTTACGGGATAATAGAGGAAGCAACACAACTAGATTGTGAAAGTTGCCATTGCCGATATCTCCGGATCTGCACATTGATGATGTCTCCGTCTGCAATAGATTCAGCAGCACGGGCAAGAGATTCCATGCGTTTAGTTCCATTTTCATCTTTGCCAGCAGAACTTGGCTTGTAATTGATATAATTTTCCTGCCACATAATTTCACAAACTAAATGTAATTTCAAAATGTGTTAAAGGTAAATTGAAATGCAACTTTCAGGGTTCTATATTCACACATCGAATCTACAAGCTTATATTGAAATCCCTATTCTCAAAAGTAGCAAAATTTCATATTCTGTCAACAATGAATTAAATAGTCAAGCAATATAAACCTGTATCAGGAGAGGAACCAGATCAGGATCACTCATGCTAAGATTAATCCGCTCATCCATTCTCAGTTTCCCACCATTGTAACCAAACAACCTATATGTATACCATTATGCATCGAAAGTGAAAAATCAATAGAATTAAAAGCAAAATGTTGCTACAACAAAGCAATGAAACCGAAGGTTGTGGAGTAACAGCAGCTTTCTTGGTACATTTCTGACAATTTAGGAATGCCAGAAACTGTGCAAATACCGAATTAGTAAAGAGTAGATACTCATCTACATTGCGAAGGAGAAAGAGAAGAATTAAGATATTACTTGTCAACAGCTGTGAAAGGCGAAATGTCTTCGTCCTTCGTGCTGCTTAGAAGGCGTTGCCTGATGTCATCATACTTGATGACTGACATAGACAGGCTCATATATTGAAGCTGATTTAGGGCCATTCGTATATCCCCATTCACTCTTTCAGCAAGTTCCTCTAGAGCAATCTAATGTTTAAGAAAGATACATGACAGGAGAGTACTTATAAAGTTTCAGAAAAATAAATGTAGTATAACACTTCAGCTGCCATTAAATGATCCAAACAACATCCATCCTAAAAAATAATACCAAATTAAGAGACTAAGAGAAAACAAGGCTTTAGAGATAAAAGAAATCAACACCTTTAGCTTGCATAACATGCACTCCATTGGATCAAAATTAATAACAGTTATCGAATTTTCTTCCAATTGAGTCACAATCTTTGTGAAGACAAATGCACATACAATCCAGGGAAGAGAAATGCATCTACATGGACTAAACTAACATTTACTCACAAAACTAATCGAAGACTTGAAATGCTGGACAAGAAAAGGTAAAAAACGTTCACCTCATTAATTTGAAGGCCTTCTGCATTTGCGATTTGCACCAGTCTTTTAGCCATCTGTAATTCAAGGTTTCAGAACACTTCAGACCTTTTTCAATTGTAAAGTAAAAGATCCTGAGGTGTTTTTTGATATTCCAAATTACAAGATGAACAGAGAAAAAGAGGGTCCCGATCACGGTACAACTGCATTTACTTCTAGTTCTTTTCAAAACAAAAGAGCAATCTCATAAAAGTTTTTGTAACTCAATATTTTTTTAAGATCTTCCTCTCCTCCATGGATAAGAGGATCAAATATTTTCAAGTGCTATATATAGTTCTCTAATGATGACGTTGGAATGAGATAGCACAGATAGTCAGTATCCCAAGACCTCAGAGATCCAATGAATCTAACAATGATTGTACAAGGAAAACTTCTCTAAAAACATGCCCTTGGAGCTAAAGGGTAATCATCAGCTCTTTAACAGTGAATCTCTGGGTGAACTTTTTCATTAGATACGACAGAAAATTTTGACTTTCATTGTTCATATAGCAAAAATAGTTAAAAGACCTGTAAAAATGTAATGGGATTGACAATTCACGAAAGAAATGTTCATGATCTCAGATAATTATAGGTCTTCATCAAAGTCTGACCTGCTGTTTGGTAGGCTTCCGGAAATTGAGGGGCAGACAGTAGTTCACTAAACTCTTTAGCTTCTGACTGTATCTATCATTACAGATGCAGATTATCGGAATCTTGGATATTTTAATGCTAGCAATAAGGTCAGCAACTCCTCCCCTGTCTCCTGCAGACATTCCATCTACTTCATCCATAATTAACACAGTTTTTGGAGGTTTTGACCTGAAAATCAAATCTGCATTCAGTGCAGACAAAGAATACAAGTACCCATAGTTGGTTTAACCCAATATCAGCCTTAAAAACGAAATAAGTCCACCAACATACATATCCATGTTAGCACCCAAAGCTTCATTGCTGACAAGCTCTTTTATTGAATTTGCATTGCTACCACCAATTCCTTTAGCAATCTTCGAATCAGCCTTTCCACGACTGTCACTAGCATTGACCTAAGAAACATGAATATTCATATGCAAAAAAGCAGTGAGAATGTAAATAATGGATGTTCCAAGCAAGGAGACCACAAGCCAATTTTTAGTGAAGAATGCAAAAAGATGAGAGCTGACCTCAACTGCCTGAAAACCAAGCATCTGACTGACCAACTTTGCTGATGTTGTTTTCCCAATACCAGGTGTTCCACTCAAGAGTACAGCCTTCTTGGCCCCAGCATCATTAGCTTTCTTCCCCTTTCCTTTGTTTCCATTACCCAAAAATTGTTCATGCCAATGAGCCAACCAGTTGTGAAGTTGAGTAATCTGCAATCAGTTTCATCACACGACCATCATCATCACAGAGAGAAAAATGGTATGCATAACTTTCACTCACATACCATTGACTGATTCCCAACAATATCATTTGGAACCTTCGGTCTGTATTTTTCGGTCCATGGCAAGGAAGATTGAAGATTTTGCTTGTTGTGCTTGGCAGGGAAAGAATGTGAGGGACCCTTGTCTGATGAACTATTCATAAGAGGCTTTTCTGCAGATGAACATACACACCACTGTTCGTAAGAAAGACTGAGATGAAGGTGCATTATAACAAATGACTCTAACATTTAGTGAGGCTCAAAGAGGAATGATGTCTTGAAACAGGTTTATACAGTAAGAGAAAAGAATCTGGAAATCAAGTTGGTAGTCCATACTTTTTGTCTCTTCTTTCTGAGGAGTTTTCTTTACTGGAGGAGCAACTTTCTCCACAGATTTGTTTGACCTCTCAGAGTCGGATGCTTTTGTGGGTTTAGATGAACGGATCATGTCAAACAAACCATCCTCTGTAAGAAATTTTGTGCTGCAATAAATTAAAAAATAAGCATGCTAGACCAGCAATAAGTATCTGAAAATATAATGCACAACTGTACAGAAGCAATAAGTACAGACCCAAGCTCTTTGGCTTTAGAGGATTTCCTACCGCCAATATCTTCATCACACAAAAGGTAATTCTGCAAACATGGACTGTAATATTATGCAATGACCTTCAATCTGATAAAAAAGTGAATAGAGGTTCAAATAAAGACCGTTTTCTTGCTCACGGAGCCCGTGACACGACCACCATATCGCTTTATCAGATCTTCCGCCTCTTCTCTTTCCAAGCTGCAATGACAGAAGGGAGAATTGGAACGGAAACAAACATGGGCATGTAAAAGTACACATGATAAGATTAATTACCTATCAAGTGTTCCACTAATGACAAAAGTTAATCCAGCTAAGCAATCAGGGGCACCCTCAGGGACTTCCTGAAACACATTGATAGGTCAGTACAACAATAAATGACTATAGAAAACAGTTATGTCAAAAATTGACCTTTTCGCCTTTATGTGGTGGCTCTGTCCTTTCACCAAAATTCATAAATCCACCCCGCCCTCCACCTCTGCCTCTTCCACCAGCTGAGGCCCCTGATGCAGCTCTACCACCACGACCTCTTCCACCAGACTTTTGAGGCAAATCCTTTTCTTGGGCATTCTCACCTTCATCATCCTCATCAATGTTAGTTGCTCTCTTTGCAACTCCCCTACCTGAAACAGTCTTCATTTTTTTGCTGGGGGTGCCATCAGGATCCTTCTTTAGACCAGGTTTTTCGAAATCTTCATCATTGTCCTCAACCTTGAAAATTTTTCTTGGATGTTGGGCCTTGGCTAAATCAGCGGAATCATTTTGATGTTTTCTCTTGGTTGGAAATTCCTCATCTTTGGGTTTTGCTTTTTCTTTAGCAAAATATTTACTTGTTTTCCTTCTACCAGCGCTTTCCTGGTTTCCACCAGTCTATCAATTTTCACCAAGTATTAATATAATTAGGTTATGCATTGCTAAACAACAATGAGCAAGTCTACCTGTAAAGAGTACTAGGATATGTGCATTCTCTAAAATGTCTCTCTTATGTCTAGGAGAACAGGTAAAGAAAAAACAAAACCCAAAAAAAAAAGCATTTTAAGATCCCTGCAATGTTAGCAATGCAAGGACAGCAAGGAAATCATATGCATAAGAACACTAACTATCATCCTTCATGTGTTGAACCCTCTACAGCCAAACTACAAAAATTAACCCACTTCCACATGACGCCTCCAAAAACAGGAGGAAAAGAGGCTCACTAGTCAGTATAAAAAGGGGAAGCAAAAGTTGAACTACAGCCTTTTATCATATAAAGCAAAGAAAAGTTTGTATTTGATTTTGTGGTCTTAGCTTCAAAAGATTTTGAAACGGAGATGAAAATTACTCAAAACAAAATTTAAAGTGGAATGAACTTCTATTTCTACTCTAAATTCTTTCTGTCAGATACAACTTAATTTCATCAGTTGACTAAAAGCCAAATGCAAAGCGATTAGTCTTAAATGCAAACGATAATAATATACATACAACATTTGCAAAAGGCAAGACACAATTTCTCACATTCTCTGATCTACTAGGCATGGATTCAGAAGCTTTGGCCACAGTGCCCATCTTGGTTGAAGCACTTTCATTCCCCTTCTCATGGGCTTTCATGAACCACTTCCTAATATCTGACTGCAATTCAAATATAATGAATAGCATCTATATCAGTTCACACCTACTAGTCACCTCGCCAAATGCTTCAGAAGGAATTACAATAAATTACAATTTTGAAAGATGTTCATCTATTCTCGCACAAAGCAAACAACAAATCAGTGTAATAATGGACAAAATGGGCAGCAGATTATCACATCTTGACCAATATACTATCAGTGAGTCTAGAACTCAGACCCCATGTTTACTCGACTATTATTCAACTCACCATCTCCCGTCTTCAACTATTACCCTCCGATTGTGTCTCAGTGAACTATCAACTCCAGTTGCAACCTTCGAATTTTCTGTTGTAAACAACAAAAAGTCGGTCATTATTGATTATACAGCATACAAATCGGTCATTATTGATTATACAGCATACAAATAACAGGCGAAGAGAGATTACCACGTTACGCGAGATGGACACGATGGCTCGAGCTCGAGGGCTATGTAATGCGGCCAATCTGATAGAGGTAATACGGCCAATGAAACTGAAAAATCGACTAAGCGGGTGAAAAAATCGACAAACTTACTCGAAACGGAGGGCGTTCGAAGGAAGCGTGCGACGGAGGAAGTGCGACGGAGGAGGGCGTCTGACGGAGGGAGTGCGACGGAAACGGAGGACGTGCGAAGGAAGCGTGCGACGGAAACGGAGGGCGTGCGACGGAAACGGAGGGCGTGCGACGGAAACGAAGGGCGTGCGACGGAGGATGTGTTTCGATGTTTAGGTATGTAGATGGTGGGTATGTGTTTCTGCCGGAGGGAGTGCGACGGAGTATGTGTTTTCGATGCTTAGGTATGTGCTTCTGCTGCCGCTTCCCTTTCTCTATTTTTTTAAATATAGTAACTATTTATTTATATATTTTATATTTGATTTTAAACTAAAATAAAATTAATAATATTTTTTATTTGTAATTTGATTTTTAAAATTAATTATATAAATCTATATATTAAATAAATTATGAATTTAATATTTACGGATACGAATAACTGAATATATTATTTATATTTGTCGTATATCTAATTTTTATATTTGCGTTTGTATTTATATTTTCGGACATTTTCGTTTGAATACGAATCGGATACGAATATTTCGAATATTTTGCCGAGACTTAGTTGGGATGGAAGAGAATGCAAAAAAAAAAGAATTAAAAATATTAAATACAATTAATTCTACATTTTCAAGTGGAAGAGAATGCAAAACAACGAAAAAGAGAATGGATGGAAGAAATAATATAAGGATATAAATCGGAATAAGACTCGAGCTAGAAGACCCAAACGGGGAAAAATGATAGTGAATCAGGGTCGTGGAAATGGACGCACGATAAGTCGTTGGCAAAAACACCAAGCGACGGAGCCTTGCACGAAGAACAACGAATCGTTGAGAGAAGCTTTAGGAAGACTTGACATCGAAGTTCAACATTAAGGACGACGGAGCGCAAGGAGAAGCAAGAAGAAGAGATCGCTAATAGAATGAGACGACTGGAAAAATGATGTGATCTAGTACCACCAAGACGGGAATGGGACTCGACGGTTGGGAGAAGGTCGTGCGACGGTTGGGAAGAGTTGGAGAAGGAAGGCGGTTAGGAGAAGACCCAGTGACGGATCTGTGGTAAGAATGGTGAATCGCAGAGATAAGGTACATGAAAAATTATCGGAAGAATGAAACGAAGAGAAAAATGAACCGATCTGGTGCCATGGATTAAGAATTAGGAAGTCGACAATAGATGGTAGTGCAGTGCAAGTCGGCAATGGAAGTAGTCAACAATAGATGGCAGTGCAAGTCGACGGTGGATGACTCTGCGTAAAGAACCACGAAGACGAAAATGGCACTCGGCAGTTGGGAGAAGGCCCTGCGACGATTGAGAAGAGTTAGAGAAGGAAGGCGGTTAGGAGAAGACCAAGTGACGACTTTCCGGTAAGAATGGTGCATCGTGGAGATAAGGTACATGAAAAGATCATTGGAAGAATGAAACATGAACTATGTTACCTGGACATATATTTTTTTCCCTTCAATTCATTCCAACGGCAAGTTCGTCCTCTACCTTCGATCTGCGTCTCGCCATTCTTCACACAGAGTTGTGGCTAGGTCTCCACCGTCGACTTGCATTGCCATCTATTGTCGACAACTTCCCTATTCTTAATTCGCATTTGTGGCACCAAATCAATTCATTTTCCTTTTCCCAATTCTTCGTTATCGTAACATGCCTATGGCCCTGGAAGCAAACCGGTGTGGCATAGTCGCCTCTCAAGTGTCTTTCCTCTTCCTTTTAATGTCTCTCATTTTTGTGTGTGTATCATGTCCGGATGCATTCTTTCTGTTTGGTTACTGACAACATGCGCGACAACAGAAAAAAAATAAGAAGAAAAAGCGATGATGATGGTCGAACAGAAGAAGTGGCGACTACGACCGAAAATAAGAAGAACATGTGGCGACGACCAAAAAAGAAGAAAAAAAAACGACAAAAGAAAAAGAAAGAAGGACACGAAGAATAAGCCTCAAAGAAGAAGAAATAAAGTTGGAGATGGTGACGGGAAAGAGAAATGAACGAAGGAAAGTAACAAAAATAAGATTAAAGGTAAGTTAGTAAATTATTAATTATTTTCATTATGTTACTACTGTAATTGTTTAAAGCATTCAAAAAATTCAAAAATAATTTTGGTTACAGTATTTATCTTGAAAACAAATTCTATATCTAAATGTATTTTTCATACACAACTACTAGACTAATCTATATCTAAAGGTGTTTTTCAACAAGCCTAGACTTTTGTTCTCGATTCGACAAAGTTGCACAAAGATGACTAATAGTTCAAAAGTTCGTACTAGATATTCGTTCGTCTAATCCTAACGATATTAACATAAATGCTAAAATAAAACGAGGAGTTCAACATCTAATCCTAATCACAATCATGACACTTCGAAGAGTATCCCCCCAAGACTTGAACAGAAAATCCTCTCGGTGTTCAAAACTTAAGAGAAAGACTCGCATGTCAAAACTCGGGAGAAAATAAAGAAGATAGAAACGTGTGCACTTGGTGTGTTCTTGCTTGTCCCGAGTTGATACAGTTGGATATATGTGTCTCTCCTTTATTATGGATGATGTTGAAGTGGAAAATCTGTAACACAAAGTTACACAATCCGAAAGAGAGAATACGATACATCGAGGTTGCTAGTAGAATGCATGTGTGTGAAAAGAATAAGAGTTGAATTCTGAAAAATAAAACGAAATAAATAAAAGGATACAAGGTTCGGGTTGCCTCCTGAGAAGTTCTTGTTTAAGGTCATGAGCCTAACCAAGACGCTTCATGCATTAGGTGGACGTCCTTATCGTCGTCGTGTGCGTAGCGTCTCGCATGCATAAGATGCTTGATTGGGTATAGCACACGAATCAGTTGGGCTCCTTGCACAATCGGTGATGTCCTCCCTAAGCTTGGTCGTGTTATTCCCTAAGTTGGAGGCTTGGTCGTGCTGTCCAAATTACTTGGTCGTGCTGTTCATAAGTCAGGTTGTGCATTCCATGAACCCGGTTGGGCGTTCATCTCTCGTTTCTTTCAAAGTTTCCAGAATTTGTTGGTGCGTGAACCCTTGTGGTAATGGTTTCATCTTCACCTTAGGTGCCTTATCAATCCTCCAATTGGTTGTTGGGCGTTTGGTGTGGCTTTTCGGCGTTTCGGGAGTGTTTTTGTACTGATTTGCACTGCTCATAACTTGGTTTGCACAAAAATATGCTCGGATCGCGCTGAAGTTCAAGGACTATTCTGCAGTGTTTTCTTGGTCCAAATTCAAGTCCACTCGAACCATACTCATGTGTGTATAATTTGAACACTACTCTTGGAGTATGTGGTCCGAATCTCCTCCACTATTTTGAATTTCGTTCCATTGTGTTCGGGGCGCGATCTGCTGCGATTCGCGTGGAATTCTGCCCATATCTTGTTTAACTGATCATCCACGACTTCCTCCTCCTTCACTTCGTCCAGCAGCTTTGTATAGTATGTTACGTCGTTTGGGTCTTTATATACTTTTTTCAGCTACTAAGAGAGCCATCTCAAGGGAATCCATATTCTCGAACTCTTCAAGAACTTCTTCGGCTAGTTTCTATAGGACGTCGATCTAGAATACTGAATCCATCATATAAGGTTGTTTGAGTGTGTCGTTTAGATTGAACTTCAATTCTTCGTCGCCAAATTTCAGTGTTAGTCGTCCTTCCGCACAATGTATGATTGTTTTGTGGTATTAAGAAACAGACTTCTGAGGATGATCGGGATTTTTCATTTTCCTTTATGTCCAAGACGAATAAATCAATCGGAACGAAGAACTTCCCAACTTGTAATGGCACGTCTTCTAGCATGCCCTCGGGTTTCCTAACACTTCCATCAACCATGATGGGTGTCATTCGTGTAGATTGAAGATCCATTCTGCCCCTACAATCCAATTTTTCGTATAGAGACAACGATAGCATGCTCACGCTTGCTCCGAAATCAATTAATGCATGGTAAATTTCATAATCAGCTATTTTACAAGGGATCACGAATATACCTAGATCGGGCATCTTCTTGGATAGGTTTGGTTGCAGCATCAAATTGGTTACCATTACGGTTTTCGTCTCCACATCTTGTGTTCGCAAGCACCTCTTTCAAGAACTTAGCATATGAAAGCATCTTTTTCAACACTTCGTGGAATGGAATGGCGATATGCATCTTCTTTAACATCTTAGAAAATTTAGCGAATCGATCATCCTCGTTCTTTTTGCGTTGACGTTAGGGAAACGGCAAAGGAGGTGGTCTTGGATTGGGTTTTACGTATTTCGGCTCCTCCTCCTCGGTTTTCTTCTTGTACTCTTCGACGTTGCTGCCATTTTCCACTGATGTACTAGATGTTTCACCCTTTACAAATATTGAAGGAGGGTTGATCTACCATTTTCTTGCATTGTCGTCGTGGAAACGGCAAAAGAGGCAGCATGAGGGCTAGTTTTACGTACTTTGGCTCCTCTTCCTCCTCGGGCTTCTCCTTAAGCTTGTTGAAAGCTTGTTTCACTGTTGTGATATATGCTTCACCCCTTACAAACATCAAAGGAGCGGGCCGATCCACCGTTTTACCACTCCTTAGATAAATGGTATCGACGTGTTCACGGGGATTTGCTTCGGATCTCCCTGGTAGAACTCCTTTTGGACGTGTTGCCCTTTGTGCTAGCTGTGCAACTTGCGTCTCCAAGTGCCTAAGGTGAGTTTGAAAGCCCTTTATCTACTTCTTGGTGCTCTCTTGTTCCGCTTTCACTTCTCTCAACAAATTATTCTGATTTTGTTGTACTTCCATCAAAAAGTTGCTTTGATTTTGTTGGACTTGGAGAAAACGGGCGAACATGGCGCTGATGTCGGGGGCTACTTCGGATTGGGTTGGTTGTGGTTGGGACACACATGACTAGTAATTCTGAGTTTAGTACTGCATATTTGGCTGCAAGTTTTGATTTCGTTGTAGCATCCGCGGTTGAAAATTCCCCGATAGTTGTTGCGCATTAAACGCACCGTCAGAGTTCTTATATGAAAGGTTGGGGTGATTTCTCCATCCGAAATTATAAGTATTACATAGAGACTGATTGTTGCTCACGTAATTCACCTCTTCGTACCCTTGAATTCTTTCTTCTCTCGACTATTCCAAGTATTACGAATGATGTGATTCGGATAACATATTGTAGATTCTCACAACTTGATCTTTAACCTCAGCTATATCGGCATATAAGGCGTGCGTCTCATGCAAATGGGCCACCTTGCTGGTGTGTTGCGGTTGTATTCTCCAGCAGCATTTCTTCCTTCGTCGACCACCCGATCAATCAAATTCACAATTTGTGAAAATGTGAGGTTGCTTAAGGAACCTCTAGCAGTGACTATGATCAAAATCCTCGTGTTATCCATAAATCCTTGCAAAATTGTGTACGAGGTAACTTTGATCCATGCCGTGATTTGGGAAAAGGCGTTGATAGCCTTTAAATCGTTTCCACGCTTCGTATAAACTCTTAGTTTCTCCTTGCACGAACGTGTTAATTTGATTTTCACCAAAATACGAAGAACGATTCTTAGAGTTACCTGTTTTGACGAATACAGACGAGTGTAGGATGTGAGCTCCGAACGTACAAAGTCTCTAGAGTTTCCACACTGAGATTTGTCTTTGCTTCCAACTTTTGATCCAAATCTGATAAAGAACGAGAATCGGTTTTTTCTCCGTTCTTCGTCTCTGATTTGGGGATTAGAGTTTTGTTTTAGGGAAAAGTGAATTGTCGTCAGAAACCATTTTTCTGTTTCCTTTTAATAATACTAAATTTTTTTGTATTTACAAAATAATCCATGACTATTTAATATTATATTTTGGCACCATACTTTCAAACAATATAAATTTTGTTATAAGGGGTAATGAATCGAATGACTTAAAAAGGAGTGATATTTTTCTACCAAAAATTGCAAGATGATGTATTAATATTGTGATAATGAACTTTCTATGTTAACTGAATGTAAAATGACGATGCAATGAATATTATCATAATTAAAATTACAAAATTAAATGGGAATCGACCGTTCACTTATAATGTATTTTATAATATATATATATATAGTGATTATATATAAATATTTAATATGTTTAAGATTATGTAATTCACTATGTGATTCTTCTTTCTATTAATAGCTTCAAGTTAGATTGCAAAGAACAAGTCAACAATCACAAGGATTAATCAAACCTAAAATCTAGCAAGTCAACGAACAAATTCCAAAAGAATAGGTCATCCTTAAAATAAGACAACAAACAACAACTTACATCTGATAGAATGCTTATTTAAGGAAAGGAGCACAACAACAAAGACAATAACTCGAGATAGAGCAACAAAAGCTTAGTACTTTCATACGTGTAAAAGTAAGCGACTTAATCCTAACGTGTTCATAAATTCGATACAATTAAGTGTGTTGGGTTGGTGAGTGAAAGACTCATCTGTAAAGTTCATACACATGAGGTGTATTGAACTGATGGGGAGTGAATTGTGAGATTTATGGTTGGTTACAATCTGGAAATAACTTAGGGTCGTAAGGTGTATTTCGGGCAGGTTCAAGTGTACTTGGGTGATAAGTACTTGTAGTTGAACATACAACAACATAAATTGATGTGGTTAATCTCAAATAATAAATACCTAGACTAACGTTTCCGCAAGAATACAGATCATGTTGTACCAAGATCGAACACTAGGGAATCAATGCAACATACATATCCATTTGACAAACTGTAATTCTTTTGCAAAGTTGGAACGTTATCAACATCGACACAAGGCCAATCTTGCTTCACAGTGTTGAAAAGGAAAGGAGGAAAAAGTAGTCGATTATGATTATTTTCTTGTTTGATCCATTTCATACCCCTATAGATATTTGGATCATTGAAACCCAATAAAATCGTAATGACGAGCTTAATAGGAGAGGATGACTGCAAAAATCATTTTGAAGAAGTGTTTCATAAATCAAATCGGCTATAATTGACCAAAAAATCGAGTAAATATGCGACCTTTCCCACCAGATCTATGATATAAAAGAACTTGCAGTGTAAATATGCAAATTCAATCGACAAATAACAAAGTGTAGAAGAGAAAACTCACCTTTAGGTAGCACATGAAGCTAGAAGCATAATAAAAGCATCATTTAGCAATTTAAATCGAAGCAGAACCCACTTTGTTCCTCCTCCATAGATTCATTTGTCCCGGTCTGATCACAGATGAGATCCATAAATCTTCTGCCTCGATATAGGTGGAGCTTTCTAACCACTGGATCCTGAAGATCTTGTCGATTGAGGCTCCTAAGCTCTTGAGCTGCAAAAGCATTAAAGGAAGAAAGAGCGTGCATCCATTACTTACTCTAAAAATATCCAAAAGGTTATAATAAAATTCGAGTCTTTCAAATGAAGAACAATGAAATATACGTCAAATCCATGGTCGTACCCAACCCTATAGCTATTGTTGACACACAGTTTGAAACGCCTAAATGAGGAATCGATGACGGTGACACACCTCTAGGTGAAACTTTGGATACAAAGATTAAGAGAGAGAAAGAGAGAGAGAAAAAAAAACTCTGATGAAGAAGATGAATGGACAGGCGTTTGAGATGATGAATGACTATGAGTTCTCCAAAGTTCTCCAGAAGGCAGATAAAATCGAAAAAAGAAACATATAAAATCAAACAGAGAAAGCTCCAATACCAATCATCAGAAAAAAATACGAGTTCAAGTTCGTGTGAGAGAGAGAGAGAGATAGAGAGATTTACATTCTCGGGCTTTCTAATGATCTTAGCGATGGTGGAGGTAGCTTCGGAGAGAATGGAAGACGTATCGACACCGTCGAGGCTAACGTTGGTTGATATATTCAGGCACGACATCTTCACCTTCACCTTCCGGAAAGATCTGATTCTCTTTCAATCTATCTACTGCTCCACCACTCAAATACAAGGGTAGAAAGAGAGATCAATGATGAGTTCTCTAGAATGGGGAAAAACTTACCCCATTATCTATGCGGCAAAATCGTTGCGAATCGGTTTGCAGAAGGATCTTTGTTGTTTTTCCATGAAACCCTAAGAAAATCAAGATAAATGCATGAAAGATCTTCGCCGGTTTCCTCATATTGTTGTAGTATCTTTGATTTCGAGATTGGGAAAGCGAAGAGGTATATGAGGATCAAGAAATAGTACGGAGACAATGGTTTCGTGAGGAGAGTGGAAAATGGCAATAACGCCTGTAACATTGGATATAAAAGCGTTATGGAGAATATTTCCTCGTCTAAATATTTATCTTTTTTCCTTTTTTAACTTTTCATACTAAAAAATGTTTAAATCAAAATTTTTAAATAAAAAATCATTTTTTAAAGTTGTTGATTTAGGAGAAGCCACCTATAAAAACATTTAAATTTAATATTTTAAATAATAAAAAATATAGTAAAGAATATTTGGATGGATATTTAAGGTGATGAATGAGATAATTAAATATAATTATTAATTTAAGTATATGTAATAAATAAAAAATAAAAAAAAATTCTTGTTGAGGTGGCTTCACTAGAAACCTCCTTTTACAAGAACTTATATATATATAGATTTATGGTGATATATATAACTTGAATTACGTATCATATTGACCACTATGATATCATTGAAACATGAAATTAATTGTCACATGTTTGCTTATTGTTATTCATATTTGTCCAATGCGAGATTATTTGCAATTTTGTTATTGGGATAAAAGTGGGAGATCTACTAGTTTATACTCACATTAAGAAATCTATATTATGGGGCTTGCATGAGAAAATAAATATTTTAAAATTATATTTTACTTTTTTATATACCAAAATAAATAAAACATCAAATAAAGATGAATATATTTTGAGATTGAGTCTCCAAATTTGTTGGAAAGTGTACAAATCTATATTCCTAACATAAAGAGAAAAAAAATAATAAGAAAAAATATGTTGAAAATTAATTTTATTAAAGATTTGAATTTTCAAATAAAATCTTATATATTAAAAGTTAAGTTTGTTGAATTCTGGTGTCGCCACGTCGATATTGATGTGACAGTCCAATCAGCAAACCTAACATCATAATATTTCATATAAAATATTTTAAATGTTTGATTAGTATTATAAATTCATTATATTTAATAAAAAATTAATATATTACTTATAATAGTTAATAATTTTTACATAATAGATAAATGTATATATTTACAAATATTTTTCTTTTTAAAAAATTAAAAATATCTCTATATTCTGAATTAGAATTAAAGTTACAAATAAATTTAATCTTTTTATAAAAACAAAACCAGAGATTAAAATTTATATTTTAATAATAAATTGAATATATTTTAAAAATTATCTATATATAATTTGAAAACTTAATATATTTATTCTTCAAATCATAAAACTTACGAATATCAATATATTCCAAGTATAAATTTTCTTTCTCTTTTTACAGAAAAATTTAGTGTATTTTTCTAAAATTTCCAAAGTTGAAATGTATTTATTTTTTTCATTAAAATAAAGAAGGATACTTTTTTGAGATATATAACACTTATTCTCTAAAATATTATATTTATTTATTACGTCTGAAGCAATTTGGTATTACCATGTCATCTCTACATTGATCTCTATCTCTACATCTACATGTAAAGACCATTTTATTTATTTTAATTTCATAAAAATTATGAATAAAAATATAAAAATCCATTTATTTATTCTAATTTAAAGTCTCATAACTTTATAAACTCAATACCATTAATGTCCTCTCCTTTCCATTTAACCGAGAAAATCAATTTCGATCTTGCCATCATCAATTCCCACTCACCACGTTTCTCTCATTAATGGTTCTTAAATTCTTCAGTTTTATAGCTTCCAAGCCAAAACGAAATCATTATGCTGCGAAAGCACCCACCGGAGCAACAACCATGACAAATTGAGTGCGATTTTGGAGTGAAAGATGACAAGAACGACCCTAATTGAAAAACGAAGGTTATCACAAAGGATTCAGGTTTTGTTTGGGCACTATTCTCGATTCAGGGTCAGGCTATGAGTCAAAATCGAATGCCGGAGAAGTTACCAAAGGGGTTCTTTATGGGATTAATGGGAAAGACATAGATGGAGAAGGTGATAAAGTCGGTGATGTTGATAGAGTCGGTAACGGTGATAGGGTCAGCTACGATAACATATTTTAAAGAGATTTCGTTGGTTGTTGTTTGAAAGATATTTCATTGCAATCCATGGGACTATTGACATCACACTTCAACTAGTTAGTCTGAACTACTGATTTCATTGCATTCCATCTGGTTAATATGCGACAAATGTGTTAAATCAAATAATTGATTTCTATCTTTGGATTTCACATAATTTTCAGTTGTGTTTGAAAGTGTAGAGATTTGAGTTGATCTATCCCTTTCCGATTGTTGGTGTTTTGTAGAGAATTGAAGACAAGGACTAGGTCAAAGGGAGTGAAGCTGGATACTCTAAGACATCTATACAACCAACGACATTGCATCTTGTAGTTTGAATGAGAAAGGCACGAGCTTTATGTTCAAGATTTTTTTGTCGATTGCCATTGGGAAAAGACACTAAGTATCACATGTTTCGTATTTTTTCCCTCCAATTTTGTCTGTAATAGATTGAATTAGATAGAAAGTTCTTACCTAATTTATGATGTTCTCTAAAGATCATGTATAGTCCAATACATGTGATGTGAGAGATTTTAAATGGATTGCTTCGTGTTAATCCTTTCCAAATTTGTGCTTTAATATACATGATTGTAGAAACATGGCTCAGAGCAATATGGGATTAGATGTTTACAGATTGTTCATAATGTTTAAAGCAGCTTACCATCAGACATTTGAAAGGGAACTTTGCCCTTTTCAAGCAACAACTCAGAATAAGAAGGTTCATCATCTTTCTCTTCCTCTAAAGTTCATTGAAATCGTTGTTATGATAGAATCATGAGAACTTATGTCTATTTGCATCCAAGTACAATGTTACTTCACGGTTCTTTCTTTTTCACAACACATTCATGGCTTTTTCTAGAATTAGAATCATAATATAATTCCAAAACCTTGAACCATGCCTCAACGATCTTCCAGTGGCTATCATTCATGTATGCAATAATACCATTATTTATAACTATAAATATTTTTAATCTTTTGGTTCTCTTGCATATATGGTACCAAGTTGTCACACGACAAGACTGAGAACTTTCACTTTCAATATCAAACAACAAGTACTTAATCACTCAATGGTACTTAATCACTCAGATTTGAAAGACATTGTCATGCTAATTTGTTTAATGTGGTGTACTAAGTTATTCATGTGCTTTCTACTTACATTCTTTTTTTTTCTGAGTTGATTACTATACAATGTATTGGATGGGACACCTTACTTTTGGCGACTTGAATCTGATGGGTATGTTTGCTCAATATGCTTGATCTCATGATTATATCATTTTGTAGAAAATTCAATGCCAAAACATTATTAGGTTGCACGGTGTCTGGTTCAACTTTCTAACGCTTAGTTAAACAAAACAAGTTCATATATCTTAAGCTTACATGGATGCACTGATTCAAGATTGGTTGTTACCAGACATAATTGCGACTAATCGGACAATTCTACGACTTCAATGCGTAGTTCTGTTCAATCTTTGTATAGGAAACATAGCATCATGCCCTTGAAAAGCTTGAATGTTTGGCCGAATAAAATTAACATAAACACATGTATAATTATTTTAGGCCAAAATATTCACATTCAACGTTCAACATGTTATTCTTTTCTTCCATCGATATTCTATTAGCTTAATAATGTTTTCATTATCAAATGTTATGAAAAGATTATTTCAAAATTTGTTTTCACTTAATCTTATTGTTAGACTATATGAATTACATATTAGAAATTTTTGTTGGTTTTTAAAAATTTCGAATTTATTACCCGCTTTTCAATAAAAAAATATATTCGATGTATCATGAACAAATTTTTTTTATCATTCTCATATGACGATCTAATTGTGACACTTTTAATTCTTACAATATAATATAAATTATTAAAATCTCGCGTATTGCGCGGGTTCTTTTTCTAGTATATAAAAGGAGAATATTTTGATTACTTCTCGTGAAACCAACTCATCAAATAAAAAATTATTTTAATTACTAAAAATAATAAATAAAAATTATACAATAAATATAATTTTAATGATTACAATCACCTTCCAAATTTTTAAAAAATAAATCCTATCATGGATTACAATAACTTATAACATCTCAACATGATAAAAAAAATTAATAATTATAAATCATAAGCAAATAAAAAACCAATTTTAAATATTAAAAAAAATAAATACAATTCTTACAATAATTAAGAAATGTTAACATCTCAATTTATAAAAAAAAAATATACATCATACCATTGATTATAAAAATCAATTTTAATTTATATATTTATATATATATATATAAGGAGAATGTTTTGATAGCTTCTCCTGAATTGTAATTTATATATATATATAACTATTTTAATTACTAAAAATGATAAATATAAATCATATAATAAATACAATTTTAATAATTAAAAATTTGCACCTTGAAAAATGCATCCTATCATTGAAAAAATAATTTATAATATCTCAACATAATAAAAAAATAATTATTATAATTCTTAAGCACATAAAAACCAATTTAATTATTAAAAGATAATAAATACAATTCTTACAACAATTAAAAAATTTCACATCTCAATTTACAAAAAAAAAAGGAATATGCATCATATCACTAATTATAAAAATCAATTGTAATTACTAAAAAAATCATAAATACAATTCTTACCATAAATATAATTTTAACAATAAAAAACTTTTTACATCCCAATTTACAAAAAAAAACAATATATCATATAATCTTATACATTAAAAGTTGAGTTTTTGCTCAATTTTGATGAAACCACAAGAACGATGATTCAACAACCACCTCACATATCATATGATGACCGAATTTAAATTTAAATTATAATCTGTTTCGGTTTATTCTTCTATCATCTTATTTAATGTTAACCAAATTTTAATTATTGTGATTATACCTTATTAAATCTATAATCTAAATTGAACGAATTGATCAGTTTCATTATAAAAATTTATATTATAATCGTTTTTTAAGATTGTGGTTTAATATGGTATCATTCTATTCTATTTAAAGGTAATTTTCTAATATTACAAAATTTAGTATTTATATATAACAATTATATTAATTTTATCCATTTATTAAAAACATTACAATATGGAGTTTCCTCACAAAACCACGTCAGCTTCCACATTATATTCAAATCAATAATTTTTATTTACTTTTTAGAGTTTAAATTGTATAGATTGATTTGTTATCATTCAAAAACTAAATAAAAAGAATACATTTGTTATCATTAATGTCCACTTAACCACTCATCAATTCTCACTAAACCATGAATGAACAAATTTTGGTTGTCTATCTACCTTTTCGTTTTCTCTTTATGACCTATATAGCGAATTCGAGAACCATTATCACCTCCAACATAACTTGATTTTTCAAGCTCACATACATTTTTCCTTCTGAATCATCACTTGGAAACTATTTTCCGCCACAATTTGCTTCTCCATAGCTTAGTCTGGTATGAGTCCATCACAATATTAAGCAAGCGGTTCATTGGACTCATCGAAAACTAATTATTTTTTTTTCCCAATCGTTTTGTTGGAGCAAATCAAAGATAAATCTTACTTACTCAAGCCTTAACTTTTTTTGGTATCCCATAATATTTTCTATGTTTCTTCTTTATTTGTCTCTCTAACATATTTTGTAGAAATATTATTTTGGTTGAAGAAGTGGAGTTTACACTCAGTAGATGTTTTCATTGAGAATAAGGTTCGCCGAACACCATGAATCCAGTTAAATAGACCGAAGATGAAGAGATGGTTGCACCTACGGTCCAGTACGATAAAACGACGCAACGACCATTGCAGAAAAGGAGAAAGATAGAAAGAAATAAGAAGAAAGAAATGGGTGGGAGGCGCACTAGTGTGGGAGATGAGAAAGAAAGAAAAGAAGATGACGAAATAGAGAAAGACGAGGAAAAGAGATGATGTGTGGTCTAAATAGTAATATGGGTTAGGTTACATTGGGGATTATCAAAAATACCCCTGTAGGGTTAATGTGCTTCAAAAATACACTTGGCTGAAAAAAAAAGTTTCAACATCAAATCTACCCTTAAAATATTGATAATTTCATATTACCCTTGACGACAATTTTTCTCTCTCCTCTAGAGCACCTCTAATTCTCGCGCGAAAATTACTGTTCCCCCACACCACAACAGATTCGGCGAGAGTAGCTTGCAATCGGCATTAGATTCGCTGCCAATAGTTTGAAATCCTTTGCTGTCAACAAAGAAGCTTGCAATTCAGCACGTTCCGCAGAAAAACCAGGTATGTATAGTGAGTTTTTCATGTTTCTCTTGTGTTTATTGCAATGTCAAAGGTGACAAAGTGGGTCACAGAGTCGTACGGTCGCACTGGGTCACAAAGTCTCATCGAGGGGTCAAAGGGATCAAAGGTCGTCGCAGGGGTCCAAGGGTAAATGGGTCGCAAAGGGTCAAAGGGTCGCAGGGGTCCAAGGGTCGGATGGGAAAGGGGTCGCAAAGGGTTCAAAGGGGCGCATGGGTCCAAGGGTCGCATGGTAAAGGGGTCGCAAAGGGTTCAAAGGGGCGCATGGGTCCAAGGGTCGCATGGTAAAGGGGTCGCAAAGGGTTCAAAGGGGCGCATGGGTCCAAGGGTCGCATGGTAAAGGGGTCGCAAAGGGTTCAAAGGGTCGTGATGGTACATGGGAAAAAAACCCAAATGGAGAATTTGAATGGGTTGGTAGAGTTCAGGAAAACTAGAGAGTATTTTTCTTATGTCCTCCGGTTAGTCTGACATACCAGCAACTGATTGATGAGTTATGCGCGGAGATGATGGTGGATAATAATACAACGAAGTTGAAGTTAAGCTATTTGCCCAATATTTGTGAAAATAGGAAGCCGACATATATAATGAATGACAAACATCTTATTTGTTATCTGTTCGATCGCATAAGAGGAATTCGACCACTGCTGTATGTGAAGATAGAATCGGCAGGTGTGAATTGTGAAATCGAAATTGAGAGTGAAATTGAGCCTCTAATTCCTGCTTTTGAGAGGGAAATTGAGCCTCTAATTCCTGCTTTTGAGAGGGAAATTGAGCCTCTAATTCCTGCTTTTGAGAGGGAAATTGAGCCTCTAATTCCTGCTTTTGGAAGCATTGCTAAAGAATGTGAGGATCAAGGTGTTGTAGATTATGATGACTGTGTTATTGTAGGTCAAGATAACAAAAGTAGAGTTGAGAGTAATCCGGAGACAATATATATTTTGGATTCAGATGATTCTGACAGTGAACATACAAGCGGGTTAAGAGAAGATGGTGGGTGTGCCATGAATGTGGTAGTTGATGGAGTTGTTTGTGGCAGTAAAAAAGTTGTTTCTGATGTGTCAGCAAAGCATAAGTATGGTGATGGTGAGAACAACTCGCAAATGGTAGTTCACAATGGCGAAAATAATATCTTCGAGTTCGGAGATGGATTAGATATTAAAATTGGGCAAGAGTTTGATAGCAAGAAGGATGTACAGGCATTTGTAAG
>CM071865.1:5717032-5747911 GCA_036759665.1 Gynandropsis gynandra | reverse complement strand
TTGTTCTTTCTTGGCTTTTACTCTCCCAGAATGCGGGTTTGGCTTTTACTCTCCCAGAATGCGGGTTTTTCACGTTCGAAAATTAAAGGTAAATTTGTCTTTTCTCCAGTTTTTTCCCGATTAAATAATTATTTTAGGGCAGGGTATTTTTGAAGCGTTTTAGCCCTATGAAGGTATATCTGATATTCTTCTGGTTACATTAGTATTATATTTTATTTATTATTATTATTTTGTTAAAAAAATAATTATATTATTTTAAGGTGAATGTGAAAGTGTGTGAAAATAGGAATAAATCCACTAATAGAGTTGCGATGTTGAGATTGTTTCAGAGTTATCTTACATAATTGTTTTCTATTTTACTCCAACACTATTACCATGTATTCCGCATGTCTCGAAATTATACATGTGGTATTTTCATATTTGTTAATATATATATTTATATATATACAAATGTTTTGTTATATTTATACATTATGCAAAACTATCTTCTTTTGGTATATTATTTTTATTACTATATTTATATTAATTGCATAATCCTATTAATTTAATAATTATATTTATTATTAATTCTATAAAGATCTTTATATTTAATTTTATATATAAATATGTATATATTTAATAAATTAATTAATTGTTTAGTTCTTATTTTGCCTTTTGTCATCTCTGATTGGTTGGTTTGTTGATCAAACTTTTATAGATTTTAATATTATAATTTAATATTATTTGATGATAGCCGATAAAATGGATTCAAAAACTCTTTTTTGGTGTGATTTATTTAAGTTTCAAGTACATATTAAATAGCCTTCAAACATGAAACCAAATTATATGGATACATACATACATAATTTTAAAACTATTATAATATTGAACGTTTGTTTGTGCTCCTTTTTAGGATGTCTACAAACATTAACAAAGAAACCTAAGATTAAAAGTGGATTTAAATCAAACATGAAACATTCATCAAATTTTTCAGTAATAAAAAAAATGAAGACATCGAGGAAAGAAATAACTACCAATATCTTCTTCGAATCATTCACCTTAAGCAAAATTTAAATTCCCAACCTATTGCTTGAAATTACAAGAATGACCAATGTATTATCCTTAGGAGTACATACTTCTCTTTCGCAATAATTTTGATTGAATGGGGATAAAGGAGGACCATAAACCCTGAGAGAATTTATTCTCACAAAGTTAGCTTTGGTAATGTTGATTTAGTTTTATGTTGTGGTTTTCATATTGTGTGTTGCAGCTGGTGATGGAATTCTATTTAAAGATAAATGTATGAAAGTGGTTAAGACGTTCCTTTTTATTTTTTTCCTTTTCTATTTTAAGTAGATAATAATGTAAATAGTAATTTGCAAGAGAAAAAAAACATGTTACAAAATGAATTTTAAGTACATAATTTTGTTCGTTACATGATTTATGCTTCTATTGGGCTATTTAGTGATGTATGCTTCTTATACCCAATGAATAACATAGGAAATTAATTGAATCTCAAATTTTCAATAAAATATGTAGAGTCCAAAAGAGAATGACATATTGAAGAGAAAATTCAAATATTACTCGAAAACATATATTTTATGTCTAATTTATTTTCATTTTTCAAAAAATATTTGATTTATTTTACAATTATTTATTTTCAAATATATTTATTTGATAAATAAAAGATGTTTATGGCTCTCGAAAAACTATGTTCAACAAAATAATAATGTGATTCTAGATAAAAAAAAACGTGAGCAAATATTATCTCGATATTTTTTGTGATAGAATATTAATAAATTTTTAAAATATATACTATTATATATCCTAATTTATATATTTCACGCATACAAATATTAAAAATGATGGAAGATAAGGATTTTTTTATTTCTGAATACATTAAAACAATTTATGTATGATAAATGAATCACCTTCAGTAATTAATTTTTATACTTAAATCAATAATTTATTTCGCAAATTCAAATTTATATTAAAAATTAAACATTCTATTAGAACATATCATAAAATAAAATTATGTATGATAAATAATCTTCAATCTAATGTTCTTAAACAGTTATACAAAACAAAATCATCACTCGCACATTGCATAGAAACTCTTCATAATATTGTAGTAATCATCTTTCAATTTAAAATTAATTAATGTTATTTTATCATTTTTAAATATTATATTAGTTTTTTATTTTCTGCGTATATTAAAAAAATTTATTATTTTAATGTGAAATTATTAATACCATTTGAAAGGATAATTTTCATCAATAAAATCGAGTCAAATTATATCTCAATGTTACAATAAATTCAATTCAAATTATTTAGATTCCTTCTAACATAACAAAAAAAATTGAATTTTTGATTTGAAATCAATTTCTTTTACATAATGTATTTGATATTTATTATAAATTTTGTAGTAAATATATTTTATTTATATAAAAATGATATTGTAATAACATTTTCTCATAAATCAATAATTAATTTGATTTCGATTTTAAAAAATTGTTTATTATTTAGAAACATATGTTTATTCGATAAAACAATGAATCACCAATTTTTAAGTGTTAATAATACTCAACTCTTTATTTCAACACTTATTCTCTCTCCTCTATTTATATATATTAATATATATAATATTTTTTCATTTTTGAAAACAAAGTATTCTTATCAACATGACGTGTGATTAATATCACCATGACGCGTGAGTTAATAATATATCGTTTGAGACTTTTTAGTTATATATGTATATATATATATGCATCAATTTAATGTAATTTATCAAACAAATAGACCCAAAATAAACATATTTAATTTTTTAAATTTAAAATTCGAATTTTAGTAAAAAATTTCAAAAATGTCAATTCAATATTTTAATAAATATATAAAAAACAATTAATGTGTGACAAGAGACGAGAGTTCACGTGTTTTTCATGATATGTGACGTGGAATTATAGGTGTTGGAGAGTGCAAATTGAATATTTTAGGTAGGTCAATCCTTATCTTATTATTTATTTATGCATTGAACTTCAATAGTTTTTTATAATTGAATTAAATCTAAATTTACTTTAACAATCTTTCACCATTTTTTATTTCTTTCCATTACTTTTTTATATCTTTTACCCTTAGACAATATATATGAATTCAAACATAAATGTAAAGTGAGAAAAAATACCCAAAATTTAATAATGGGAATTCAATTAAATTAAAAAAGAAGGATACTAAAGAAAAGAATGGATGAAAATATTATAAAAACATCTCTTCAATTCCAAAAAAAATCTTTAAGGAAAAAATATAATTAAAATATAGATTAAATATTATTATATCAATAAATTTAAATTTTTGAATTTTTAGATGTATTTTCAAATTGAAATCCATTCATTTTTTTCATATAGCTTGCTTGATTTATGTATTGAAATAAAAAAATTAAAAATCTAATTACTATTTTATATAAAATCATATATTTATATATATTAGCTTATGGATATCATATCTTCTATTCAGTATATAATAATATATTTAATATATATATATATACATGTTGCAAAGGTTGACATGTTACTGTTGTTTGGAAAACACATCCTTAGTCTCGATGTAGAAGGAAATGTGTTTATATGGGCGTTTAAAGGAATTGAATAATATCTAACTCCAATTAGATTAAATATTATTATATCAATAAATTTAAATTTTTGAATTTTTAGATGTATTTTCAAATTGAAATCCATTCATTTTTTTTTCATATAGCTTGCTTGATTTATGTATTGAAATAAAAAAATTTAAAAATCTAATTACTATTTTATATAAAATCATATATTTATATATATTAGCTTATGTATATCATATCTTCTATTCAATATATAATAATATATTTAATATATATATATATTTATTATATAGATGCTCCAATTACAATATCATTTTAAGCATTTTAGGTTTAATATTTCTTTTTACTTTTATATTTTACATATCTTTTATTATGCTAATATTTTCTAAAATGGTTATATAAAAAACTGTGTTCCTTTAATATTTTATTGATCATCAAATTAAATACTGCAATTGCTACTATTTTTAATAAAAAATCAAACATATTGATTATTTTTCATTAAATTATATACAAAATATATCACCAATATCGATATCATATATCTCTCATATAACGCTCTATTTGTGATATATAAATTATATTTTTATAATACAAAATTGATAAAAGTCCGTGCATCGTACAAGTTCACTTTCTCGTTGATTATAATAATTCAGAACATCCCAACACAATAAAAAATTAATAATTATATATTTCATTTCAACTACTATAAATTTCTTTTATTTATTTATTTTACTTAATCAATCATTGATATACTTTTGTTTTCATACACTTTTAGTTTGTTTCATGCAATTTTGTTTTCTTCCACCTTATTTCATATTCTAATGGATCGAAAACAACAAATTTGTTTATTTAAAACTCTAAACATTATTCTTCTGTAACATTATATGTTCAAAATTCATATATTATAGAATTTTTCAATATTTGTCCAATAAAACAAATCATTATATTGATCAATGATTTTACACTTTTTTTTTCATTTATTTCATTATAAAACTAAAAAAATATAGCTCGTGCAACACATGGATACCATTCTAGTTATATATATAAAAAAAGAATGTTTTGATGGTTTCTCGTGAAATCACTTCATCAAGTAAAAAAACTAGTTTAATCACCAAAATGATAATAAATATAAATCATACAATAAATACAATTTTAATAATTCAAAACTTTTCAACTCTCAATTTAAAAAATTAATATACATTTTATCATTGATTAAAATAATTTATAACATTCCAATACAATAAAAATTAATAATTACAATTTTAAGCAAATAAAACCCCAATTTAATTATTAAAAAAATAAATATAATTCTCACAATAAATATAAGTGTAAAATAATATATATATATATATATATATAAAGAGAATGTCTAGGTGGCTTCTTGTATTTCTTAAAATTTTCAACTACTATAGTTTTTTATTGATTTTACTTAACGAACTACTATAGGTTTTTATTGATTTTACTTAAAGAGTCATTGATATTATTTAATTGCGACATAATTTCATGCATTTTTATTTTCTTCCACCTTATTTCATCTTCTAAGGGATTGAAAAAACAAATTTATTTATTAAAAATCTAAACATTATTATTATGTAATGTTATATGTTATATAAATTTCTAGTATTTGTCCAATAAAATAAATTATTATCAATAATTTTATACTTTTTTCATTTCTTTCATTATAAAACTACCAAAAAGATATATGTCACGTAACGCGCGAATACCATTCTAGTGTAACTTAAATGTTTGTTCTTTTGCGTTATGAGAGAAATTTATAGATAAGGGAAGATCCTGATAATATATGAGGAACTGGTATTGTGTATATACTTGTGTTGGTGTATTCCAAACGTGGCGCGAATACCATTCTGTAAGAACACTGGTCTTGGTTTCAATACACCTCGGGAAGCCATTGAAGGTGCCGTGTTTCTCCATCCCTTTACTAATTTGCACTTAGCTTATGGAATAACATTGCTTTTGGTTTCTAATGCTTCTTTTTGCTCGAATTGATTGATATGTTATTTCGATGTTTGTACTATAATTGTACTTTACGAGGAACATTAGAATCTAATTCCTACTATAGACATATCTCTATTGTCACTTCTGAAATTTTTGGTAAGGATTGATGATTACTTAACTGTTTTTTTAAGCCGTCGAATATCCTAAATGTTTGTTCTTTTGCGTTATGAGAGAAATTTATAGATAAGGGAAGATCCTGATAATATATGAGGAACTGGTATTGTGTATATACTTGTGTTGATGTATTCCAAACGTGGTGCACCGACCTGAGTCTGCCTGGTCTTTGTTCCTCAGACATTATCCCTTTCTGCATAAAGTGATGTATCTGGTATAGGTTGGGTGGAATCTGTATTAGTCCGGCGTCCAATTATGTTAATCTATATAATTTATTTTGTTTTACCGGCCTCTGTAGATTTGATGTTTAGTTGAAGATCAAGTGTGGCAACTACTTTGTTTGATGACTTGGTTCAGATAGATTAATCAGTGGCTCTACTAAATATGTGCTTAGTCTGGTGATCATGTGTAGGGTTGTATTCGTTAATGATGAATAGACTATTATTTGTGATGTTCACAGGATAGGATTAAACATCTGATTTGGTTTAACGACACTAGGAGGTAAATATGAACTGTCAAATGTGTTTCAACTTGTTTAATTTTTTAAATTTCCTGCCTTATCTGTAGCCAATACTTGTGTTGCTGTCATCAGGAAAAACATGGGGATTTTCGAACCCTTCAGAGCAATAGGGTATATTACGAGCAAGGTTCCATTTTTCGTGCAAAGGTTGGGCACGGAAACCTTCGTGACTGTTAGCGTCGGCAAAGCTTTCCAGATATACAATGTAACATTAGTTTTTTCATGGCTTCAAGTCTTTATAGGTTCTCTGTATTATTGGTTCTATTGTTTTTTTTGTTAATTTGTTGTTATCTTAATGTTTGCAGTGTGCCAAGCTGAATTTAGTCATCATCAGTAAGTTTTTCTGGTTCTGAATCATAATTGTTTTTTGTACTTTTCAAAGGTGAATTTTGGGTTGTACTCGTTCAATTGTAATGACATGTTTGTTATCTGTATTGAAGGTCCTCAACTCCCAAATAAAATAAGAGCTCTAGCTTCTTATCGCGATTACACTTTTGCTGCATTTGGAAATGAAATAACTGTCTTTAAGCGTGCACATCAGGTATGTCTGTGTAAACCTAGATTACAAGGTGTGTGAAGCGTGAGCTTTAAACTAAATGAAATTATGTCTGTCGTTTCTGGTTGGTTTGGACTTTTTGTGACCTGAAACTTTAGAAAGTACCATATTGATAAATTGGTAAAGGGTTTTGATTACTCAAAATTCTATGAAAAACTTAATGCATTTATGCTTCCTCTGTTTTAGTCCCTGGCCTGGTGGGAAACAGATAGTATCTCTGACTATAACATGAGTTTTTATAGTTTTTATAGTTGGAGTTCTTGGCATCTTCTGGCAGGTAGCAACTTGGAGCAGACATGTTGCAAAGGTTGACATGTTACTGTTGTTTGGAAAACACATCCTTAGTCTCGATGTAGAAGGAAATGTGTTTATATGGGCGTTTAAAGGAATTGAAGAAAATCTAACTCCAATTAGATTAAATATTATTATATCAATAAATTTAAATTTTTGAATTTTTAGATGTATTTTCAAATTGAAATCCATTCATTTTTTTTCATATAGCTTGCTTGATTTATGTATTGAAATAAAAAAATTTAAAAATCTAATTACTATTTTATATAAAATCATATATTTATATATATTAGCTTATGTATATCATATCTTCTATTCAATATATAATAATATATTTAATATATATATATATTTATTATATAGATGCTCCAATTACAATATCATTTTAAGCATTTTAGGTTTAATATTTCTTTTTACTTTTATATTTTACATATCTTTTATTATGCTAATATTTTCTAAAATGGTTATATAAAAAACTGTGTTCCTTTAATATTTTATTGATCATCAAATTAAATACTGCAATTGCTACTATTTTTAATAAAAATTCAAACATATTGATTATTTTTCATTAAATTATATACAAAATATATCACCAATATCGATATCATATATCTCTCATATAACGCTCTATTTGTGATATATAAATTATATTTTTATAATACAAAATTGATAAAAGCCCGTGCATTGTACAAGTTCATTTTCTCGTTGATTATAATAATTCAGAACATCCCAACACAATAAAAAATTAATAATTATATATTTCATTTCAACTACTATAAATTTCTTTTATTTATTTATTTTACTTAATCAATCATTGATATACTTTTGTTTTCATACACTTTTAGTTTGTTTCATGCAATTTTGTTTTCTTCCACCTTATTTCATATTCTAATGGATCGAAAACAACAAATTTGTTTATTTAAAACTCTAAACATTATTCTTCTGTAACATTATATGTTCAAAATTCATATATTATAGAATTTTTCAATATTTGTCCAATAAAACAAATCATTATATTGATCAATGATTTTACACTTTTTTTTTCATTTATTTCATTATAAAACTAAAAAAATATAGCTCGTGCAACACATGGATACCATTCTAGTTATATATATAAAAAAAGAATGTTTTGATGGTTTCTCGTGAAATCACTTCATCAAGTAAAAAAACTAGTTTAATCACCAAAATGATAATAAATATAAATCATACAATAAATACAATTTTAATAATTCAAAACTTTTCAACTCTCAATTTAAAAAATTAATATACATTTTATCATTGATTAAAATAATTTATAACATTCCAATACAATAAAAATTAATAATTACAATTTTAAGCAAATATAAGTGTAAAATAATATATATATATATATATATATAAAGAGAATGTCTAGGTGGCTTCTTGTATTTCTTAAAATTTTCAACTACTATAGTTTTTTATTGATTTTACTTAACGAGTCATTGATATTATTTAATTGCGACATAATTTCATGCATTTTTATTTTCTTCCACCTTATTTCATCTTCTAAGGGATTGAAAAAAAAATTTATTTATTAAAAATCTAAACATTATTATTATGTAATGTTATATGTTATATAAATTTCTAATATGTGTCCAATAAAATAAATTATTATCAATAATTTTATACTTTTTTCATTTCTTTTATTATAAAACTATCAAAAAGATATATGTCACGCAACGCGCGAATACCATTTTAGTGTAACTTAAAGTTCAAATGATAAGTTGATTTCAAGATAATGTCAATAACACCTAGACATTTACTAACTAGAAGAGCAATCAATTTTTATTTCCAACTTAAAAGATCTCCATTAAAATTTTGGAATCAAATATCTCCAATATCTTTTATTAAAAATTAAAATTAAAAATCATTAATTTTAAAGTTATAAAAATAATATTTAAAAAATCCTAAAATATGATATAATGCTTGGTTGTAAAATAAATGACAAAATTCTAAAAAATTGAGCAACTATTACTATTGTCAAACAATGATATAGTTAATAATAAAGTAGTGATGTACATAAAAAGAATTAAAATAATGAGATCCCAAAGTTATATAATTATAGAAAGAATATGAACAAAAAATGGTGGATAGTATTTTTTATGTCAAATAAAGTATAAATTATAATAAAATGAGGATCATAACACCTCAAAGGAAGACCATAAAAATGAAATAATTTCACTAAGTGAAAAGAAATAATTATGTTTGAACAAAAATTATATGAATGACATAATATAATGTTGTAAATTTGTTATATGATCACAAAAAGCGTTTTAGATGTGATTATAATTGAATACATATAAAGAATGGTTTACTAAAAAAGATTGTAACTAAATGATATATTATCACGTGTGCTTGATTTAAATAGTAATACCTAATTTGTATTGTTTGTCATTTTTTTATAATTTCAATATCATATTGTTATGACTATCGATGTTTGATTATATGTATATATACACACACACACGAGAGATAATATAAATTATCATAACTTAAAAAACGGTTTATCCATTCAAGTGATAACCGGGAAAACTTGTTCATCACTTTTTTTTCACCAAGTTTTATATTATTAATTTTTTTTGTAAGAATTTTAAGGATATAATTTATCCACTATATGTCATTAAAATGTAAACCATTTTTTTTATTAGTGCAATGTCTTTCTAGTTTGACCTAATAAAAATTTTAACAAATTATATTTTAATACGTATAAACGAAATATAGAATAATAAGAACTGAATGTCTTTATTTCAATTTTCTGGGTATCTTATAATTTTATATAAATAACTATTCTCCATTATTTCTTTCAATTTATTTAGGTATACTTACTTATAATTTTCTTTATAATTATTTAGCTACAATTATATTTATCTCTCCATATTCATATTAGTTGTAAAACATATAACAAATATAAAATATACCATTTAAAACATTTAAACATTCTTATAAATAAAAAAATTCTCTTCCATATATTTTATGTTTATTTTTCAATGATTTTAACATTAAAATTATTAATATAAACTTTCAATATCATTCAACGACCGTATAATAAAAATATGTTAAGCATAGAATTCCATTTTCAAATTTAGTGGATAACGGATATAAGAAAAACCCTCTAAAATTTAATAATAATTTACTAAAATACCCTTTAAACCCTTCCTAGATTTTGTTCTCTCTATGTTTCCTTGTTGGCGGCTGCAGGCACATACATAACACAGAACGAACGAATTCATCTTCCTTTGTCTTTACAGTTTGAAACCCTTGCTCTCGTCGGCACCTTCTGTAAGAACTTTGATCTTGGTTTCAAGACACCTCGGGAAGCCATTGAAGGTGTGGTGTTTCTCCATCCCTTTACTGGTTTGCACTTAGCTTATGGAATAACATTGCTTTTGGTTTATGATGCTTCTTTTTTGCTCGAATAGATTGATATGTTATTTTCGATGTTTGTACTATAATTGTACTTTACGAGGAACATTAGAATCTAGTTCCTACTATAGACATATCTCTATTGTCACTTTTGAAATTTGTGGTAAGGATTGATGATTACTCAACTGATTTTGTAAGCTTTCTTCGCTTACTAGTCTGTACACAATGGTTATGGTATGAATTCCACTTCCCATCTTATGTTTTTGCGAGTGCTCACTTTTAGGAAAGAAGGGCAAAAATATTATCTGATAGAAATGCACAGTTTCTGCAAACAAATTATCATATCAACTTGAATTGGAATGGAATGGATGAAACAAAAGTTTTATCTTTTAATTTCTATCTTGTTGTTTCTCGTACTATATTTGAATTGATGAATATTAAAGTATAATTTGAATATTTAATCACAATTAAATTCATATCACAAGTGTTGCTATCTATACCGTACACGATAATTTTCTCACAACTCCTCCTTTCGTCAACGTATTGCAATTTAAAGAACTAATTATATTTTTTTTGCACGAGTAATGTACATTATAATAAAAAACTATTTAGTAACATTAATCAATTTTTATATTTCATTATATAATAAAAAAATCTTCATATGTTTGAATTTATTATACACTATAATCAACCTTGTTAAATTGAAAAATATTTTTGCCTAAAAGATATATTTTTATAGCTTTTACTACCACGATATGTATATAAATAAACAAACCACTTAACACAATTCAATATAAATATATATACTAATAAAATTCTGTATATATATAGATATATTTTATACTAACTAACAACATACTGTAAAATTTTATTCTATAATAAAATAAATGTTAATATTATTATTATTATTATTATTATTATTATTATTATTATTATTATTATTATTATTATTATTATTATTATTATTATTATTATTATTATTATTATTATTATTATTATTATTATTATTATTATTATTATTATTATTATTATTATTATTATTATTATTATTATTATTATTATTATTATTATTATTATTATTATTAAGACCAATGGTGACACAATTTTGCGAGACATACCAATCAAATAAGCAATCACTAGTGACATTGTCAATTTTTACGTCCAGTGAATGGTATGGTTTATATTGTATCTGCGAATCCACCGATTCCTAAACCTAGTCGAGAAAATTGAAATGTCATCTAGGTGATGCCAAAACTTTCTATTTCTTCAATTCCACGATAAATTCTTCTACACAATCATCATTTTCGCGATCGATGGCTACTTGGGATCTTAAATAAAGCACTTGGACAAAAATCTCTTCTTTCTCCCGAAAATTCCTCGGAAATCTTCGAAAGTTCGTCTGCGACATCAATATGCATCAACAACACCATGAAGTTCAATATTTCTTTACAAATTAGTGCAGTTTTTCCACTATATATCTTAACTACGACACATCATAGTGTCCACACGTCCACTTCTAATCCATGCTTGTTTTCCCTAACCATTCTGGTGTAATGTAAAAAGGCATTCCTCTGATTTGCATCCCTTTTAACATCGTTTATTCTCCGATAATAACTCCAGTTCTCTTCACGGGCCGAAACAATAATCTTAACAACAATGTTATCGAACATCAGAATATTATCAAGCTTGATTTGACAGTGGACGAAACTACTCACATGGATGTGACAAAGTCCCTGGAGCATCAATAGGGTGTGGCGATGCACAGTGGATTCCGGTAGACCGTTCACACTAGAATTTCTTGACGAGGGTTGCCAAGCTTCCTCTTTGAGCGTACTTTAATACATGTTTTACATCTCATCACTGTTTTTCACAGTCTGTCCATCATCGAAACACCATACAATTTCAGGATAGTGGTCGAGCTGATCTAAACACCGATTTTTTTGTTCGCGAGTGATGAAGCTTTGTAAGAGTCTACAGATTTCATGACCATTAATGGTAGGAATGGCCTAGAAATATGTTTGTTGATGTCGCTAAACTGAAGGTGGAGAAGGTCTCGTATCCAATTGTTTCTCTTCGAACCCACTCCATGGAATTGATGAGTGGTTTCTAATTTACTAAAAAGTTGTGTTCTTACATGTTGAATGAGTTGAATGTTATAAAAATAAGATATACTTATTATTAATTTGTTAATGAATATAACTAAATTCAAAATTTTAATGACTTAAAAATATATGAAAGGATTAATAAAAGTGAACAACAAAATCATTAAAAAGTTGATCAAACAAAATAATTTTGAATTGATTAATATTAAAGTATAATGTGAATATTTAATAAAAATTAAATTCATATCATAAGTGTATTGCAATTTAAAGAACTAATTATATTTTTGTTTGCACGAGTAATGTACAATATAATAAAAAAAATATTTAGTAACATTAATCTATTTTTATATTTCATGATATAATAAAAAAATCTTCATATACTTTGAATTTTTTATTTCATTACAGTCAACCTTGTTAAATTAAAAAATATTTTTGCAAAAGAAATCATGTTTTTATAGCTCTTACTAAATATATATACTAATAAAATTGTGTGTGTATATATATATACAGATATATTTTATACTAACTAACAATATACTATGTATATTTAAATATATACTTACTTATTAACAAAACACTAAATATAGATATGAATCGTTCGATTAAAGTTTAAAAGATAAATTAAAATTTTATTCTATAGTAAAATAAAAGTTAATAATAATTTTTAAGAAAATATGGTTAAATCAATTTATAAACCTACTATTAATATTATTAAGACTAGTGGTGACCAAAGTTTTTGAAAGAGACCAATAAATAAGCAATCACTTGCAACATTGTCAATTTTTACGTCCGCCAAATCGTATGGCTTATATTGTATCTGTGAATCCAGCGATTCCTAAACCTAGTCGGGGAAATTGAATGCCCTCTAGGTGATGCCGAAACTTTCTCTTTCTTCAATTCCAAAATAATTCTTCTACACATCATCATTTTCGCGATCGACAGCTACTTGGGATCTTTAATAAAGCAGTTGGACCAAATTTCTTCGTTTGACCCAAAAACGCCTCGATCTGTTGTCAAAAGCAGCAAAAAGACATGGAATCCAATTAAAAAGGTTGAAAAATCAAACAATAAATCAATATATACAAGAGAAGAAAAAACACTTCAAGATTTGCTGGACAAAACCACAACCAAAAGGTCGCATAGACAGACAATTCCTGAACCATGTGAAGCTAAATTCACAGGAAACATACAATACAACGAAGATAAAAGATCATGAGGAACATGTAAATTCCATTGAACTCAATCTAGATACGAATAATGATGATATTATGATAAAACCTTAAAAATAATTTGATCTCAAATCATATGTGTGTTCTATGATTATTGTGAATTTTGCCATCCAAAACACGTGAAATACAATTTACAGCGAAGACTGAAATATTGCCATGAATTCAGAATTACATGGCAAAATAACATGTACATATACTTTCTAAATAATCAGGGATCAATACGATAAATTCAAACAAAAAATACGCTATAATTCATAAAAAATTCAAAGATAATATATCAAAGATAGCCCCAGAAAACCCAGATGCAAAAGTATCTCTTGAATCTCGTAAATGTTAAGCAATTATAATTGAATTCATGCATTTTTCACCTAAATGAATAGCATCCGCAAGGGAAAACACAATAAATCAAATAACCTATAAAGTTCCACATTAAAAAACAAAACCCTAGCTTCCCCGACGCAATTGGGAGAAACACAACAACGACACCCAACGAAACAACATAGAAATTCAGACACTCGGAAAATTCAACAGCTAAACACAAAACCAACGACAGCTAATAGAGATTCTCAAAGTGGTTTTTTGGGGTAAAAAGGATGTTAAGACATCTACAAATTAGAGGAAGATCAATTTCGCGGGACCTTTCATAAAGTGCCGGCATTATGCCTATTGGATTACCCGGATTGTTGAAGTCGACGTTCAAAACCCTCAAGCTTATGAAAAGGAGTTAAAATTCCTTTTTCTGACAATTCATCCCTTTCCTAGAGAAAAAGGGAGTTAAAATTGCCACATACAAATTTGTCACAATAGGATATGATTTCAAGATGATCAAGTGAGCATCTAACTGACCGTTTCAACGAAACCTGCAGAAGCTGCATCCAAGACAACATCGAAATCCGAGTCATCATGTATTGACACAATCTTCACCTTCTTCTTTTCTTTCTTGCTCGGTTTTTTAACCTTTTTTGATTTTCTCTTGTGTCTAGCCGCTTCCTTCACCAGATTTCTCAGAAGATTATCACGATCAAAGCCCTAAAAAACATTGTCACCCCATAAACAAGAGAGCTAATCTTCAAGTTGAGCCTTTCTTTTCTTAAGGCTTCTTATACGGTCGGTAGCTAGGGAATGCCAAAGCTTTTTCTGGATCAAACCCATCAACCCTCGAGACGATTCGACATGATACATTCTTAAACCTACCAAACAAAATAGATACTTGCAGACCTTGATTTGATGAAATCTCTGTCTGCAACATTTTATCCATGCCAAATCAATATGCAAATGTTGCAGATTAGAACATCTAAAGCAAATAAAGTAGGATTATGTCAAAAGGGTATACCTTTATAAAACCATCTTCCATTTCACCCATTGATGATCAACACCAGAACCTTAATCTACAAAAAGATCCAGGAAATGGGTACGATTCAAACGGGATCAACGCCGACAATACTAACATAAACATCCAACCATTGCAATTTCATCACACATACATGTGTATCAGTGTGTGTATAATTGATTAGGAAGAAATGTAAAGGGAGAGACATCCAACCATTGCAATTTCCCCTGTTCAAACTGATACGTATCCAATAGGGGATCAAATAAAGCCAGTTTTGAATCAAATTGGCTGAATCGAATCGCGCTAAGATGCAGTAACAACAAACAGGGGAAAGTCACAAAAGAGAAACACAGCTCAAACTACAACCCCTACATAATCCCTCAAACCCTAATGGCTGAATTCAAGCTGGAACCAAGAATCAAATGGGACTACCTCGACTGTCCAGATGAAGAAATCAAGGTGGCATCCAGAGGACCGTGATGGAATGGGCAACGAAATGATGCGGGGTGAACCGTAGACGGGGCGACGAGAGCTGTGGGAGAGGCGTACGATATGCCGGATAGCAAATAACACCTGCATGTCGATGTTGAGGTGAGGAGATGGGGGCAGAGAGAAGATATAGCGACGGGACAACGGGAAAAACCACCAATTGTTGTAGAATCGATGGCGAGGTAAGGAGATCGTGGGTGAGAGAATGAGGATCGTGGGTGAGAGAATGCAGATCGTGGAAGAGTGGGGAAGAAGGTAGAATAAATGGTGAAATAAACTTTGGTGGCTGAGGTGGAGGGCTGAGAGGCGAGAAGCTCTGAGAAGCCACCAAAAAAATACATTTTTAATATGAGAATGAATCTATCTAATTATTTAAAATTAGAATTTCTCTATATTTTTATATAAATTCATAATGTGAAAATAACGCAAAATAACATAATTATATTTTATATAATAAATGTATTGTAAAATATTTATTTGGACTAACAGTAAAGACAAACACCCAAATGCCTATGGAGTTTTCTTAGTTTAAATTTTATTTTTGCGTTAAGTTTTTATCCGTCGGATAATTTGTGGAAAACATTTGAAAAGATAACCTAATTTTAAAAAAAGTAAATTCATAGTAAAATATTGATATTTTAAAAATTAAAGAATTGGAAACATAATGCTTCATGAGTTTCTTGGTGGTTTATATTAAACATGTGTACAATAAAAATATTTAAAAGGGCCAACCTACCTGTCATATATGTATGTATATTTGAAGCTCTTATCGAAATAATTCGTTAAAATAGATAATTTACAAGAAGAATTTAAGATAAATTATGAGGGTATGATTTTGTCGGATATCCAAGTGGCATAAACCTTATCCAAAAAAAAATTTATTGTATCATGGTAGTACAAACATGTACCTATTTTACGAGTCAAAGGGAAATATTACAATTTAGTTTTTTTGCTATTTTCTTCCTAAATTTCTTATATTTTTTTTGAAAAAAAGTAAGAAATATATCTTTGGGGTATCACCAAACTACGAAGTATTCTCATATATATATATATATATGTATATATATGTTTATATACATCACTACCTTTGATGCTATATAATAAAGTAAACTCAATTGACTATGGATTTTTGTTATCCTACGATCCATTATATCTCTTTTTTTTTTTGTCAAAATCCGGAGTACTTGAAAGTCGTTTTTAAAATTGAAGAAATATATTGAATATTCACCGATTAATCTAATTTATTTTGGATATTTAGAATTATATTTCCCTCATTAAATATCAAATCATAAATAAAAAATTAAGTTATTTGCCTTTAAATTAATTGTATACAGAAACATAATATAGGAAAAAAATCCAATCTATGTGAATTGAAAAAAATATCATTTAAGGTCGTCTTCATTGTATTATATTTGATTCATATTTAAAAAAGACAAAAACGAAACATAACCTAACTATATTCTAGTTTAGTTCAAACTCATTTGTACGCAACATATTTACTAAACAATATCAGCACCCTCTGTGGCGAGAAGTATACTTTTCCATTATGTAGAATATCACCCATTTTGAAAATGTATCCATTAAACTTGTTTATTCGGGATGTAAATGTAGATGAAATCGATTTTGAGATAAAATGGATATATATTACGGAAACTATGATTGTCTAAAGCTAAGTAGCAAAAGAAACCGTGAGCTAATGCAACACATGAAACTTAATTATGCTTCAGTCACTATCGATTTGCTCTCATCAAATTTTATACGACAATATAACAAAGCTGAGATTAGGAAGATATGATAAAATTCTATTAAGTATTGTAAGATAAAAGAACTCCTTCTGACACTATCGATCATCACATGATTTTAGGTATTTTTTGTTAAAAACAAAATTCAAGTAGTCCGACATTTTGATCATTTTTAACGAGAATTTCGGTGATGAATTGGTAATCAAATTGGACGTATGATCTATGAATATATATGGATTTTTCGATAGTCTAGTCTACAATGGAGTGGAGAAAGTTAGGATTGTTTTAGTAATAAGATGTTAGTTTTGATTGCATTATAGAGTTACATATTTTCTTCATTATATAATTTATTTCTTTGTTAATTAATAAATTCTAAGATTCTTATAAATTTGAATCTCTTGCTAAAAGATAATCCATCAATCTCAACAAAGATCACAAACTCAATATCTCACAAAAAATCTGAACTTTTATCCCATCATTCAAATTCAATGAATAACTAAGAATCATCATTCATTTCTATTAGAACAAGACCAATCTAATAGTGCAAGAGACATACACAAAAAATAATGGATTCCATTACAATACAAAATATAAAAAGTCTTACTAAAAAAATGAGATGAATAAAAAACTTTAAACAAATATGTACAAAATTGTAAATCGCACGGAACCTAAATTTTTAAAACCCATCAAGATCACAAATCGATGTTCACTTCATTAAAACACTCGAATTAAATCTATAATTTCTATCGAAATTATTTAAGAAAGAAATATCGATCTAGATCATGGATCAAGATAAGATGAAATCTTTCTTTACCTTAAAATCAAGACCAGGATAATTGAACCCCAAAAAATATCAAGATCAACAACGAGAAATTTTAGCAATACAAGATTTTATTGCATGCAAATCTTCACAACTTGAGATTGATACATTAGACCAGATAAGTTTTTTAAAATGGTGCGTTTACGATTTAATTAGAGATATTAAATATATCAATTTATAAAAATCTTCGTCTATGAAAAAAATTCCAAAGATTGATCTATTCATGTGAAATAGAACGTCGATTTAAGAATGCCAATCCAACCAATTTAATTATAGATTGACTCCATTCATAATTATAATGATTTGAAATCATTTTATTTATGTATATATATATATATATATTCACATGTGTAAACCCAACCAAAATAAAAATAAATATTCATTTAATATGGTATTTTTAGATTAATATACTATTTTTATAATATTGTTTTTTGATTTTTATAAAACTGTAAATTCACATATATAATTTTAATTTTTGATACCATACTTAAACTAAATAAAATTGATGTTTATACCATAAACTCTAATAGTGAATGAAATATTTATCATGATATCATCATCTATATGATATATTTTTAAATTTTCTAATTTGATTAAAGATTGAATTATTTTATCTTACTAAAGAGATGTCCAATCAAATAGTAAATATTGTGATGTGTCATTTCTATGCCCGTTCTATTGCATTTTTTAAAGTAAACAATATAATTAAAAAGTGATATTAAAAAAAGATTTTGAATAGATAAAAAATAAAATGCAGTTTGAACTTTTAAATAGCAATTAAATTCATATCATAAATATATTTTTAGTTCGAAAGCAATTTAACATCTTTATCATATAGTCTTGTCATTCAATTGCTTATGGAGCAATCCAAGCAAAACTTATGTCACCCCACCCCTCTCCCATATAATTGTATATTCCCTAAAACTATCAATTTAATTAAAAAAATTACATGGGAAAATTATCATATTAAATTTTGATAAATTATGTTTCACTTAGTTCATCAATATAATGAAATACTAATGGTTTGAAGTTATTGAAATTAAACAGCAATTTTCAATATACCGCTCATTGATTGTTTTCTTATATATTGAATGAGCTCAAGATTATTAACATCTTTTCTGTTTACCAATCTATCCACAATAGTTCGGTATATTAGTAACTATTTTCCATAAATTCAAACATATAAGAGTCGTTAGGCGCTAGTCGGACGGTCCATCAGCGCCTAGTCGAATTAATCGGCGATTAGTTGGTGACTAGACTTTTTTCGTTTTTTAAATATTTATAATATATTTCAATTTCAAAATTATAAAATATAATATAATAATATTTCAATTTCAAAATTATAAAATATAATATAATAAATAACAAAAATATTACATATAAAATATAAATTCATATGAATTCAGTAACCATATCATAAACATAACAAAATATTAATGAAGAACTAGATATGTATTATCTGCTGTGTATTTGAGGAATTTTGCTGTCGGTACCAAAATAACCTTACCTTTGAATCACTAATTCTAAGCCACGAATTTGCGGTATTGTTGAGATAGACGAACATACGAATAGATGAAGATGACATACGGACGAATGAAGACGAAAATGACAAATAGACGAACGAAAATGAAGACGAAGATGACTACGAACCAAAAACGAACGATGTTTAAAACTAAATGAATGACGAATGAAGACGACCAATTAAAAACTGGAAGAACCGTATAGCAAAGAGAGAAACAACCGAAACAACGTCATTTTGGTTTATTAAAAGAATAAAACAATCAAAACGACGTCGTTTTGGTTCAATTTTTTTTAAATATAGCTAAAACGACGTCGTTTTGATATTTAAAATAATAGGACCGATTTTTTATTAGTTGGACGGTCGGACACCGTCGAGCGCCTAGACGGCGACTAGTCGACCGCCTAGGCCGACTTTTACAACACTGCTTTATTTTTATATTTGCACTGTATACTCTCTTCCAAAAATGTTAAGTTATTAACAATACTCAATTCATATTTCTATAATGAAAAACTTTTTGGTAAATTTAATTGTCACAATGGCTATCATCGTTTATCAATTGTTGAATTGTTAAAATAGATGGTCAACTCAACCCAAGTCAAATTTCGTTTAATGTATTTTCTAAATTTGGTGGACTCAGCCCATTTAGTTAATGGATTAATTTTAATGGGTTTGATCCAACCAATTGTATTGATTCAACGGATGGATTAATGACAGTTTCATTTCAGTGTAGTTTAAAAATAAACCCAAGAATAATTATTTAGATATGATATGTCTAATTATGATATGTATATATTAAGGATGGACAAATAGCGAATATCCATAAATATCCGATTATTCGTATTCGTATTCGTCAAATATTCGATTTTGTTATTCGATTTTGTATTCCTAAATTTGGATATTCGTAAATTCGAATATCCGCAAATATTCGGATATCCGTATTCGTATCCAAAATCAATTTTTTAAAAAATTAATTAAAAAATTCTTACAAAAAAATAAATAATTATCAAAATATAATTCATAAATAATCTTCAAACTGCATAAATACACAAAAAACATAAACTCCAATTGTAACATTCGAGTTTTATGTTGTAGACTCCATCTTACACTACATATATAAACAACAAAAATTCGATCATTATTGATTATACAACATACAAATAACATGCGAAGAAACATTACCAAGTTATGCGAGATGAACACGATGACTCGAAATCGAGGGCTATGTAATGCGGCCAATCTGATAGAGGTACTGCAGCCAAACTGATAAAAACATAGAAATGACCAATAAACATTACGATATATACATCTAAACCAATGAAAAACGGAAAAAAATCAACTAAGCTATGACAAACCGATAAAGCTAAAAAACGACAAACTTACTCGAAATGGAGGGCGTGCGAAGGAGGAGTAGGAAGTGCGACGAAGGAGGGCGTATGACGGAGGGAGTGCCACGGAGGAGGGTTTCTGGCGGAGGGAGTGCGACATAGGATGTGTTTCTATGATTAGGTTTGTGGATGGTGGCTACAGTCGGAGTTCGACGGAGGAAGGCGTCTGACGGAGGGAGTGCGACGGAGGAGGGCTTCTGACAGAGGGAGTGCGACAAAGGTTTCGATTATCAGGTTTGTGGATGATGGTTTCGATTATTAGGGAGTGCTGCATCAGTCTTCTAAACAACAACAGTTTGGAGTGAATATTAGGTTAGAACATTATGGTTAAAAAGGTTTATAAATTACATTTTAGTCCTTCAAATTTAAGTATAATAGCTATTTGTTTATATATTTTATATTCAGTCTTAAAATAAAATTAATAATGTTTTTTATTTATAATTTGATCATTGAAATTAATTTTATTATATATATACATAGTAAATAAATTATCTATTTAATACTTACGGATACAAATAATTGAATATACTATTTGTATTTGTATTTGTAAAATATCTAATTTTTGACATTTGTATAGATGTAATAACATGATATGTGATATATTAAAATATAATATGTGATATGCATGAAATAATATATTATAAATATATTTTATATATGATATATATATATATATATTTAATAAAGTAAAAGATAAAAAAATATTTAAAATTTGAATATAAAAAAATGATAGAGAATGAGAAAAATTTTGAAAATTATAAATTTTTGTAAACTCAAAAAAACCCTGAAAAATAGGTTTTAATAAAATTAAATCTTCTACTTTTAAATCTATAAAAAAACCCCTAAACTATACTTTTTAAGCAAAAAAACCATGAAGATTTGTTATGGTTTTTTTTTGCTTAAAAACATAGTTTAGGGTTTTTTTTATAGAGTTAAAAGTAGAAAATTTTATTTTATTAAAAACTATTTTCAGGGTTTTTTTGTTTGTCTTTTTATAAAAAACTTTACCATTAATTATAATATTATTATGTTTTAAATTTTATTAAAAATCATTTTCTTATATATTATAATCTTGATAATTATTATAATTCATTCTATAACTGATATTTATAATTTTGATACATTTCCAATCATATTTTAAATAATTATTATATAAATATTTTGGTTGAGTATAAAAAAAATAAATTGCTATAATCTTAACATATTTATACATATAATTTTTCAATCTTAAGATATATTATGTAATACAACAATTTTATATAGGTTGAAAATATATCAGTTATATTTTTTCACTAATCAAATATTACTTTTAAAGTTATTTGATAAGAATGAAATTTTACATCTTTGTCTAAAGTTTCACTATTAATTATTTTGAAAATACATAAGAGTATATGTTTTATAAACAAAATAATAATAATTGAAAATAGTTTTAGTTAATTTAGAAAACGTTAGTAAAATTTATCATAGTGTACACCTTACTATAATTAAATTTTGGGATTTGTAATTTTTTTTATGATTTTTCATTTGAAATATAAATATACATGCAATTTTTTTATGTAAAATTTATAATATCCAAATATTTTAGCATTTTTATATATATTGTGATTTTTTTTATAAAAGTACAAATTCAAAAAAATTCTAAATAGGTTTAAACATTTTATTTTGATTCTATAAAAAAAACCTTAAATTATACTTTTTGATTCATATTTTTAGAAATATAGTTTAGATGTTTTTTTATAGAGTTATGGAGGAAAGTTTAATATTATTAAAACTTATATTTTAGGGGTGTTTTTGAGTATATAATAATTTCGTATTATTTTATTTACGACAAGTTTTTTTAGGTTACCTCCTTCCTTTCTCTCTTTGTTTAGCAAAAGCCGCTCGCCTCCCTCGCGCCCGCTTCTCAACCTCACTTCCGACTGGTGCTCGCCTCTCTCGCGGTCGCTTCTCCATCTCACGCCGCTGGTGCTCTCCTTCCTTCCGGCCGCCTCTCCGTCTCACGCGCCTGGTGCTCGCCTCCTTCTCCATCTTGCGGCTAGTGGTCGCCTCCTTCTCAAGCGGCCGCTTCTCGCTTCCATCTCCTCTCGCCTGCCTCTTGAGCAGCCGGTTCTCGCCTTGCCTCCATTGCTTCTCCTCCCTCGCATCGCGTTCCTTCTCCCACTCTTGCTACCTTCGCCGACCCTCTCTTGCTACCTCCATCGCCGCTGGTAAGCACATCTCTCTGGTCCGTCGAATTCATCCTGTTCAGTTCTGTCGAGTAATGTGGTCTGGTTGGTATTAGTTGTTGGTTGCGTCGTGGTCTGGTGGTTGGTTTCGTCGTCTACTATTACACTAGTGAATCCGTATGCGTATTTAAGCTTAATATCCCATGGCGTCTTCTTCCTCTAATAAGAAATCAAACCAAACTGACCACAATACTCTTTAGATTTCCACTTACCAATATCTCTAAAAGACTTCAGATTTCTTTGATTCAAAAAGACTTCAGATTTCTGATTCTTTTCATCAATTTAGTCGGGCATTACACGAATCTTCGAAGATGCGGAAGAAGGTGGACGAGCGCATAAGGACTCTGATTGAAACTGGAGTCAAATTGAGAAAGTGTTTGTTCTTTTGAGTTATGAGAGAAATTTATAGATAAGGGAAGATCCTGATAATATATGAGGAACTGGTATTGTGTATATACTTGTGTTGATGTATTCCAAACGTGGTGCACCGACCTGAGTCTGCCTGGTCTTTGTTCCTCAGACATTATCCCTTTCTGCATAAAGTGATGTATCTGGTATAGGTTGGGTGGAATCTGTATTAGTCCGGCGTCCAATTATGTTAATCTATATAATTTATTTTGTTTTACCGGCCTCTGTAGATTTGATGTTTAGTTGAAGATCAAGTGTGGCAACTACTTTGTTTGATGACTTGGTTCAGATAGATTAATCAGTGGCTCTACTAAATATGTGCTTAGTCTGGTGATCATGTGTAGGGTTGTATTCGTTAATGATGAATAGACTATTATTTGTGATGTTCACAGGATAGGATTAAACATCTGATTTGGTTTAACGACACTAGGAGGTAAATATGAACTGTCAAATGTGTTTCAACTTGTTTAATTTTTTAAATTTCCTGCCTTATCTGTAGCCAATACTTGTGTTGCTGTCATCAGGAAAAACATGGGGATTTTCGAACCCTTCAGAGCAATAGGGTATATTACGAGCAAGGTTCCATTTTCCGTGCAAAGGTTGGGCACGGAAACCTTCGTGACTGTTAGCGTCGGCAAAGCTTTCCAGATATACAATGTAACATTATTTTTTTCATGGCTTCAAGTCTTTATAGGTTCTCTGTATTATTGTTTCTTTTGTTTTTTTTTGTTAATTTGTTGTTATCTTAATGTTTGCAGTGTGCCAAGCTGAATTTAGTCATCATCAGTAAGTTTTTCTGGTTCTAAATCATAATTGTTTTTTGTACTTTTCAAAGGTGAATTTTGGGTTGTACTCGTTCAATTGTAATGACATGTTTGTTATCTGTATTGAAGGTCCTCAGCTCCCAAAGAAAATAAGAGCTCTAGCTTCTTATCGCGATTACACTTTTGCTGCATTTGGAAATGAAATAGCTGTCTTTAAGCGTGCGCATCAGGTATGTCTCTGTAAACCTAGATTACAAGGTGTGTGAAGCGTGAGCTTTAAACTAAATGAAATTATGTCTGTCGTTTCTGGTTGGTTTGGACTTTTTGTGACCTAAAACTTTAGAAAGTACCATATCGATAAATTGGTAAAGGGTTTTGATTACTCAAAATTCTATGAAAAACTTAATGCATTTATGCTTCCTCTGTTTTAGTCCCTGGCCTGGTGGGAAACAGATAGTATCTCTGACTATAACATCAGTTTTTATAGTTGGAGTTCTTGGCATCTTCTGACAGGTAGCAACTTGGAGCAGACATGTTGCCAAGGTTGACATGTTACTGTTGTTTGGAAAACACATCCTTAGTCTCGATGTAGAAGGAAATGTGTTTATATGGGCGTTTAAAGGAATTGAAGAAAATTTAGCTCCAATTGGACATGTTCAGCTTGATCCAAAGTTTACTCCTAGTTGTATTGTCCATCCAGAAACTTATTTGAACAAGGTGAGTCCAACCAAAATCTGTAATTTATATCTTTTCATTCCTTAAACTCTTTATTTCCATCCTCTCCATGTAAGCCATCGTATACTCTCTTTGTAAATTTCTGTTACTTAGAACTGTATGGATAGGTTCTTGTAGGGAGTCAAGAGGGTCCTCTGCAGCTGTGGAACATAAATACTAAGAAAATGCTCTACGAGTTTAAGGGATGGAATTCTGCTGTCTGCAGTTGTGTTTCATCCCCTGCGCTAGATGTTGTTGCTATTGGTTGTGCGGATGGAAAGATCCATGTCCATAACATCAAACTGGATGAAGAGATTGTCTCGTTTGAACATTCTTCGAGAGGCGCTGTCACTTCTTTGTCCTTCTGTACAGGTAAGCATTGAGATCTTCTAACTGTTCTATCAAATTTAAGAGCACCTTTTGTTATCATTTGACTGTTATGGTATTCAGAAGTTTTTTTATCAGTCTTTACCTACCAATTTCCTGCAAGTGTAAAGACTATCAAAATAATGCCATTATCCAGCGCAATATGTTGGAGCTACAATTGCGTGTAATTATTCATCTGTAATGTTTACAGTTGCTCGTAATATCATGATTTACACTTAAATTTTAGGCAGACCAGATGTTGTCAACTCAAGCATAAGGGTAGGATGTTAGTTGGATTTTCTGGTCAACCCCTAGCTTTGTGAGCTTGCAATTTGCTTTGGTTATTTGGCCTGATATAGCTGATGAGTGTTGCTTTCCCTGCTAATTTTTTGCTCTTCTTTTTGTTAGATGGGCGACCCTTTTTGGCATCAGGAGGTTCATTTGGTGTCATAAGCATATGGAATCTTAAGAAAAAGAGGCTTCAGACGGTCATTAGGGATGCACATGACAGTGCTATAATCTCATTGCACTTCTTTGCAAATGAACCTGTGCTAATGAGTGCATCAGCAGATAACTCGGTTAAGGTAAGATTTTATCTCTCTGGTACCCAAATCCTTTTATGTGTCCACCTGTCTGCGTGCTTGAATTTTTACAATGTTTACTACTTGCACAGATGTGGATTTTTGACACCAATGATGGTGATCCTCGTCTTTTACGCTTTCGCAGTGGGCACAGTGCCCCTCCACTCTGTATCAGGTATAGGTTACTTTGACTTCCACATCTTGTAAATGATTTGGATTGCTTGCACTCAGACTTTTATTGTTCCTTAATCCACAGTACCTTAAAGGTCGTTTCATTGGTGTCTCTCATAATTGTTTTAAATTTCTATTTGTGGTAGGTTTTACTCTAATGGGCGACATATTTTGTCTGCTGGCCAGGATCGTGCCTTTCGCCTGTTCTCCGTCATCCAGGTTAGAGGCCACAAATTTAGAAACATTTGGTTACAGTACTAATGAGAACCCCCTTTAGATAAAGAAATAGTAGCGAAGTATGCATAGGAATCCCATAATTGTTGGTCTACTATGACTGAATTTTGCAGAGCTTGGCTACTGTTTTTATTACTCCATAATCCTGAGGATAGGAAAGGGATTCCCCTGTTTGTTGTTTAATTGGTCAATCTGGATAAGAGTTTACAGTTATGCAACGATGAATATTCTTCTGACTAAATCAAATTATCAAAACCATGTCATTTTCCGACTGCTTCCTTTATATCTTGCTGCCCCGCAAATCTTTCACTTATTTTAAACGGAAGCTCTTCGGGGATAATTTTGTTCGATTTCAATGATTGAATTGTCAACTTTATTGCCATGTAGCCTTGCATAACAATTTGTGGTCCCTAATGGTATTGAATTTACTGATTTGTGTAATATGATGACTGATTTTTATTTTCATTAATTACACTATCAGGAACAACAAAGCAGAGAGCTTTCTCAAAGACACATATCCAGAAGAGCAAAAAAGCTCCGACTAAAGGTATCTAGCTTGAGGTTTTTCCTTGGTAGACATTTCAAAAGTTTTTCATGGTTAATACATGTTCTATATGGATTTTATTCAATTTACCTTTGTCAAATTCCACACCTTGTTGTCTGGTGCATATCGAATCACATTTTTTTTCTAACTTTTTCAATGTTCGGTAGAACGCAACACATTTTCTGTTTTGGAAGTAATAACTTTTGATTTAATTCTATTTCTATGCACTGTGCAGGAGGAAGAGCTGAAACTGAAGCCTGTTATTGCATTTGATTGTGGTAAGTATTAATCATCTATTGCATTTTTTTTATGTTGTTAAAATCATATTTATGGCAGTATGATATTTTCAACTGTTAAACACTTCACCTGTTGATTTCCGGTGGATTCCACAATTGTTTTGTGAAGCAGTTAGGTCCGTAAGGTATCTAATTTAGGCTTGCAAGAATTTTAATAATTTTTCCCTTCTAAAATATCTTGGCTCTTTGTAATGTCTTGTGAAGCTTAACATTTTAACTTGCTTCTTAGTGAAAAGAAAATAGTATTCTTCTGTAAGTAATGTAGTTTTCTTTGTTATCTCCCTTAACGTCTCTTTGTCCATGGAAATGCAGCTGAAATTAGGGAGCGTGATTGGTGCAATGTGGTTACATGCCACATGGATACAGCAGAAGCCTATGTATGGCGACTTCAGAACTTTGTTCTTGGAGAACATATCCTTAAAGCGTGCCCTGAAAATCCAACACCAGTCAAGGTAGTTATGGAATTGAATGTCCTACTTGTTTTCAACTTATTATACGCGGTTACTTAGAGAAGACTAGTTTTTTTTTTGTTCAATAGGTGTGGTTTCTTTGTTAACACGTAGTATTTCGAATATTGGCCCCTTCGATGGGTTCTCTCCTGTCACAAAAAGTTGACTTCTTCTGAGTCGGATGGAATTCTCGTCAATTCCCAGATTGAAGAGTCCAACTGTTTTCCTTTTTAAATGTCGACAATAGATTGTATAAATTCACCGCAATTTTTTGTCATGGCCTAAGCTACAGATCCTATTATCGTTTTGGTTCAAGGACTCTCAGTATCCACGTGGAAATTACCTGTTAGCAAAACTAGCATTTTCTCTTGCTGTCTTTCAACCATAATTGAACTTTATGTTTTGCGCATCTGACAGGCTTGTACAATTAGTGCCTGTGGCAATTTTGCTATTCTCGGAACAGCAGGTGGCTGGNNNAGCCGAGGTAGTTACCTGGATTTGTCAGAAAAAAGAAGATGTTCCCATAATGGAGAAGTGGTTGGAGTTGCTAGTGACTCCACAAACACACTATTGATAAGCGCAGGATATCATGGGGACATAAAGGTCTGGTATTGATCTTTTGTTTCACATTGTTTATAAACTTTTCTTTTGTCTTGTTCCTTTTATGGGAAATTAATTTCTAATATCATTGTCTCTAAGCGTATACTCTAGTAGTTAATGCCTAGGAGAGAAAATGCATTCCCAGCTTTGCAACACAAACAATGTTCACGGTACTTCTTTTGTAAAAATACAGGTTTGGGATTTCAAAAGGCGAGAGTTAAGGTCCCGTTGGGATATTGGTTGTTCTCTGGTTAAAATTGTCTACCACCGGGTAAACGGTAAGTTGTCTAATGTATCCCTGCTTCTGCCATAATCTTGTATTTCTTATGTACTTTCCTCATCCTCCGTTCCTTGCCTTCTCTTCTATACTGCTCATCTGACTCTGTTTAATCTTTACCTCTGTGTAGGGCTTTTGGCTACAGTGACAGATGATTTTGTTATCCGCTTGTATGATATTGTTGCTCAAAAGATGGTTCGTGAATTTAGGGGTCATGCGGACCGTATAACTGATTTGTGCTTCAGTGAGGATGGTAAATGGCTCTTGTCATCTAGCATGGATGGCAGCCTTAGAATTTGGGATGTGGTACTAGCCAGACAGATAGATGGAGTGCATGTCGAAGTGCCAATAACAGCTTTGTCTTTATCACCAAATATGGACATTTTAGCAACAACCCATGCCGACCAGAACGGTGTCTACTTGTGGTAAGTTCTCAAGTAACTTGTTTATTGAGTAATGAACAATCACCGATATCTCTCATGTCTGTTATTTTTTGTTTAAATGTTTAACATGTTTAATCTTCCTTTGACTGAATAGGGTTAACCGATCGATGTTCTCTGGGACTCCGAATGTTGATTCCTATGCTAGTGGGAAAGATGTTATAAATGTTAAATTGCCATCAGTGTCTGCATTGGAATCTTCAGAAGCTGATGATACTGACAAACAGGGCTCAGAACACTTGGAGGAGAAATATGCTATCAGTTACCCGATTTCTCATCAGCAGATCCCAGAACTTGTTACTCTGTCGCTGTTGCCAAAAAGCCAGTGGCAAAGTTTGATCAATTTGGATATAATAAAGGTGTGTTTGTTCTGTCCTTGTTTGTTTTGGTTGCTTTTTTACTTTGGCCAATTTCTGTAAAAATAACTACACATTGTTTCACACAATGCCATTGTCACAGGCCCGTAATCAACCGGTAGAGCCTCCAAAGAAACCTGAAAAAGCACCGTTCTTCTTGCCCTCTACTCCTTCACTTTCCGGAGAAATTGTATTTAAAACCGACGAATCTGCTGACATGGAGAAGCAAGGAAAGAACGATGGGAGCATGAAAAAGTTTGATGCATTGACATCTCGATTCTCAGAACTTCTTCAGTCCTCATCGGACACGGAGAACTGTAAGTGTGCCATCTTTCTTCCATTTGTAATTTTCCGAAAAACTGTGCTGGTTTTGTGATGTTCTCTTTGGAATATGTTTGTCCAGTTTCAGCTTTCACAGAGTACATTAAGGGATTATCTCCATCTGCTCTTGACATGGAGCTTCGAATGCTTCAGATTATCGATGAAGAGATGGAAGAAGAACTCGTGAAAAGACCCGAGTTTATATGTATTGAAAAACTTCTGGATTATTTTATCAAGGAGGTCTCTAGCAGAAACAACTTTGAATTCATGCAGGCTGTTGTAAGATTATTTCTAAAGGTACCAAACTTAAGATTCCTACGGTTGGAGAAATCGTTTGCATCAGCATGACATTTCTTAGTTTGAGAGTTTGGGCATATATATATATATTGATGTGAGAAACGATAGTGGCTTACTTCTTCTTCCTGGACAGATTCACGGTGAAACCATACGGTGCCATCCTAAGTTGCAGGAGAAAGCACGGAAGCTTCTAGAGATTCAGTGCTCGGTATGGCAGAAAATCGATAAGCTGTTTCAGAGCACGAGATGTGTTGTGACATTCCTTAGCAATTCGCAGTTTTGAAGAAGCTCAGGAAGAGGTATGCACATTCTTCCTTTTACCACATAGTCCTAACCTGTAAAAAAAGAAAAAGCATGTGTTTCCTCCATACCAAAAGCACTGAATCTCTAGAAGCTTCTGCATATCGAGCAATGTTTACCATTAGAACAATACTCATGAGGAAGTAGACCTATTTTTCTGAACATGATTTCTGTAATGAACACGATCTCTCTCGTACTGTTTGTTCAATTGAGAATATAATATCAAACACCAGTAGCAGAAAACGTGTTTCATGATTCTCTGGTTGTAAAGTTGATCATTCTGCGGAAATTAATAGCCTAATTAGATCTTTGAAAATTGAGTTTGGTGCAGAAAGCGCTTAAATTCTGCCGAGAAAATCGTTATTACAGTGGGAGAACAAGTGGTCTAACGCTGGGACAATGAATACATGGAGTAGTGAACCAGCCGCTATTAGGTGATCGCTGAGATCC
>CM071865.1:5703760-5716914 GCA_036759665.1 Gynandropsis gynandra | reverse complement strand
GCCTACTTGCGATTTCCACCTTGTGGCCAAAACGCCTAAATTATTATTCGTTTCTTTGTTTTTTTTTTTGGGTCTCACGATGAGATTAACAGAGGAACAAAAGGGTTTACGAATGGCAAGTGAAAATGTATTATATATGGCAATTTTGAGCAGCTAATGACAATCTAACGAATTGACAATCAAATTGAGAACTTTCTAAATATATATGTATGTATGTGCTTGGAATATAGTGAGTGGTGTTCACGCCACTGGACCAGAGGGCTGTTTAGAGCAGCAGGCCAAATAGTCTTGGGGTCTCCACATTTCGGCGAAAATTATATTGTTTTGATCAAAAGAAAAAATTGAAAGAGAAAAGTACAACACGTTTTAGACCGTTTTCGTTTTGTCTTTCAATTATTTACGTATTTAAATGTCAATAATATTGAGATTAAATTTTTATCATCCAAAAATATCAATATTCAATTTTTTTCCATGTTCTCCTTGCGGAACAGTAAAAAAGTGATAATTTAATGTTCGTTTAAATTTGGTTATTGGAAATTTTGAAGTATTTACTCTTTTAATTTTATCTGTGTATTATTTGATAATTTCAATAGTTTAATAGTAGAATGGCAAAAGGAAAGTACTGTAATAAGTTCTTTACTATAAGGATTTTCGTACATTTCTGCATATTGTTTTACTATTTTACAAAATATAGGTCTTCAAATCTATTTTATTTATAAATAAAATATTAATACGAGGTTTAGACAATTTAGATATAAAAGTACATAAATATTATCATAATGTTTCTACAATATTTCTTTAAGAATTTGGAAAGTTTAACCAGATGAAATGTAAAATCATAAGAGAGAAAATTGGATTTAAATAGAAGTTTTGGGGAATGTAATATAAATTTGTCCCAATTTTTAAATGATCATTTAAATATCCGTCTATATATCATATCAAATTCTTGTACTGAAAACAATTATTATGGTTATAAAAATATTATTTACGTGTAATTTTGAATAAATTACAAAAATATAGGACCAAAGTTTGATTAGTTCAGGTGATGATTAAAAAATAACAAAATCTTTTTCTATTTCCAATTTAAATTTTCATTTGTGAGATTTTGATTAATCGAACTTTAGATCGAAGGATGTATAAAAAACAATGAAATGTGGGGTATGTAGGGTTTCGAATGTTAGGAAGAGTTAATGTCTAATTAATGACACAGATGTGATATCTAAACCACCACTCATGGATAAAGTTACATTATTTAATGTAGGTAAAAACTAATAATGGAGCATAACATCAATAATAAAAATTTAATTTAATGTGAAGAACATCGAATTAAGAACTTCATTCTTTAGTTTATATCTTTTATTTATTATTTTTCTTCGATTTCTAATTATCAGTTATTAAATTTGAATAAAAAATATGGAGTACTATAAGATTTTTAACTTTGTGCATTAAGTTTTATATTGAAAATATTATATATTTAATAAATACTATATAAATGTTTATACAAGACAAATAACTATATAAACAATTTGAATGAATTTTAGAAAAGCTTTGAAAGCAAATTTGAATACAGATGAGTTGATTTAAAATTAATGGAATGAGTCGTTATTTTGCGTAAACTTAACCTAATAACTAATAACTACAAGTAGGAGTGGCAGTAGGAATGGCAATATCGAGTCCGGCCCGCGGATCCATCCAAAGCTCGCCTAAAAATCAGTGGGTTTGGACCTTAAAATGAAAGGTTTGAATGCAAATTGGCTTTCAGACTCGGCTTTATAATAGTCCGTAAAATTATGGTCCGGCCCGACGGACTTCGGATTGACCCTTCGGACCTTGAACAAAAATCCTTAGTTAATTAGAGACATCCAACCATAGCCACTCTTATTCTCTTCTCATTCGTTTTCTTCTCTTCTCCCACCGCCGCGTCCTTCTTCTTCTCTTCTCCCACGGCGCACGGTTCTACTTCTCTTCATGGTTCTCTTCACGGTTCTTCTTCTCCTTGTTTGTCTTTTCGGTCCTTATTTGTCTCCTCGATCGTCTCCTTATTCGTCTCCTCTTGTTTGACACCTCGATCGTCTCTTCTTATTCGACTCCTCGGTCGTGTCCTCTTGTTCGTCTCAACATGTGATCTGGTAGGAGCCTTTGTTGTTGTCTGTTTGTGGTATGAGTAGAGTTCTCAGATTTGGCAGGAGAAACCTTTGTTGTTGTCTATTTGTGGTAGGAATAGGGTTCTCGGACAATTGATAGTAGAAACGGTAATAGCATTGGCCCGTGGGTTGTCCGAAACCCGTCGGGCCACAGAGCTAAAATTCCAGGCAAGTTTGATTTCGGATCAGGCCGGTCCAAACTTTTTTTCACCGGGCTAGTATCGAGCTCGGACTGGTCTAGCCCGTTTGACACTCCTAACTAGAAGTGTCAAAACCGCCCGAAAGTAATGGATTCGGACCTTAAATTTTTTAGGCCTATTTGCATTCGGACCATCGGGCCCGGACTTTCAATAAACCCGAAAAAGTTTCGCCCCAGAGTAGGGGTGTAATTCGGACCGGCCCAGCCCGAGCCCGTTTTGGCCTGATGCTTTCGGGTTCGGGCCTGGCCCGAATTCAAACGGGCTGAAATAATGCGGCCCGCGGCCCGGCCCGGCGGGCTTCGAGCGGGCTTCGGGCAGCCCGAATTGTTTTAGGGTTTTTTTCTAGCCCGTCGTTCTTTCTTTGTTCCAGCCTGTTCGTTCGTTCGAGCCGGATGTTCCAGCCTGTTTTTTCCCTGTTCCCTCCTATTCAGCCTCTTCCCTATTCCGGCCGTTCGTTCGTTCCCCCTCCCTCCTCCTCTAGAAAGACAACGCTACCACATCGTCTATGTCTAATTATCAATGTTTGGTCCTTCTTCGAGTCGGATTTTGCGAATTTTAGATCAAAACAGAGGAATCATCAAGCTGAGACCGACGCAGAATCTTTACCGTTGTGAAATAGCTTCTGACGAGGAACGACGAATGCAAAAGCTGAGACCGACGCGACGGCAAAATCGAACTTCGGCGGAAAAACTAATTGCTGGAGGAGAGAAACCGACGACAAAGTTGCTGGAGGAGGGAAGGAGACCGACGACAAAGTTTTCTGAAGGAAGGAGGGAGACCGACGCGAAGGCAAAGTTTCTGGAGGAGGAGGGAGGGGGGGAACGAACGAACGGCTGAAACAAGGAAGAGGCTGAACAAGAGGGAAGAGGCTGAAACAGGGAAAGAACGATGGGTTAAAAAAAACTCTAAAGCAATTCAGGCGGCCCGAAGCCCGACGGGCCGGGCTGTAAACAGCGGGATTTTTATTAGGCCCGAGCCCGAAGGCCCGGTTTCGTTCGGGCCACTCATTTAACGACCCGAGCCCGCAGGCTCGGGCCATTTTTGACACTCCTACCCCGGAGGGTTTCGATCCGACCTTTTAAGCTCTAAATAGAGCCATTACAAACCCTAGGTCGCAGACTAAAATATATTTTTTCTTTCCTTTATTTTGCACCGTGTCGTCTGCCATCCTCTATGCACCATGTCGTATGACATCGCCTCTACTTTGTGCCATCTTCGTTCCTCTCTGCATCATGCCATCTTTTTCCCTTCTACGTCGTGTCATCTTCGTACTATTCTATGTCGTTTCGTCTTCGTCCCATTCCAATCACACCTAACTAATAATCGAGCATAACATACAAATTTAATTTAATGTGAAGAACATTCGAATTAAGAACTTCATTCTTTAGTTTATTTTATTCATATCTTTTATTTACTATTTTTTCTTCGATTTCTAATTATTAATTATTAAATTTGAATAAAAAATATGGAGTACTATAAGATCTTTAATTTTGTGCATTAAGTTTCATATTGAAAATATTATATATTTAATGAATACTATTTAAACGTTCATACAAGACAAGTAATTACATAAACAATTTGAATAAACTTTGGAAAAGTTATGAAAACAAATTTGAATACAGATGAGTGAACTTAAAAATAATGGAATGAGTCATCACTTGCGTAAACCAAACCAGGAGTGGCAATATCGAGTCCGGCCTGCGGGCCCATCCAAAACTCGCCCGAAAATCACTAGATTCGGATCTTAAAATGAAAGACCTGAATGCAAGCGGGCCTTTAGGCTCGGCTTTATAATAGTTTGTAAAATTATTATCTAACCCGACGGACTTCGGATCTACCCGTCAGGCCTTAAAAAAACTTAGTTAATTAGAGACATCCAACCCTAGCCACCATTCTTCTATTCTCATCCGACTTCTTCTATTCTCCCCCCACTGCGTCCTTTTTCTTCTCTTCATGGTTCGCTTCACAGTTCTTCTTCTCTTTATTTTTCTTCTCGGTCCTTGTTCGCCTCATCCGTCATCTCCTTTTTGTCTCCTCGGTTATCTCATCTTGTTTGTCTCCTTGGTCATCTCCTCTTGTTCGACTCCTCGGTCGTCTCTTCTTGTTCGACTCCTCGGTTGTCTCCTCTTTGTTTGTCTCAACATGGGATCTCATCGGAGCTTTTATTGTTGTCTATTTGTGGTAGGAGTAGGGTTCTCAGACAATTGGCAGGAAAAACCTTTGTTGTTGTCTGTTTGTGGTAGGAGTGAGGCTCTCAGACAATTGGCAGTAGAAACGGTAATAGCATTGGCCTGTGGGCTGCCCGAAACTCGCCCGAAGCACATCGGATTGGGTTACGGGCCTAAAATTCCAGGCCTCTTTGATTTCAGACTGGACCGGCCCAAAGTCGTTTTCACCGGGCCACTACCGGGCTCGGGCCGGTCCGGCCCGTTTGACATCCTAACTAGGAGTGTCAAAACCGTCCAAAAATAGTGGACTCGGGTCTTAAATTTATAGGCCATTTGCATTCGAGCCTTCAAGCTCGGGCTTTCAATACACCCGAAAAATTTTCGGCCCGACCTTTCGAGCTCTAAACAGGCCATTACAAACCCCAGGTCCTAGACTAAAATATATTTTTTCTTCTCCTTCCTTCTGCGTCGTGTCGTCTGCCATCCTCTATGCATCGTGTCATCTACCATCCCTTCTACTTTGTGCCATCTTCGTTTCTCTGTGCGTCGTGCCATCTTCTTCCCCTCTACGTCGTGACATCTTCGTGCTCTTCTACGTCGTTTCGTCTTTGTACCATTCCAATCAAACCAAACGTCTTCATCATCGTCTTTGATTTCGAGCTTGGTCGAGCATAGGCGACGACCGATTCCAAGCATCATTGCTCCCTCTGTTCGACGAGATCCGGTTGCTTGTCCCCCAATTTCGCAAGATTTGGTTAGAATCGACGAAGATAGATAACCTTCGTTGCTCCCTCGGTTCGACGAGATCTGGTCGTTGCTTCCGACGGAGAGAGGTATAACTAGATTAGATGATCTAGTCTCGTGGCCATGGAAAAATAGCTCTAGTAGAGCTTCGACCATGTAGAAACAGTAAAAGATTTGTCTCGTGAACCTCTCGAAACCCGTCGGGTCATGTCGCGGGTCTAATAATTCAGGCTTAATTTTGGGTTGGCTCGACCTGTTTGTCATCCCTACTAACAACATTGGAGATCTCATGGTCTAGGTTTAATGTGAAAACTCCTTAAGGAAGATTAAAGTCTCATGTCACACTATCAGACATTTCCTATGAATAAAATAAAGTGTTTCCGTTAATGATTAACGAGATAAATTTTTCGATTCTTAATAATGCTAATAGCTTTGAAATTGGAATTGATACAGACTATTTCTGATTGACAATACATATATGAGATCGATGTGGGGTCGTATCCATGAGAGCCGAAGATGACTAAGGTCTATAGAAATCTCATGAACAAATGATATGTTTAGGACCCAAATGAACACAACCGTAAGAACTGAAATATGACGGTTTGGTATGTGTTATACTTATTGTCTTGATTTACTATGAAACGAGAGTAGTTAAAAACTAAAGGTCACTAACTTACAAAATAAATTTGATAATATTCACAATAAGAGATTCACGTCCCAAAAAACACCTTTCATATGCATAATTAATTAATATTATCAAAATGGATAAAATAAATCATGTTATTTTCTATTCAAATATGGTGCATTAGTGAGTTCGAATAGAAGATATGGGGGTATTGTAGGATGCATGTGTATTAAGTCCCACGTTGGAAATGAAGGATACTTAATGAACAATATATAAGTGTTCATACAAGACAAGTAATTAAATGGACAACTGAATGAACATTGGATTGCTATTTAAATAATCAAAATATGAGTTTTAGAGCTCTTGGTTGAGATCAATCGAACTTTGGCCCAATAGATTGATTGTTTTTCTTTTTCAGCCGTTTTTTTATTTTGGTCGTTGGGTATAGAACATTGCGTTTTTAATACGGTCCACACGTTTTTTCTGTGAAAATATGAAACCAAAGAAGATTGCACCCATATAATTTCATCCAAAATAACCTATAATAATGAATCATTCAATAGATAACAAAAATATAATCTCTATCATTCATTAATCCTCTGAAACTTCTGAGATAAAAACCTTAAAGTATATTCGACAATAGATCAAAACTTAAATCTCTTGAAAATCATTGAATCCTCGAGATGAAACTATGTGAAAATTTAGGTCTTTAAAACATTGCGAAACAGATATGTGAGTCAATCTTTAATCTCATATTTTTAAATCAATTATTGTTCTTCGATTTATAATTTTATTACATATTTTAATATGTAAATCCAAATTCATTAGTTCTTAGCCAATCATAATATTATTTATAACAATCATGAATTGTAATAAATAATATACCATGTTTGCCACTTAAGAAACTGAAAATATTTATTTTTTAAGATTTATATAGTTGAAACATGACACTTAAGCTTCACTTAATCTATCAAAACTTTGCATTGGGTCTTCTTAATTACAAGTTGCCATATGAGATACAAATATTAGTCTAATTAACCATGTCACATTTATTAAAATTTAAAAATAGTCTAACAAATACATGATCTTTATTATCAAATAACTAGGTATAGATCTTGTGCGTTGCACAGTTTTTGAAAATTGAATTTACTGTTTTATTTTTAAAATGCTTATTATGATTAATTAAAATATTTTTTTTGTAAACGTTTGAATTAATAATTTTAAATAATAAATAAAAATTCATTGCATTAAATATATTTGGTCGAGTAATAACTTTTATTTAAAAAGGCTCAACAATATAATTTATAGATATTTTGTCGATAATATTATAGGATGTTTTGACCATGATCGCTTGTTTTATCCATATCTAAATAATTATAAAAATTTATTTGAATTATATTATAATATCAAAATTATTATTGTGATTTGTTTGTATTTTGTATTTGAAAAACTTATTTTTGTCAAAATTTCCTGATTATTTTTAGGTTATTATTGGTCTAGATCTTTATAGAGAATGATGGTCGAAGTGATAAAATATATGAACCAAGGGTTTTAAAAGAAAACACGCTTGACAATATTAAAATTTTAACAAATATTAATTCATATAAATATTAAATGGCGGTTTTTTGGTATTTTCCGTTAATTAATTTGGGAATAACGTGAGTGACAACCAAGAAAATTTCCTTTACAATAATGTTTGACATATTCATCTCGAAGTTGCATTGCAAGTTCATCTCATATTGATAGTTTGACGATTTCGTTTCTTTTTTTAAATATTTTAGTGTCTATGAATCAAACTATTGAGGAGAAATAATATAATATGTTAATGGATTTACATTATTAAAGACTTATCTATTTAATAAAGGTCATATTGTTTATAAATGTTAAAAGACGTAGAAGAAACATGAAATCGATAATGGTTCTCATATTCTGTTAGTGTTGATATTAGTTTATAATATATATTTCGTGAATATTGATAACATTGGAATTTTCAAAGAGTTGTTATTACAGAAAGAAATATATCTACAAAGTATATTGTGTCGATTTATGATTATATATCACAAAATATATTTTATTGATAATGAATAGAGATTGCAAGCATATGACAAATAATATGAAATTTATACGACTAAACAATCTTTCGCATATTAAATTTAAAAAATAGAATGTCCAAGAATATATCTTTTCATATACGTGCTTACACCTCATCCAGAAACCATTAAAACTTTTTGTTCATCTGATACCACACTAAGAGTTCTTGTTACTTGTAGTGACACTTGGATGCACCTTCTAGTTGTCTTAGTAAATCATTAACCATCCATTATAAAATTGCTATTCCGTTATCAAGGATAACACCCATGTAACAATTATGCTTCAAATAAATTACCAAATAAAAAGATTAATCAGGATGAAATTTTGACATGGAGATTCAGTCATACCTTTGGGTCACCATCACGATTGACACGAAACACAGTTGACATTCTTGCCAACAATTCTTGAGGATGGCACGATTTTTTCCAAGTTAAACTAACTATCAACATTTACGAAAACACCTATCTGTGCAGCTAAAACCAAGTCCTCCAAGAGCACAATGATCGAAAAAAAATCTTAACATTTTCTAAACGAAAATATCTAAAAAATGGTTAAACGGTCAAACGAATTCTTTAAATACAAATAAGAAAGCGAATTGCAATGAAAATATCAGAGAAATATTAAAATATGAGAAAGATACTTGGACAATTTCATTAAGATCATCTTCCATTTGCAATACCTCACACGAGCATCCGGGCTAATGTTGAAAAAATCACAATCAATTTTTTTATGAAAATATTCCAGTGCCTAGAACACACAACGGAGTTCACGTGTATAAAAATTAGAAAATAATTCGCTAAACATTTGCTATAATCACAAAACCTACCTCCAAAACCACCCATGGATTCCCTACAAGGATGAGGACCATAACTACCACTGCCATTATGATAATCTCCATATCCATCGTAACCTACATTGAAGATCACATCAAGGAACCATAACCTATTTCAGTGAGCCTACATTGAGCATTACATTTGCAATAGCTCTAGCTCAAGACTCCTGGAAATCAAGTTCAATATATTCATAATACCAATACTAATTGAAGTTTATAGTCTATCAAGCACCATACAAATTCCTACGCATTTCTTGTACAACTGAATACGAAAGCTAGCGATGGAGAAACCTTAGGGATGAGTGACAAACATGGGTGAATCTCTATATCAAGGTGATGAATTGTTAACCTTTGAAGAAGTTTAGAGTAAAATTCGATTGATCATCTCCTAAGTAGTTGATGTGGAAGATAAGATTTATTCGATTACAAATTGGTCCACTTTCATAGGTGTAAAATACATCTCGTTCCAAGAGTATAAATAAAGAAGGAAAGTCAAGAAGGTTGAAAAAAATTCTTGAAAACTGATTTTGAAGCTGCTGAGTTGCCATTGTCCCTCATAAGCTTTGAGGTACATATAATGGTACCACAACCTATAATTGATCTTTTGTATTATATAGTAATTAACTAAGAACCATGAAAAATTGTTTGTATTCAACATAAGCTAACCATATCAATTCTAACGTTGATGGATGAGCTATGATTTACGTGTAATTAGCATGTTCTAGATTTGTTATCTTATATGAATATAACAATCATGAAACCCCTGTACACATATATGAATATAACAATCATGAAAAGTGGAATCTTTGAAGGTGAACTCTTTGAGTGACCTTGAACTTGAGGGTGTTCTTAAGGTAATTGATGAACTAATCCCCAATTAGTAAACATTGCAAATTTAGAAGATCGCATCAATTAGGTACGCCAAAATAAGGATGGATATCCCAAACTATACATTGAATCACCAACAAAAGAAAAGGATTCAAAATCAATAACATAGATAATCACCAATCAGTAAGTGTTGCAACTTTAGAATATTCACATTGATCATCAATTAGAAACAACCACGCCATGTAAAATACCAATACGGTAAGGTTAGGGGGAGACAATAATAAAAACACACATGTCCGAGCAGATTGCGGTTTACCTGGAAGAATGGATGTGATACGTAACCAAGAAGTATACTATGTTGTAAGATTCCTCCTACCCAGACTCAACCACCGTCAAACTCACCGTCAAAGTCCTGGAAAAAAAGCACATATATAAAAATATGACAAAATATAAGCACATAGGATAATAGATGTCGAACATAAGAAATCTAAGGTTTATCTTTTAGACACCTCATTGTGACATCTACATACATTCATAACTCATATCATAACTTCTAATAATTTCCATCATCTGGACAACAACAAAGAAAACTTGCACAGGTTTTGAGACATCAAAAGCTCATTGATAGTATTAGAACCTAAGAGAAAAAAACTAAACATGAAACGATATCAAATATGATAGAGAAGCTCATTTGTTGTTCCACTTGACACTATTTGTAACCAATAAATGGGCTGATCCAACCTACTCGAGTGATTCACATCTATTCTGACTAAAACTACAAGCTTATTTGAAAGTAAAAACATTAAAGACAAGATCTAGACTTAACGAAATGCCATTCTTTTTTTACAGCTAAAACATGAAGTCTTTCAAATTATATAGCAGCCAATTCTTCTCAATAAATGCCAAGGAATCATAAAATATTCAAATCAACTAGAAGATTAGAATTCGGTTGGACTAAAAAATGAATTAAAATCAATGAAGAAAAATGATAAAAATTTATATATCCATTTGATGTTTCAACGTCATATCTTGGTCACGATTCTCACATTTTCACCATTGTTTATATAAATGCAAAAACTATTGCAAAATACCTACAACGATAAGATATTATTGAGAATTTCTAAAACACAAGAGATATGAAAAGGTAGAAGCAGAGTGGGAGGGTGGAAAATCTCGGACTTTTACCTGTTGAACACATATGAGAGGGATATAGATGGACATGGCCACAACTCCCACATTCGTCGCCATTTTTGTAGTAACAAAAATCTGACAAAAAAGTCAAAGCTAGATCAAAAAAGAGACTCAAAAATCTTATAAAGCTTTGAAGAAATGAAATCACGACCGAATTAGAATCCCATTTGGTAATAAATACAGAAAATGATGAGAACTTTAGTAAAAAAATAACATCTTACCCTCCGGTGTAGCCATCTTCTTGCTATTTTCTTGAAAATCCAGTTCGAACCTATCCATTTGCAGAAGGCCATCACAATTGACCTTTGGAAAAAAAAATATGTCTCGAGAAAATGGAGATGACACTTGCAAGAACTATAATTTCTGAATCGGATATCAGAATCCTTAACCACTATAATTTCAACCATAGGCTTTATCTTTTACATCGCAATCAACTTCTTAACAAATCTCAAAATCACTAAATGCAAAATCAATATGAAAATTAAGTACACGAAAACAATATCATAACCTCACACTAACTTACATATACATGCATCTCTCTCTTATCAATCTCTCCACCTATGGAGGAAGAGGAAAGAAGCAACAAAAGAGGAAGAAGAATATTTCTCGAATAAAATGGGGATGACATTTGCAAAAACCCGAATATCTGAATCATATAGCAGACTTCCTAACCACAGTAACTTCAATCCTCGATTTCTTCCTCAACATCGCAATCGACTTCTTCACAAAGTCAAAGTACGCAATCGACTCCCCAATCGTGAATCAAATTGCAAGAGGTGAAAGGCCGCTGCAAACTTTTTTTACAAAACAAACAAAAAATATAGTTTTTTTCTCTACTGACTGACGTCCCTTTCCCATCGCCGAAAGCAACGAACCTCATCCCATCTGGAGACCACTGGAGATCGTCGATCTGAACAGATAAGACCTTGAACTTCTTTTTCAGCACGTGATCATTGTGCGTCCCCTAGATCCAGACAATTTCTGAGGCATCGACAGAGGTGATCCACTCGCTGTTTGGAGAATAACGCGCAACCGACTTCTTCACAAGTCGAAGTCATGCTTCGACTTCTTAACCGCGAATCGAATTTCAGGAGATGAAAGGCCGCTGCAAATTTTTTTTACAAAACAAACAAAAAATGAAGTTTTTTTTCTCTTCTAACTGACGTCCCTTTCCCATTGCCAGAAGCGACGAACCGCATCCCATCTGGTGACCATTGGAGATCGTTGATCTGACCAAATAAGAACTTGAACTCCTTTTTCAGCTCATGATCATTGTGCGTCTCCCAGATCCAAACAATTCTAGAGACATCAGCGGAGGCGATCCACTCGCCGTTGGGATAATAACGTGCGACCGTGGCGGGATAAGTGTGTTCATAAATCAATAGAGGCCTTGAGAGGTTTGTTGAAGTCGAGGATGACAACATATCAATAGAGACTTTGAGAGGGTTATTGAGGTCGAGGATGACGACATATTAATCATTAGTGTAGAGGACAATGTAGAATAAGGGAAGGAGAAGACGAAGAGAATCAAATGAATGAGGAAGATGAAAGCGTATTCAAATTAATTTTGTTTATGCAATACAAGAATTGAATTTATTTTTTATTAAAAAAGATTTATTGAATATATCACGTTTTTAATAATTAAGCTCATGTGGTGTTGAATGAAAAACTTTTTTTTATATATAAGATTTTCTATAATTTAATGTGCATTGATGAACAATTCATATACAATGCAATTGGAAAGCCAATGACTTCAAATCTTCAAAGAGACTATATTCAATTTTATTAGCCTATTAAAAACATCTTTATTTAATTTATATATACATTATAATAGAACGTTTATTTATATTTATATTATCTTAGTTATATATACTATTTTAAATATAAGCCACAAGGTTTTTCTAAATTATGCACTAAGTTTTATATTATTTTATAACTGTTTTTACGTTAAACATATATTTAATTAAAATTTTATTCGAACTTTTAATTTTAAAAATAGTTTCACATGTTTTCAATATGCAAAATCCGGTGTTTTGCCGTTATTTATCCACAAAATAATATCAACGTGTTTTATTTATCGTTTATATACTTATATAATATTTATATTATATCTTTTTTAATTTTTTAATTTTCGAACTGAAGATCATCGGCTCCACGATTACATCGTCTCTCCCGGAATCTACATTCTTCGTTTTCTCCGTCTCTCCACCCTTTTTCTCTCCTTCGATTCTCTTCGATCCCTTTTGAATCGGGTATTAATCTCTTCATTTGTTTGTTCCCCGGGAAAATATGAGGCGTTCGGCGATGGAAAATCCATCTGAATTCTTCCGA
>CM071865.1:5685514-5703649 GCA_036759665.1 Gynandropsis gynandra | reverse complement strand
TTCCGATCGATCGGCATTTTCCACCGCTCTCACTGATCCTTTTCTTTTTTCTTCAATTTTTATCAGTGTAGAGCAAAATGTGGAAGCTTAAATTTGCGGAGGGAGGTAGTCCATGGTTGAGAACGACTAATAATCATGTTGGACGGCAAGTCTGGGAGTTCGATCCGAGGCCCGGGACGCCTGAGGAGCTCGCCGAGATCGAGGAAGCGCGAAAATCATTTGCGGAGAATCGATTTGCGCAGAAGCATAGCGCCGATCGGCTTATGCGTCTTCAGGTAATTTGGATACGGTTTATTTTGTTTAATCGTTAGTATGCATTTTTAGGCTTCGCTCGGTCTGTCGTAATTAGCTGAATCCTTGAAATATGGCTCGTAGCATTTGGTGAAAAACTCGAAGTGAAATGTGGATAATGTGCTTAGTGGACGAAGTGTTTGCATTTTCAGGGACATTCTTGACAACTTGTCTGTATTTTACATTTTCTGAGAAGTAAACTCGAATGTACTTAACTAAATTAGACTAATTTGTGGGTTGCCGTTGACCTGCACGGTACTCTTCCTCCAAGTGTTTTTTTCTTCTCTTCTTAGCTATTTTGATTTACAAGGAATGTAATATTTTTCATGGAAAAAATACAAGGGTTATATAATATATGTACACGTTTGTGTTGACTCTTTTCGGATATCTATGCTTACGTATATTGGTGTTGAGGGGAGAGAGAGAGAGATCATGCTTCTCTTAGGTTTGAGGTCAAATGTGGGTGATAATGGAGCAGATTTGGCCAACAAAAGCTATGCTTTTGGTCTGCCCCCTTGTATCAACTAGAATGATGTAGAAAACTTTAGTATGCTTGACCAACTAGAATGAGAGAGAGATAGTATTTGATCATTTCTAGTTAATCATCGGTTGACTACAATATTTTCTGGAACTTAACCGAAAGCTTTATGAATATGATAACGTTACTAAACTGGAACATGGTATCTATTGTTTGGTTGTTTAAAAGTTGTATTTTCACCTTTAGAAGTGATAAAACAACAGTAAAAAGATAATTTCAAGCTGAAGAGAGGATGATATGATGCAACTCTGGACTTTTTATGCTTATTTATATAGATGAATGTGTACCAATCATTCTTTCCATAGCTGAGATTCCTTGAGGAGTTCTCTTATACCTGATGTAGTTAGTATCAGACGCCTGTGTGTTTTGCTATTGTTTGACTTTTATTTGTGAGAGAGAAATGTGATTCAGCACTTCATTGACATCCTTTTATGTTGCCAACTGGGACTTATATATGCATATATATAACATTCCTTAGTCATTCATTTTTAATCTCATATTTATGTTTTCATCTACTTCGAAACTTATTTAAAATGTTGTTCCTATTTTTGTAGTTTTCTAGAGAGAACCCTGTTAACCCAGTTTTACCTCAAGTCAAAGTCAAAGATACTGATGATATTTCGGAGGAGATGGTGACAACCACATTGAGAAGGGCTCTAAATTTCTATTCAACAATACAAGCACATGACGGGCACTGGCCAGGAGATTACGGTGGTCCTATGTTTCTACTCCCGGGGCTGGTTAGTTCATTCTTGACTGATGAAAATTTATGTCAAGGATCATTTCCCTTTTTTTCTTCTTGCTATTTCTAATTGAGATGTTCTTGCTTGTCTGATCAATTTTAGTTCCTCGGGGTTTCTTATTGAAGTATTCATTGCTGACAAATATGAGAAATAATTATGTTTGTTACATTTTTTCAGATTATTACTCTCTCCATAACTGGTGCACTGAATGCAGTATTGTCAGAACAACATAAACATGAAATGCGTCGTTATCTCTATAATCATCAGGCAAGATCTTTTTCATATCATTAGCAATTTATTAGATAATTTCATTCTCGCGCTGCGTAATTTGGAATTTTGATTCAATCTAATGCTTTCATAAGATCTCTTTATTCACAAAAAGATGGATCTAAGACTCACTATGTTTCTTTGAATTCTGTCTGTTTTCAGATTGTATCTTCTAATTATAAGAAATAAATAATTGCAGAATGAGGATGGAGGGTGGGGTTTACACATTGAGGGCCACAGCACCATGTTTGGTTCTGTCTTGAATTATGTAACTCTGAGGTTGCTTGGTGAAGGACCTAATGATGGAGATGGAGCAATGGAGAAAGGAAGAGATTGGATACTAAATCACGGAGGTGCTACCTATATAACATCATGGGGGAAGATGTGGCTTTCAGTACTGAAATCTTGAACTTATCTGTCAAATTACATTAAGTTCAACATTTATGTTTGTTGACTCATCTTTTGCATGACTCTTTTGCTACTGCTGGTAATAGGTGCTTGGAGTTTTTGAATGGTCTGGAAATAATCCCCTGCCACCCGAGATATGGCTTCTTCCATATCTCCTGCCTATCCATCCAGGTGCTTGCAAGTAGTTAAATATGTTGGACAAAATCTTCATGTTTGAGACATTGCTTAAGTTAAGGACATTCTGTTTTTAAGACTTTGGAAGAATCTCTGCTTTTCAATTAATTACAAGTACCAAATTAGTAATTGACATCTTATTCTTTTGGTTTAATGGCTAATCGTTAATCTATAGTAAGACGAAAGCAAAGAACTTCAAAAGTCTCTGGTTCCTTCTTTCATGTAACATTTTCCCTGGCATGAACGTGTTTCATGCTTTTGTTGAATTTGCTTTTAATCACGTCTGTATCTGGTTTATTATGCCAAAAGGTTCTGTTGGTTCAAATTATATTACTTGTGGCCAATACATAGTCTGCTAGGAAAAGTGAGCCGAGAAAGCAGTGTCATTCACAGTCAAGTGGAGGTCTCATATGATATTTCCTTCCTGTTTATGCTTCAGGAAGGATGTGGTGTCACTGTCGGATGGTGTACCTGCCTATGTCTTATTTGTATGGAAAGAGATTTGTTGGCCCTATAACACCAACCGTCCTTTCATTAAGAAAGGAGCTTTTTCCTGTACCATATCATGAAATTGACTGGAATGAGGCACGGAATCTTTGTGCAAAGGTTGGTGAAATAATGATCAAAGATTTATAATAACCTAGCCTCAAACAGTTGGTATTTGTGTACTCTGTTCAAGCATGTCCTTTTTGTAACCATTAGTTGTTTCATATATAATATGAAGTTCAGAACTTTTTGTAGATAATGGTTTAACTGGTTTGATTATCATTTGAAGCATGTATGATTTCTTTGGAGATCTATGTTTTTGGTTTAGATGTTCATAGTGATGTCACTCTTACAGAATTTTTTTATGAGTATTAAAGAGGCAAATCAATTCTATATTGCAGGAGGATTTATACTACCCACACCCAGTTGTGCAAGATATTCTCTGGGCATCCCTTCATAAGGTTGTTGAACCAATTCTAATGCGATGGCCAGGTACAAAGTTGAGGGAAAAGGCTGTAAGGACTGCGATAGAGCACATACATTATGAAGACGAGAATACAAGATATATCTGCATTGGACCTGTGAACAAGGTTAGTGGTGAAATTATTCCTCAACATAACATCTCTATTCTAAAACTTGCAAGTGTCTGTAACTCATTTGTTACTATGCCAGATTTCCTGTAGTTCATTACGGAATTTCCTCACAGTTGATTCCTGCTATTTTCTTGTCTTATTGCCCCCTTGAAAACATTGTTAGCTTAGTTTTAGTTTTTTTATCATTCTTCCCTTCTTAATTATTGTTATTTTCTCTCTGAAGTTCACTTTTGGAGCTACTTATGCTTCTTTCTTCCTTTCTAAAGTTTATTACTGTCATAGGTATTAAATATGCTTTGCTGCTGGGTAGAGGACCCAAACTCAGAGGCTTTCAAGTTACACCTACCGAGAATCCATGACTATCTCTGGCTAGCTGAGGATGGTATGAAAATGCAGGTACTGCTCTTTGTTTGCTTTGATGTTGTTTTCTTGATCATATGGGCCAAGGTGAATGAATATCCAAGATGAAATTTCTGTTCTTTTTTGTTATTAATACGTCAAGAGTGTATGAGTTGAGACAAAAGTATTGTTACTTGGTAAGGATCAAACGGGGTTTACTCACTTGTTATCCAAAATTAATGGTTCAGGGGATGACATTATTATAATCTCTTATTTATATTTGTTGGCAGAAAATTTTTGAGCTTTTCTCTAGTAAGGGTCCAAAGAACCATTTGTGAATCTTATAGAAAAGAAATGAAAACTTATCTCTTTCTATCTCGCGGAAAAAATTGGTTTTCTGTTTATTCCATCACTTGTCATCCTTCTCTATTGACCGAAACGTCTAGTTTGTTTCCTTTTTCATTACTATCCATGAACATTTAACCTGTAGTCAGTACTCAGATCCAGCAATTATTGACAGGGTTATAACGGAAGTCAACTATGGGATACAGCTTTTGCAGTTCAAGCCATTTTTGCGACCAACTTTGTTGAAGAATATGGGCACGTTCTTAAAAAAGCACACTCATACGTAAAAAATTCCCAGGTTTGCCATATCTGGTCCGTCAATGTCAGCTCGCTACTCATGGAGGTTCAGAATGTTTCTCTTTGTTGATTGTTTTGTTCCTTGTGCAATAGGTGTTAGATGACTGCCCTGGAGATCTTAATTATTGGTATCGCCACATTTCTAAAGGGGCTTGGCCTTTCTCAACTGCGGATCACGGATGGCCTATCTCCGATTGCACAGCAGAAGGACTAAAGGTAATTTTAATCTCAGAAAGTTACTTTCGGTAATGTCTTTTACCATGATAATGGATTTGTACTTCTTCTCCAGGCTGCTCTTTTATTATCAAAAGTGTCCCCAGAGATTGTTGGTGAACCGGTGGAGGCAAAGCGATTATATGACTCTGTTAATGTTATTCTTTCATTACAGGTAAAAACTTGACTTCTAATTTTGTGCTAACATGGTTTTTCTACTATTTCATCATTACGGACCTATACTGTGTGTGTGATATGATTGGGCTTAATGGCTTAATATGCACATAGCATGTTGAACAAGCATAATAACAAAATGAAATATTAATCGATTGATCTCATGAATTCAATCGTTATTTGTTCCAAGAATCTAGGATTTCACCTCATCTGATTATCAGTCTAATTTGTGATTTCAGAATGCAGATGGAGGCTTCGCAACGTATGAGCTCACAAGGTCATACCCTTGGTTAGAGGTAGTGTTTGCATGCAATAAATCACTTGCAGTCTCCAGGCTTGTAAAAATATATGTTTTGAAAAGATGCATGCATTCACTTTCATTCAAGGATATGTAGATGATGGAACGGTAGCAACATTAGTGTATGCATGTATATTATATTCTCTTAGTCCTCTTACACTAACTTTGCTACTCTGGTGGCAGCTAATCAACCCGGCAGAAACCTTTGGCGACATTGTAATTGACTACCCGTAAGGCACCAGAATCTTCATTGGATCCTCTGATCATCTTGTTTGTTTCGTTAATGTTCCTTGACTCATGTTAGAACTGTTTTCATAGTTATGTGGAGTGTACCTCAGCTGCTATTCAAGCTTTGACATCATTCAAGAAGCTGTATCCTGGTCATCGACAGAAAGAAGTAGATCAATGCATCAAGAAGGCAGTCGAATTCATTGAATCGATTCAAGCACCGGATGGCTCATGGTTTGTCGTTAGTCACTCATGTTTCTATGACCATTGTTTAATGTCTTTTACCCACGGCTTGATCTTGGCATACAGTAAACATATTACGTCTTTTATTGTCCCGCGTTGCAATTATAGACCTCTTGTTGATTATCTCAGCTATGAGAGTTTCCTTTAACCCTTAGACTGGTGAAATTTCCTTAGGTATGGATCATGGGCTGTTTGCTTTACATATGCTATATGGTTTGGAGTGAAAGGACTTGTGGCTACGGGGAAAACCTTTAGCAACTCTGCAAGCATCCGCAAAGCTTGTGAATTTCTACTGTCGAAACAACTTCCTTCGGGAGGATGGGGAGAAAGTTATCTTTCATGTCAAGACAAGGTTAGTTTCGTTAATATTCCATAAACTTCTCTCTCTCTCTTTTTCCTTCTTTCGTCTCTGAAAACATGAAAGACTGGTAACTTTATAAGCCGTTTTTATCTGTTGCCATTTGACCCGAAAAAAAAAAAGAATTTCTTTCCAAACATCTGAGTCATGAAATTGCATTACCTGACAAGGAGCGGAAAAAGGTTGGGAGCGAGTTAGGCTTCTGCTTTGTTGTGGAAACATGTTCGGTATTTTTCATTGCATTGTCTGACAATACGAAAAAAAAATCTAGCAAGTTACATGACGCACGCTCAAATTCATTGCCGAGACAAAAGAGGAAAGGGACTTGATTATTGTTCTATAAATAACTTATGTGAGTGCATATATCTTCTTCTAATTGCTAGTGTGTATAAAGCTCTGTCCATTGCTATAGGTATATACAAACCTCGAAGGCAACAGGTCCCACGTTGTGAACACATCATGGGCTATGCTCACACTTATTGATGCTGGGCAGGTATTCCATTCCTTCTCTCATTTCAACTATCATTTTCACGCTTGCTTTTAAGAGATTAACGTTCATATGACTGTGAATAGCTAATTTTTTTTTGTGCGTCTTTTAAAATAACTCGAGTAGCATGAGAGAGACCCAACACCATTACATCGGGCTGCAAGATACTTGATTACTTCTCAGATGGAGAATGGCGATTTCCCGCAACAGGTGATTCTCTAACACTGGCATAGTCTTAGGCACAATGCGAAAGAGTTGTCGAATGAAGAAACAAAATGAAAAATGGTTCCATATTGCAGGAGATCATGGGAGTCTTCAATAGGAATTGCATGATTACTTACGCCGCATACAGAAATATATTCCCAATATGGGCGATGGGAGAGTATCGTTGTCGGGTTTTGCAAGCAGCGTAGCTACGATATTGGAAACGACCGGTAAACTTTGCAAGTTGTAGTTTGGAAATGTGCCAATGAACTGCTTTAACTTTCGGAAACATAAGCTGTAGATGTTTGTTTCAGAAACTGAGTGGTTTATGCATTTGATCAGAGTTTTCTTAATATACTCTTTAGTAGACTGAAAAAAAAAAAGTTTATTTGGTCATTAGATTTTTTTTTTCTTTTTCTGAAATTGTTTTAAGTGTTAGAACGGCGGAATATCAAATATACCCTCGTAGTGCTAAAGTGCTCCAAAAATACTCGTGAAAATAATTATTAAATAGGAAAAAAAAATACCGAAGAAAAGACAAATTTGCCATTAATTTTCGAACGTGAAAAAAACATACGTTCTACAGTTTTTCACGTCGAAAAACTGTCAAACCGTGTCAAAAGCAAGAAAGATAAAAAAATTTCGACGTGAGAACTTGTTTCAAAGTTTAGAGCAAGAAAGGATGAGTGATTTCGAACTTAAGAGGGATCGATTTGAAGCTTGCAAGAAGGAAATGGCTAGAATCAACAGCATTAGTGAAGAAGAGAACACGTGTCAATCTTCAACGGCGTCAATAACTGTAAGTAGATCGAGTTATTGATTTGAAATGGGTGTGAGTGTCACTGAGTCGGTTGAGTCGCAAGAGTTACATGATCATCTTCGACTTAGTGAGTCGGTTGAGTCTCAATGAGTCGGTTGGGTCGCAATGATCGCTTGAGCGTCGTAGGGGGTCCAAGTGTCGTCTGAGTCGCATGGGTCGCTTGTGTCATTGAGTCGCAAGGGTCGTTTGAGTCGTATGGGTCGATTGATATTATGCCTTATGGGTCATTTGATATTATGCATCGTGGGTCACTTGAGTCACATGGGTCAATTGAGTCGTATGGGTCGCTTGAGTCTCAGTGAGTCAGTTGAATGTTACAGAAGGTCCGAGGGTCGGTTGAGTTGCATGGATCGTAAGGGTCGGTTGAGTCGCATGGGTCTCTTGAGTCGGTAGAAGTATAATGTATTCTTAATTGGTTATTTTGTAGGTGGCGCCAAAGCCGAAGTTTGTATATGAATTCAAGCACATGGACATGATGCCAAAGATCACCATCAAGTGTTATCCTCACGAGACAATAATGAAGCTGAGAGAAATCTTAGTTGAATACGAGTTGCATTACTTCGAGAAGGAGTCACAGTTTATGCATTTATTCCATTTCCAATGTGACTCCACATTGACAAATGTTCAAATGTCTATCCTACTAAATCACTCCATGATTATACGGAACAAGGAGTTGTGGTTCGTCTTAAACAGTGTTCCCATATGGTACTCTATAGTGGAGCACACACTAATTTTCGAATAGAAATGCGGACCATATCACCGTGGAAAGGTGACCTCCGCACAATGCAGTGAAAAGCTTGTGAAGGCGAAGAATCCCGACAACCGGAAGAGGTTGGCAATTTTGATGTTGTTGGCGCAAGTTATGGCTCACAAGCCTTCATCATAAATCTCTATCAGTCATGATCTCATTGACATGGTTGATGACTTGGAATTTTGTGAAGACTTTCCATGGGGGCGTTACATCCCACTAATGGTAAGTTGTATATATTATTCGAATAACTTGAATATTTTCGTACTTTTTGCATTCTTATAATTTTGTTTTAATGTTTCAGTTACTTCCATTCGAAACCATCCTTAGTTTGGGCGGAAAGGGATGGTATGTTGATGTTCTGGATGTGGATCCATCATGCCCAAGAATGTGCAAGAAGATGGTTAAATCCAGTTTTAACCTGAAGTATGTAAATGTGATAAGGCAGATCAGAGATTCTAAGATAACAATTACACAAGGGTCGCTAGAGTCGCATGAGTCGCATGGATTATATATGTCCCATGGGTCGCAAGGGTCGCATCAATGTAACGAACGATGAGTCTAATGAATGAAGTAATTTTATGCAGATGCTCCAGTGACTCCTGTCGAAGAGGTCCACACTAAGGATACTCCAGTGGCCAGTGGGCCCTGTCGATGACGTCGCCTACGAGGTTCCTGCTAAAGATACTCCAGCAGTGGGTCCCATCCAAGAGGTCGCGCTATTGTCGAAGTACCACCAAGTAAATACTATCATTGCGTCACGGAGGTCACATTGGTCGCATGGGTCGAATGGGTCACAAAAGGTCATATTAGTTGCATAGGTTGCATGTTCGCATAGGTTGCTTGGGTCACAGGGTCGCATTGGTTGCCATATGTTTAATGAAGTAAATTTTATGCAGGTGTTAGACCTTTATCGAAGGAGTCTGCGTCATATGTTGAACCTCCGCCAGTACCTAAAATATCTTTAAGATCACGGAAGGCATATGTTGAACCTCCGCCGACGAAAAGAGAAAGAATAGTGCGAGGGAAAGGGCGAGAGAAAGATGTTGATGGAGAACCTGCAGAAAATATAGTTCAAGAACCCGTAAAGAGGTTGTTCAAGAACCCGTAGAGAAGGTGGTTCAAGAACCTATAGAGAAAGAGCAGTTTGTGTGTAAACCCAAGGGATTAGGAAGGGCGGGATAACCCGATTTTTTTCGTTCGTTGACGCTAGCGGTGAAAAGTTGACTAATCTATATATGTTTCTGAAGACACCTCGACATGAACAGTTGTGGAAATCTAAGCTAAATATTCCCCGGGGGCTACAGTTTTGGGAAACTATATTAAAGCCCAATGTATGGCTTGAAGATGATGTAAGTTTTTTTAAACCCTTAGTCAGAGATGTCATTTTGTGTCATATGTATTCATGTGTGTTAATTTTTTTAGCAACAATTGGATGAGACATTGATGGTGCAGTCTTTTCGCTCGAAATTCATGCCCATCATATTACGTTTGTCATGTTGCTTTCATGCAGACGCTCACGCTGTGAATGTATAAGGATATGAAAACTTTGTCTGAAATTCTTAGTGATTTTTTGAATACCAAGTATCCATTCAGAAGTATGAAGACACCAATGAGTTATTTCGAAAGCTTTGTCTCAGTTTTAAACATTCCATCGCCGGAAAGCCGATTTGTAGGATGTCATTGGGTAGCCATTAAAGCGGATTTTGTGACTTGATGCATCACGGTATACGACTACCAGAGTAGAATGAAGGAAATACATATCGATCCGGTGATTGAGAAGATAAGAAAGACTATCCCCAAGATGTCCATTCTTGGATGATTTCCTTCTTTGGTATCTGGAGAAGATGAATGGAAAGATGAGTATTATGAAGGTCTGTCACAGAACAAAAGCTCGAGTGACTGTGGTGTTTACGCCTACAAATTCATAGAAGTCTCGTTAATGAGAATGCGTCATACTTTTCCCTACATTTCCGACGACAATGTTAATTACATGCGTGAGAAGATGAAGAATGATATATTTAGTAATGATCTATCCCTCCATCCCGAGACTAACTTGATGTTTGGTTCATTATTTTTTTAGGAATGGAAGATATAAATATTTGGTACATTGTTATTTTTTAAAAATTTCTTCATAATAATAATAGAGTCGCAGAGATCTGAGAATCACAGAGGGTACAAAGGTCGAGGGGTAAAAGGGTCGTAAGGGTAAAAAGGTCGCAAGGTAAAAGGGTCACAGGGGTTCAAGGGTCGAAGAGGTAAAAGGGTCGCAGGGGTCAAAGGGGCGCAGAGGTACAAGTGTCACGGAGGAACCTCTGCGACCTTTGGACCCCTGCGACCCTTGTACCTCTTCGACCCTTGGATCTCTACGAATCTTGTTACAATAATATTAAATCCACAAAAAACAGCGATACTAACATAATACTTAATATTTAATAATAGTAAAAATAATTTATTATTTACAAATTTTAAAAATAATAATTTATCAAGTTATTTACAAATAATTGACTCAAATATCTACGACCCTTGTACATCTGCGACCCTTGTGCCCCTGCGACTCTTGTCCATCGCGACCCTTGGACCCGTGCGACCCTTGTCCCTCGTGACCCTTGGATCCTGCGACCCTTGTCCCTCGCGACCCTTGGACCCGTGCGACCCTTGTCCCCCTTAGACCCGTGTCCCTCTGCGACATTTGTTACAATGATAATAAATCCATAAAAACAACGATACTAACAATAATACTAACAATTGAATAATAGTAAATCCACAAGATCAAATGAAGTTCAAGTTAAAAAGAGGTTCAAAGAAATCAAAATAAAACTCAAATCAAAATATATTGTTGAAAAATCGAAGCACAGGTTCTGCTCCATTGGAGAACTGTTCTACTATGAGGGAATCACCCACGTTTAGTCCATTTTCTTGACAAAACTGTCTCCACCCTCCTCTGATGCAAGCGCCATCACGACTCACATGCCTCAAAGTTGCTGGCCAATAATAGAACCTTCTGCAATCATGGCATATCATTCTCTTACGTTGTCTACGGTAAAGACCGTTCTCCTTCGTAAACCCTATCAGAAGTGTTTACGACATCACTAATTTATATCAGTATAAATGAATAAAAATCGAAAAAAATAACCAAATTATATATGATGAATCGGTTTGAGATCACTTACCAATGAATCTACGACCAGATTTGAACGCGTGATCCTCTCATTAGGAGTTCCCGTAGTGACGTTAAAGACCATGTCACCTTCGTGACGGAAAATTATGACATCCCCAATACGAATGTTTTCGTCGTAGTAGAAATCTGTCCATCCATTAGTGAATTTGGAGCCATCTAACTTGACTTCCCATGTTCTGTTAGACACATTCGGTTTAAACGTTGCCGTGGTGTTGTCCCTCGTATTCTCATAAATATACTCATCGAAGAAGATCTTTGGAATGTCCTGTAATGAAAAACGAAAAATAAAGTCAAATCTGTATATTCTCTACATGTAACATACCGACAGATAGTGTTTAAAGAAGATTACGAGGTAGTACAGATGCTGCACAAGAATCTCTCGGAAGAAATGAGCGAAATATGACATTTTCGAAAAAAATGGATGGAAGATGATGAGAGGAAAAAATGGATTGAAAAAAAAAAGGAAACAGCTAGAATTTGAAAAAGACATGATATCGAGTCGATGTTAGATGGAATTCGAAAAGACATGACCACACGATCACATGGATCGCAAAAAGGATCGAAGGGGTAAAAGGGTTGCAGGGGTAAAAGGGTCGAACGAGTAAAAGGGTCGCAGGGTCAAGGGTCGAATCAGTAAAAGGATCGCAGGGTCAAGGGTCGAACGGGTAAAAGGTTCGCAAGGGACAAATGGTCGCGACCCTTGTACCTCTGCGACCCTTTATCCTTGCGACCCTTGTCCCTCTGTGACCATTAGACCCCTGTGACCCTTGGACCCTTGCGACCCTTCTCCCTCTCCGAACTTTAGACCCTGCGACCCTTGGACCCCTGCGATGCTTGTCCCTCTACGATCCTTGGACCCCGACAAACCTTAGACCCCTGCGACCCTTGTCCCTCTGCGACTCTTGTTACAATAATAGTAAATCCACAAAAACAACAATACTACTAACAATAATACTTTCTATTGAATAATAGTTCAAGGGAATGTTGTTCAAATGAAATTCAAGTTCAAAGGAATGTTGTTCAAATGAAGTTCAATGCAATCAAAATACAATGGAATTCAAACTATGTTGTTGGTAGGCCCTGGTTGAGGGAAAAACCGAAGAGTAGGTATATCTCTATCGGATAGCAGTTTGACTTTGAGAGAACAACCCACGTTCAGTCCATTATCGTGATAAAACTTTGTCCAACCCATGCTGATGTTAGCACCACCACGTGCCACATGGCTTAGATATGCCTACCACGTCAGTCCGTAATTGATTATCAGATGTATTTTACATTGTCTACCGCAAAGACCTCTCGACCTATCAAACCCTATCGGAAGTGTCTATGATAAACGAATAAATTTACAACGATGCGAAGCTAATGCATCTACGACTAGTTTTGATGAATCGAATAAATCGGTTTAAGGTCACTTACCAATGCATCTACGACCAGATTTGAAAGCGTGACTGGTACCGTAAAAATCCTCTAAGCAAAAGAAAATGACCCTGCTTCGCGGATGATGATGACATATATGATGTATATTTTAGATTACATATATCATCTCCGAAACCGGTGCCATGAAAAACCATGTCACCTTCGTGACGGAAAACTACAAAATCCCGAATATAAAAATCATGGTCCTTGGAGAAATCTTTCCATCCATCAGTGAATCTTGAGCCATCCAACTTGACTTCCCATGTTTTGTTAGACACATCCAATTTAAACGTTGTCGTGTTGTTGTCTCTCGTTTTCCCGTAAATAAGCTCATCGAAGAATTTCTTCGGAATGTCTAGTAACAAAAAATAGAAAAAAGTCAAATTTGTACATTCTCTATATTACCTTACCGAATGAGAGTGATGGAAGAGATTACGAGGTAGTTCTCCAGAAAGCTCGGAAGAATGATTTGGACGAAATGAGGGAAATGTGGCATTTTTGGAAAAAATGGATGAAGATGATGAGAGTTAGAGAGATAGTGTGTCGTTATTTGAAAAAAGAAAACAACTAGAATTCGAAAAGACATGACCCTTACATCGAATCGCCGTCAGATGAAATTCGATAAGACACGATCACACAGTTATGTTTTTTCAAATTTTGGTGAAAATTTTGACTGGAATTTTGGTGAAAATGATAAATTGTCAAAAACCAATCAAAATTGAGGGTGGCATGGGTCACATATATACGAAATTGACGATTTACAGGTTTATAATGATAAAATGACAAAAACCAATCAACACAATACAGTTACAACGTCAAACTAATTAATGCCAATTGAGGGTCGCATGGGTCGCTTGGTCATATATATTGATTAATAGATGCGAAATCGATGAATTCACAGATTTATAATGATAAAATGACAAAAACCAATCAAACCAATACATTTACAAGGTCAAACTAATTAATGCCAAATGAGGGTCGCATGGGTCGCTTGGCCTCATATATTGATCAATAGATGCGAGCTCGATGAATTTACGGGTTTATAATGATAAAATGACAAACACCAATCAAAATAATACATCTACAATGTCAAACTAATTAATGACAATTGAGGGTCACATGGATCGCAAGGGTCGATTAAAGATTCTAAATCAAACAATATATTTACAACGTCAATCAAAGAATGTGCACGCATTCTATTTCCACTCGAGAGATAGTTCATTAGCCGAGAGTTATCTCCTGCCATGTACTCTGTCTTCCAATCTTCTGTATTTTTCTTGTTTGGTATTGTAGTCTAGAGTTATCTCCTACCATGTACTTCGTCTTCCATTCACATTTTAAGAGTGATCCAACACCGTCACCTAAGTCACCCCTGCAACTCGTCAGTGTCTGCATAGAGACTAGTCCGCCGATTACCAAGATCTTGAGTAACACATAGACAACACGATGCCCTGCATTGACAATGGTGATTGCGTCATGCAGGTCACAAAGGTAAAAAAGATTTCTTATAGAAGTTGGTGTTAGATACGTATACTAAGAGAAGAGATATAGACGTTAACTTATAGACATGGGTCGAAAGGGTCACGTGGGTCGGAAAGGTCACATAGGTTGGAAGACAGGAGTCTGACAACAAAATGACAAGTCACATGGGCTGGAAAACAGGAGTTTGACTGCAAAACGACAAGTCATATGGGTAGGAAGGGTCACATGGGCAGAAGACAGGAGTCTGACAGCAAAACGACAAGTCGCATGAGTCGCATAGGTCGAATGAGTCGCACATGGGTTATATGTGGTCGCATGGATCGGCTGAGTCGCATAAGGGGTCATACTGGGTCGCATGATTCAGATGAGTTCCCGTTTAAACTTGATTCTAATTTAATCCAATCAAGGGTCGCATAAGAGGTCATATCGGATCACATATGAGTCGGATGGGTTTTCGTTTAAACTTGATTCTAATTTAATCCAATCGAGGGTCGCGTAAGGGGTCATATTGGATGACATGAGTCGGATGGGTTCCCGTTTAAACTTGATTCTAATTTTAATCCAATCGAGGGTCGTATAAGGGGCCATATTGGGTCCATGAGTCGGATGGGTTTCCGTTTAAATTTGATTCTAATTTAATCCAATTGAGGGTCGAAGATTTTATGGCTTTCACGTAATTACGAACAATAGATGAAAAATAAGACATTTTCAACGTTTAAATATTGATTACATAAGGTCATAAATATCACAAAAGTTACAAAAAAAGTTACATAAGGTTACATAAGGTCTCAAAGGTCACAAAGGTTAAAAAAAAACAAGAAAAATGTTGAACAAAAAGGATAAAAAAGGTTACATAAGGTCTCAAAGGTCAAATTTTTACGACTTTAGAGACACATCGGAGACCTCCTCCGTAAAGAGAGTCATGTGTTACTCAACACCTTCTCCAAGTTGACCTCCAACCGTGACCTTAGGTAACACAGATACAACACGATGTCTGAATCCGTCGATTACCAAGACCTTATGTAATGTAGATACAACACAAAATCCTTCATCCACGTTGTAAGTACTTGTGTGTATCTGCATAGAGACCGATTCCGACGATTACCAAGACCTTGAGTAACAAATAGATAACACGATGTCATGCGTCCACCATGTGACCTTCGTGATGAAGGTCAAAACGGTCACAAAGGTAACAAAGATTTTTTAGAGAATTTAGGGTTAGAAACTTAGACGAAGAGAGGAGAGAGATGGGATTCTCCAAATTTATTCTCATCTAAAATGGATGGTATGGTGAGACTTAGAAAATTTGATGAACCTTTTAATATAAGTTAATAGAGACGTGTCACAATGGTCATGAGTATGGCATTGGTAAAATAAAAAGCATAGCTAGCACTGGAAAAGCCAGTAGTCTGACATCGAAAAGACTAGTCGCAAGGGTCGCAATGGCCAAATGGGTCGCAAGGGTCGCAATGGCCACATGGGTTGCAAGGGTCGCATGGGTCAAAAGGTCACAATGGTCGCAATTTCTGCAAGGGTCGCATGAGACTATGTGACCTAGTGCGACCGTGTGACCCTTGTACCCCTGCGACCCTTGTACCCCTTTGCGACCCTTGTACCTCTGCGACCCTTGTACCCCTATGACCTTTTGACCCCTTTGCGACCCATTTATCTCTGTGACCCTTGTACCCCTGTGACCTTTTGACCTTTGATCCCTCTGACCCCTCGATGAGACTCCGTGACCCTTTGACCTTTGATCCCTCTGACCCCTCGATGAGACTCTGTGACCCAGTACGACCGTGCGACTCGATGAGACTGTGACCCAATGCAACAGTTTTTCTGCGGAACGTGCTTAATTGCAAGCTTCTTTGTTGACAACAAGCGATTTCAACCTATTGACAGTGAATCTGATGCCGATTTCAAGTTACTCTCACCGAATCTGTTGTGGTGTGGGAGAACAGTTATTTTCGCGCCACAGTAGAGAGAGAAATCGAGGTGCTATGGAGGAGAGAGAAATTATCGACAAGGGTAATATGGGATTATCAATATTTTAAGGATATATTTGAAGTTGAAACCTTTTTTTCAGGAAAGAATATTTTTGAAGCGTTTTAGCCCTACGAGGTTAGTTTTGAAGTTCCACTATGAATTTCTCTTTATATATAAACTAGGTCTTAAACCGATGGATGCGTGAGTTTTATAAATGAAAAATTATTTAATTTTATTTTTTATTTTATACTTTTATATAATAGATCATTGATATTTAAAATAATAATGTGTGATAATTTCAAATTGTTTTAAATAATTTTTACGGTTTAAATTCATTTATAATCAATACTTGAGTATTTTATAATGATTGAATCAATGTAAACAATAAAATTGTGTAAAAGATTTTTCATAAAGTGATAACTAAAAAATATAACCAAAGACATAATATTCAATAACCTTTAAAAGTTATTTTATAAAACTTTAAAAATCATTTCAATCATATAAATAATAAAATACATGTAAATAATAAGAAGCGAACAAATTAAGTAATAATGATCCATATATGTATTCGACAAAAATAACGTTTAGAAAATATTTGAACAGTTTGCTTGACGTGTTTAGAAAATACAAACTTATTTCGTTATAAAATTTCTAATTGTCTTTAATGTTTAATCTGTGAAACCTTAGGAGTTGATGATGAATAAAATTTGGAAGCACTTGTGTTAATGCAATATTTTAGGAACATGTGAGATCTTTTCAAAATCAGGTTGTTGAGCATTTTAAGGAGGTGAAAGATTCAAAGAGAAGAATAAGGAGTAAAAAGAGGATCAAGAGAATTCAAATTAAGGAAAGATTCAAAGAGCAAATCAAGGAGAATGAAAGGGATCAAAGAGAAGAATAAGGAGAATAAAAAGGAGTAAAAAGAGGATCAAGAGAATTCGAATTAAGGGGGAGTCAAAGTGAATCGAGCGGATTCAAAAGCTGAAGGAAGTTCAGCATGACGGTGCGGCGGAAAAACCGGGAGTGGTTGCTGAGCCGTGAGCAAGACAGATAAATTGACCTGGAAATAAAAAACAAGGTCAACGAATCTGGACGAGTATCGAAGAAGTACTTAAAACAGAGTGAATGCAGTTCACAGAGTTTTAAGTGTACTTAGAGCGATACAGTGAAAAATAGAGAGAAACAATTAGCGTTTATTTACATCTAACTCAGGGGGAGTTATCTGCGGAAATCTTTAGTGCATTGTAAAGAAAAGACAAATGTACTTGAAAGATTGATTGGTAAATAAAGCTGTTATTGTTTGATATTTTTGGTCTCTTTGAATATCGATTCACCAAGTTGTCTTCTGCAAGTTTTTCAATTGGTATCAGAGCTGGTAACCTAAGTTTAGAGTAAATCTAAGAACTGGTTTGAGATCCTAGAAGACAACAATATGGAAGGACTACGAGAAAAACAATGCTACAAATGCAAAGACTTTGAGCACACAAAAGATGAATGTGCGGATGAAAGTATGGTCAAAGGAAAATCACTAATCACGTTTAGTGACTCAAGTTCAGATTCCGAAGACGGCAATGAGGAAGACTTGTCAAGTTTTGTTTCACACATCGGAATAATACAAGAAAATGATGAGGAAGAAAAACAAGGCAACAAAGGTGATGAAACAGAAGTCGATGAAGAAGATGAAGTTGATGTAGAGATGCTCTACAATGAGTGGCTTAGGATGAGCAAATTGAATGTTCAAGTGATCAAGGAGAATGAGAATCTGAAAGCTCAGATTCGAGATATGAAGCAAGTAGTAGATGCTAAGGAAGAAGAAGTG
>CM071865.1:5653111-5684477 GCA_036759665.1 Gynandropsis gynandra | reverse complement strand
TTATCAAGATTACTTAGGCTTTACTGAAGTACACTTATGCTAGCAAATTTGTCTTTTCTTTGAGATTCAATGTTTTACATATATATAAAAAGAAAAGTTTTTGTTCTCATACTCCTCTAATGACTCGATGGTTTATAAAAGGATTATATTTCTAAAACGAGTTTGTTATGAGTATTTTGCTCGGGTCTAAGTTGGGAGATATTCAGTTTCAGCTATAACGTCCTATGATACAAAGCCAAAATTGTGCTTAAATACTCCTCTATGCGTGCATAAGAGTATACCTGCAAAAGGTAATCAAGGAGCTAATGTTATATGAACAAAAGGATATCTAAACAACGTCCTAGAAGCAGAGAACAGAGGAAAGAAAAGGAAAAGATAATGAAAAGAAAAGAAAGAGAAAAGAAGAGAAAAAGAATGATAAATTAGCTCATAAGTGTACTAAAGTTTGTTGAGAGTATCTGGTGATAGGTTAAGTACACTTAAACGGAAAAGATAACTCTAAAAACTTATTCTTGTTTCTCTTATGTATTTGTCCTTGATTTTATTAAATGTGGTTTAAAGAGAACGGATTGATGAATATTTTTTTGGGATAAAAGAAATAAAAATGAGGGAAAGATATGGAAAAACATCAAGTTGTAGAACCTTGTGCAAGAAAAAAATAATTGATCGATATTTAAATTGGTTCATTTCTTATGTGTGACTAATATTTATTGATTTTGAATATCTGATCACACAAACAGGGGGAGAAAATGGAGGTTCTAACATTGGATATATGGTGGTCAAAGCATGACGAAATGAATGAATTAATTACTTGTGATGATTGCGTTTGGTGAATTTTTTTTAATGCACAAATTTGAGTTTGAGTGATCAGAAATTCAAAGGGGGAGATTGTTAATGCAATATTTTAGGAACATGTGAGATCTTTTCAAAATCAGGTTGTTGAGCATTTTAAGGAGGTGAAAGATTCAAAGAGAAGAATAAGGAGTAAAAAGAGGATCAAGAGAATTCAAATTAAGGAAAGATTCAAAGAGCAAATCAAGGAGAATAAAAGGGATCAAAGAGAAGAATAAGGAGAATAAAAAGGAGTAAAAAGAGGATCAAGAGAATTCGAATTAAGGGGGAGTCAAAGTGAATCGAGCGGATTCAAAAGCTGAAGGGAGTTCAGCATGACGGTGCGGCGGAAAAACCGGGAGTGGTTGCTGAGCCGTGAGCAAGGCAGATAAATTGACCTGTAAATAAAAAACAAGGTTAAGGAATCTGGACGAGTATCGAAGAAGTACTTAAAACAGAGTGAATGCAGTTCACAGAGTTTTAAGTGTACTTAGAGCGATACAGTGAAAAATAGAGAGAAACAATTAGCGTTTATTTACATCTAACTCAGGGGGAGTTATCTTCGGAAATCTTTAGTGCATTGTAAAAAAAAGACAAATGTATTCGAAAGATTGATTGGTAAATAAAGCTGGTATTGTTTGATATTTTCGGTCTTTTTGAATTATCGATTCACCAAGTTGTCTTCTACAAGTTTTTCAACTTGAAAATTAATATTACATCAAACTAAAGTTAAAAACAACATTAGTTTTACATGGAATTAGTGATCAAGATATCGATTAATCTTTAATAGTTGGAGTGTTATAGTATTTACTGTCAATCAATTTAGCAATTATGGTAATGACCACACCATCATAGATTTTCTAACAATATTTTTTTTTCATTTGAGAAAACGAATATTGGCTAGTACCCCGTCTCATATCAAAAGTTTGATGACATCGTTTCTTTTTTCCAATTTTAATGCAAGTACGGTGAATTTATTTATAAATTCATGTAGTATTCCAATTGATTGTATTTTATATAGATCTTACTTCTTAAGCATTAAGTGTATATCAATTTTTTTTTTGTGTCGAACAAGGGATGTGTATATTTGTTCCATATACTCAAATTATCAATCGAACAACATTTGTAATTTTTAAAATAATATAACTATCAATGAGAATTGGGACAAAAATATAAATCAAGAATTAATGGGGTGCAACTAACCCGATCTTTCAATCTCTTTTGGTTTGCCAAGGTATTTAAGTCTTTATACGATATTATCCTTAATTTCTCTTTATGAATCTTATTGGTTCATTAGTAATCTTCTGAAAATGGTATACTCTTTAAAACAAACATGTATACTAGTATCGCTTAATCTGAAACTTTCATGTTGGCCCGATCGATAAATTTTTAAGATCTCATTTTTAATATTTGCTTGAATTTCTCGATAACTTTAAGGAAACAGATTCCTTCAATAGGTGTTCTTTGTAACATACATATATTCAATGATGAAGATAAATAACACGTTTAAATAACAAAACGTTTTGTTGATGTTTAAAAATCATGTGGCATGAGTATGATTTAGAATGTAATACAATATTTTATTATATATATTAACTGGATATGTTTGGTAGTCCATTAAATATTTCTTGGCAGAAAATGTTTGTTACGGTTTTCTATCGATTGAACTTTCAGTAAGGTATAAAATTTGAAATCATTGTTCAGATTTACTCTTGATAAGATAATATAAAATTGTTTATGATTGAATATCGATATTGATAAACATAATTCGATATTTCAATCTCTACCACTAACTTCTGTTTATCGTCATTGCATAACATAATCTATCCGGGAAATGCCCTCCACATAATGTGCATTGTAGCCTAGAATTGGTGAATGATAAACAATCATGAGAATAAGAACCTTGATGACGATATGTATCCTTGAGATAATTTCTACATTTTGTTCATTGAGTCACCGCCAATCATGTTTCATTACATAGATTTTATTTTTTTATTTGGATTTCTTAACATTATTATTGGTGCATGGACTTGTATACAAAGATGTAATTTTTCGTAAATCTTGAAACTCACGAGAGTTGAGGTATTTTACAAGGTAAATTGATTTCCAATAAGTGGTATGGCGTTTTCAATTTCAAAATTAGTATTTGCATAAAATTTTATTAATTTAGGATGAACTATTTAATGATGGTAATTTTTATTATAAAATTGGTTTATTGTATTCATAACCAAAAAAATTAAACCATTATTGATTTTTTGATAATTCTGAATGTGATTTATACATGAAATAGATAAATCATGATATGATTCATGACAAGTAGATATCTTAAAAATTTAATAATATTCTACCACAAAAGATATAAAGATAAGCTTTATCCTGCCACAATTGTCAATTTTCACATAATTTATTACTACTTGCTTAAGATAAAAGTAAATTTTCAAAACGACATGGGATTGTAGGCCATGTTCGTGGATTTCTCTAGTCTCCTTTGTTTGACTCAAGTGTTTGTTCATCATATTATTCCATTGGATGCATCTTGTTCATTGGAACAAACTCTTAAAAGGAACGGATACATTCAAAACACTCTACATGCTTTATGTATGAGAATAACAAAACATGTATACATTAAACACAACCATAAACACACCAACATAATGTATGTACATTAAACACATTCAAACAAATTTCTTGCATGTTTATCTATTACATATGAATCACAAACAAAACTAGAAACAATTGAAACCATGATTTTATAGCACGTTGAGAAGCTTAAGGAAGCTATATTTAGCTACAATAAGCCTCTTCTGATCAAGGATTATTATTTGCCCATGATTTTTTAAGTTCAATAAAATATTTATAAGATGAGAAAAGAGATCGTAAAACAATGAAAGAACACCATGATTGGTCATACTATTACTAGAAATTAACTATTTAGGGACTGAAAAATCCGTCCCTAAACATGTCTAGGAACAGATTTAGGGACGGAAAAGAGTGGTCCGCAAACGCGCGTCACCAAACTAAAAACGTCCGTAATTCGTCTGCAAATACGGACGGAAGATTTAGTCTGTAAACCGTCCTTAATTACAGATCGCAAGGGTCGTCCGCAACTCGACGGGAAATGCGACCACTTTACACGTACGAGGTCACCGATGGGAAAATGTCGCAGATTTACAAACGGGTCAAGTCCGTCCGCAAAATTTAAGGATGGCGTCCAGACGGCTCCTTCCGTCCGAAAACATTTTTTAAAAATAAAAATTTATAATTACAATTTCTAAATTTAAAAATAATATCAATTAATAAATATTTTTACATAATTAACGTATATTTACAAATTTGTTGGTGGTACTTCTGAGTTATCGTCGGAATTATTGTTTTCGTATGCTTCCCAATTGATAGACGATATTTGTTCTTTCAGCATTTTTAGCAACTGTTGATGTTTTCTTTATGATCGTTCACATTGCCTTTGTGATTCTTGATGTTCCTTTCTCATTCTTATTGAAATTGGGATACGATATTTCGAAGTTCGTCTGTCGCTTTTGCCTTGCTTCTAGAGTAACTTGCATGTTGTGATGCCATTCCTCCAAGAACATTACTTGCTGTAAAAGAAATATCGAAATTCAATTAAGATTATAAGTAACAAAATTATATTAAATGGAAATGAATTTACCTCGAAATACAACTCGTTGTATTCCTCCTAGCTTAGAGAAGGTTCCATCCCGTCTTCTCTCAGTAGAATTTAGGACACTCATTCCGATTCCATGTTCCGAACATCGTCGTGAACATGTTTCACTCTGGCATCTACCCACGAACAGTCAGAGTTTTTAGTGTAAATTCCAACAAATCTACGTACGATGATTCAGATCCCTTTTCTTTCGTCTAAAAAAATTTCAAATATATGTTTTTAATATCAAGCAATTGTCAATTGTATAAAATCCTAAAAAATTAAAAATCTTACCTAATCTTCGTAAACTTCCGCGAAAGAACGAGAACCAACTGTATGTGCGCTTCTTTATCGGAACGATGAGATTAACTTGCTCGCTCGCTATTTTGCTTAAAAGAAGGATCATCCAATAAACACACATTTGTTCCCATACATGATCTGTCATCCAAACAGGTTTGTCTTTCTTCTCTCGATCTTTTTTGCAATCATTTACAAGAGCTTTGAGATTAACTCTCGTAACCCATTCAAATTCACACTTTACCAGTTCGGTAATCTCGGAATTTCAATAGAATTTTTGTTGAAATAATGAAATAATTATTTTATTTAAACTATCATTTAATTCTTTATTAAAATAAATATTTTTAAAAACGTACCAAAAAATATTTCTATCAATGTTCATTGATATTAGGATCGGTTCGCGTCCAGTTATAACATCGAAGATCGTAATCAGCTTTCATCGTCTTTGTTATATGACGAGAAAGTTGATTCTAAACAAACCTCTAAATCAAAATTAAGGCAAATTAACGCTTAATTAACTAATTATTTACAAATTTACATTAAATTTAGTGCATACCAATGTGCGTCGTTTTCACGACTCGGGTCTAAACGAGGAAGTTTACGTCTTTCCCCATCCATCGATAAAAGTTCTTCTAGCGTTGGTTCATGATGCATCGGAGGTTCGTGATGCATTATTAGCTCGACCGGTGGTGATATCTGCTGATAAAAAGGATATGACATATATTGTGTCGATTTAGTGTTCGGAAAAAAATTGGATCCATAAAATCCAAAAATACCATATCAGATTGCCTCGTGTGCTGTAGAGGAGATGGACCATTAGCACTTTCCTCCGAAGTAGAAAGATTTCTCATGTTACCGCCTCTTCCAATGCGATGGAACATACTAAAATTTAAAATTAAAATATTACAATTATTTTTAATTTCAAGTTTTAATTCGCTAGTTATTTTTAAAAAAAATATAATAAAAATAATTCTAATATAATTTAACAAACACATATAATTTAATATATGCTATTAATCTAAACAAGTACATATAATTTAATAGATGTGCTATGAACCTAAACTAATCAAATTTCTTGTAGACATTTCAACAAACACTTCAACTACACATTTCAAATGTAATAAAATTATTCCAAATCTTACTATATTTAACTTAATATAAATCAAACTAAAATTATAACAAATGTTAGAAAATATATTTCATAGTTAAATATTATTTAAATTAATCTGCGGATGGGGACGGCTGGACGGTGACGGTGATGGGGATGGTCGAACACTATAAGGGATGGAGACGGTCAGACGGTAATGGGGACGGAGACACACAGACAGGGATGGGGACGGGAACGCATGAACAGGGACAAGGACCGGAACACATACACGGATGGATGGAGCCGGGGACACACACAAGGATAGACGGGGATGGAGACATACGCACAGAAGGTGATGGTGATGGACGAGGACAGGGACGGCCTTAGACACTAATAGATGGTTTGGACGGCGACGAGAGATAATATTACAATGTTAGGCGAGGGAAAAGAGTCGCGACCAATAAATTTATAAACATTTGCGGATGGAACGGAAAATCCATCCGCAAATCGTCCCTACTCATGGACAGATACAGAAAGCATCTGCAAACCGTCCCCAGTCACGGACAGATACAAGACGCGCGTCTGCAATTACGGACGGTTCCTAAATGACCGTCCGCAAATTCAGACGGTGTGAATAGAACCGTCCGCAATTACGGATGGCCTTCAGACGACCTGATACGTCCGTCCGTATAGGGTGAACCATCCGTAATCCGTCTTGAAAGACGCGACTTCCGTCCGCATACCGGACATGGATGGACCGAGGACGGGAATGGACCGAATGATGGGGACGAATTGAGGGACAGAGACGTACCGAATTCTTTTAACAAATTCTTTATTGAATTTAACAATTTAATAAGAAACTGATTTAACAATTCAATAACAATTCTTTTATTATTTTGAACATTCGATAACAAGGTAACATGAATCATCTTAAGAGTCACATAATTCTTCCTTCGATTCTTGTGTTTCTAAATTTGATTCAAGTTCTTCTTCTTATAGATCATATTCATCTGTTTCAATTTCTTCGATTTCACCATATGCAGTGTTTCAACAGTAACTTCATCAATAGCAACAATCTCGATGGTTTGTTGTTCTTCTTTGTTGTCGATAAATTTACCCATTGGAAGTATTTTCATTGTGAAACGCTAACCTGAAGATCGTTTAATATGTGGATAGAAAACGTAATAAATTTGATCGACTTGTGACGCAAGAATAAAAGGTTCGTATTTTGCATATCTTCGTATAGAGTTAACTTCTGCAACGCCTAATTTGTTTGTTATTGTTCCACGATCGCTTATTGGATCGAACTAATCACATCAAAATAACAGAACAAGAGCATGAACTATTATTTATAGTTCAGGAGGTTGCAGGCATGGATTACACCAATTTTGTTGAGAAAAGATTAGTCACTCAACTGGTGATGAAGTTATGCAAATTATGGAGTTAGCTGAACCTTTTTACCAGATCTTTCTTAAGCTCATTTCATCATGTTAACCTTAACCTGTTATAAGGAGAAAATATTTGACAAGATTGGTTCTTCAATGCTCACTAAACTTGTTCAAAGCAGAAATAGAACCCGCATTGTAAGAGCTCTCCAGTCTTATAAATCTCGTGGTCCGCAGGACTTCTGTCTAGAAACTCTTATCAAACATTGGCAAGAAAATGCTTGTTATTGCGGTGGCAACGATCAAATGACATTTGCCACAGCTATGGAAAATGACGTATCCTTGTGACATTATAGGTGAATGTGAATGACTTGATGGTCGAAATCCTTGCTCATTTAGTTACCGAACAAATGCTTTGTGAATCTCGTTTAGCATGGGGATGATTCATTGTTCCTCGTGTTTGCCATTGAGGAAGTAGCAAAACAAATAGTTTGGATTTAGTCATACTTTACATAACAAGTGCCTACAAATGTTCGAACTGTTGATAAACAAAACAAGAGCATGCTCTTGTAATAAAAATATATTTCATGTCATCTTACACCTTTTCAATTTCAGTGTCACAAAAAAGAGAAACAAAATTCCCAAAAGAATACTCAGTTTATACACTTTGGTGGCGTTTCACCAACTCTGCTACTCCCTTATATTACATACTCAATCATTTGGTTAAGACCTGCGATTCTTTTCGCCCGAGTCATGTATATTGGATGAATCTGAATATGGTGTCAAGCCATATCGATCTGAATCAATCGAGGGTTCGCTCTTGCTCCCCCTTTCTTGGCTTCTCTTCCTATGCCTTCCACCACAATCTCTTTTCCGATCCATAGGCATGCCTTGAGGGTCACTTGGCGCCTCATATAGAGTTATGGAACTGCCCCTGCTGTGGAGAGTCATGGCTTCTTCATGAGCTTCATCGTTTCCCTGAAGAGCCTCGAGGACTTCTACCACATGGTTCATCAAGGGCCTTCCTTTTGGGTTTTGGCTGAGGCATTGATAAGCTAACTCGGCCACTTTCATTAATCTCCTGGTGGTGTATTGTCCATCCATTCTTGGGTCTATGATTCTCAGGAGCTTTTTGTTATGATTCAACAGCGGCCGTGCCCATTCAACCAGGTTATGCTCCCGGCAGGGTCTGCTTTTGTCCATTGCCCTCTTTCCAAGAAGCATCTCGAGGAGAAGTACCCCAAAACCATATACGTCGCTCCTGGCTGTTAAGTGCCCTGGTACCATCACATGTATGACCCATTTACAAAACGCAGTCAGTCTCGAAATGAAATATAAGGCATGACACCTCCTCCGGTTAATAGATTGAAAATATGTTAAGTGCACATCGGGAGCATAATTTCGCTGGTTGAAGAAAAGGCTTTTACTAAAAACTATTGCATATATTTTTCTGGTTACATACAAAATAGACAGACCTGTCATTACGTACTCAGGAGCAGCATAACCATATGTGCCCATAACACGGGTCGAAACATGCGTTTGATCTCCTCTTGGACCATCCTTCGCCAGTCCGAAATCCGAAAGCTTAGCATTAAAATCCTGCACGAGTATTTCAATGTTCATATGAAGCACAAAATTCGACCCTGGAGCATATGATCGACTGATATAGTTTAAAAAAATAGATAAACCGGGTAAAGTTTTAGAGTTTGAAAGCCAATCAAAGAAGAATTTACACAAGCCTAAAACTTCATGTCCTCATACACTACCAAATAAGGAACGTTAAGTTGCTACCTATTTAATTTCCAAAAGAAAGCAGTAACAACAAACCTCGTCCAGTAAGATATTTGCCGTCTTTAGATCACGATATATGATAGATTGCTCAGCGCTATGTAGAAATGCAAGACCCTTGGCTGCATCTAGAGCAATCTTCATTCTCTTTGACCATGTCAAAGTGCATCCAACTCCTGCCGCAGTAAATGTCAAAAGGCAAAATCTTAGTATTTTTCTTCAGATATTCAACAGTGATACCGACAATATATGTTGGCAGCTTCCTACTGATAGGGCATGACAGAGTTGGTATAGAAGGGAAAAAAATCTCTAACATAAACTACTCCGCCAAAACAATGCAAAAGAAAAGGGGCACTCTAGGGACTCGGGCAACACATAATCAATACTGTACAATTTTTCCATCAAAAGGAGGCTTTTGGGTGTGGTACCATAGAATTTGCCTTTAGAGGTCGACTTAATGGACAAACAGGGGATTAATCCAATTTCCTTCTTTGTGTTAGAAGCAATTGGATACTTACTCCGGAAAAGATGTTTCTCCAGGCTCCCATTAGCCATGTATTGATACACCAATAACCTGTGCTCATCTTCACAACAGTAGCCAATGAGTTTGACAAGATTTGGGTGACTGAGCTGTCCCAAATAGTTCACTTCAGTCTGCAAGAGACAAAGTATTTATGGATTTATCATCACTTTTAATTACACTACATACGTCAGGTTTCTAATCAAGGCTTGGTTTAATAAAATGTAAAATCACAGATGAACAGATATTTTTACCATAGAATTGCCAACAAATTCTTTTTGAGTAGTCAGCATGCATATGAAGTAAACCAGATTAAAATAAAATGTATATTGTGAATATAAAAGCCAAGAAAACTACCAGCCATTCTCTATCTCCTTGAAACCCCTCTGGATTAAGTTCTTTAATTGCAACTTTTGTAGACTTGTAGCCAGACCTCACATTATCATCTATAACCCCCTTATAAACCACTCCAAAACCCCCCTCGCCAAGAATGTAATCCGGCCTGAACTGCTTTGTGGCTAACTTCATCTCTTCGTAAGTGAAGATATCAACATCTTTGTATCCGGGATTTACTTGAAGATCTTTAATATTCTTAGGAGCCAAGGGAAGTGGGCTTGCACTTTTGTTGCCGGTCGAATCTTGCCTATCTGAATTCATCAGATACTTAGCAGAATTGTTTCCGGATTCTCCTAGCATTTTTTGACACAAAAAAAAAAAAAAAAAAAACAGGACTCTTGTTACTTCAACATCAAAATGGAAGTAAAAGCCATGTTTCAATAAACTCTTTCACACCCCTTTCACTATATCCCTCGCCCAGATGCAAATATAAGCATAAACAGGTTTTAAAAGCAAATTTGCATGAGAAGCAAGTGAAATTCTTGAGGGATTGATTCCACATAGGTTCACAAATTTAACCACCATTGTTGACGATAAGTCATCAGATGGTGGAATTGAAGCCACAAATTCGCATTTTATTGCGAAAGACAAGACAAAAAGCCAATTCCTAGCGTTTTGATCACTCTAACTTTGCTATTTGCATGATTCCATATCTCAGGCTATAACGGAAAAGATGAGATCCAAGACTCGAAATTTCATCAGAAACACTAAGCACCAAAATCCGACACCCCTAACTTCAAATTCTGTAAAAGAAATTCACTAGAACACCCAGAAATCAACGTTCCTACACTAATTTTCCACCCCTAAAAACCTAATGCAGCAGGACATCAAAACCCCGATATGGAGATATATATATACAAATCGAAGGTTATTATTGATGTATACCAGACATCTTCTTCTGACATTGCCGACGCTGAGTCTCTTGTTGAGGATTTGGGCGCGGCTTTTCAGTGCTGAGGCAAATCCCCATGGCTCTCAGCAAAAAAAAAAAACTCGGAAAATACAACGCGAAACCCGTTTCAAACACTTCCGTCTCTTTGATTCTTCCTCACATTTTCCGTTCCGCGGGAGAAACCCGACACGTATTCAGACCTAAGATTGCGTAACAGGATATCCTATTAGGCTCCAAAAAGATGGCGATCAATCAAAGTCAGGGGGGAAAAGAAACGAACTGCCGATGTACAGCGATCGGAGATGATTTCTCGGAGGCTCGGAGAAAAAAAGCGAGAGGAAAAAATGGTAGAGAGAGAGAGAGGGAGAGAGAGACAGAATGATCCGTTGGTATCGATCTATGGGAGACTAGCCGCCAAAAACGCCAGGCCAAGCGACCTGACTTTCCTTCTTCAACGGTTTTATAAGCACACACACATATAATAAAATATTATACATGTATATTATATATATCATCTATATTATAATGCTTGTATAATATATTATATTTGGCAAGTAACAAAAAATACATAAATTTGAATCCTGATTTTGAAATTGATATTTGAAGACTAACTTCGTGATATATCATATCAATTTTATGTTGACGATTAATGATACGCTTGTCATGTTATAATCACATCATAAAAAAAGTGAAAATAAAAAGATTTGATTTTAATAATTAATAAAAATTTAAAATTGTTTTTTAATTCGATTTTCTTCATTCTTCATTCCTTTGTCGTCTTCTTCACCAATAAAATCGAATTCGAATATTATTCAACCATCTTTCATCTATGGTGGCTCTTGCATAATAATTCATTTGTGTTACTTCACTTCAATTTTAAGTTGAATAGAGTCTCTAGCATCCTAATTAAAAAAATCAAATATGAAACTTTATACACCTTAAATTTATAGGACTCAAAGATAATTTTTGAGTTCTTTATATTCAGCCTTGCAATATTTCAAAATAGATTGGATATTTACTTTATCAATATCTCAAATCAATGATGGTTTTATTCATCTCTATCTAATGGGGTATTTTAATAGGAACGAATCTTTTTTGTCAGACTATTCTATTAAACTTTTCTATTATTTGCTCAAATTTGTAAGAATTAATATTAAGAAGTATATAATGAATCTTGTTTATCCAAAATCCTCCTAGGTGTTTCTTTATATATCTTTTGGTTATGATTGGGGATAAAGGTGACTTTATAATGTTTCCATGAAAGATCCCATGTAAAAATGGATCATAAATGTTAGGTATCTATTTTTTTTGTTTCATTATGACAAAATCGAGCCTTTTTTATGACGATTCCTTTTAAGTTTCAATTCTATTTAAAAATTCTTTCTTTAATTTTTTTTTCATTGATTAAAAGCTTTTGCAGATTGTTATAAAGAATTGAGAAAAAAAATTCAGTTCAAGACCTGATGTCCATTGATGAAAGAGCTCGAAAGAATCTCCTGAATTTCCTAGCAAATTTTTCATCAGATTCCTATTTCTCAAACACCCAACAAGGAAGCCGGGGAATCTCTTTTGAAGAGAAAACGATGGAAATTTAAGACGAGGAAAGAGAAAGATGAATCAATGGAATTCATGGCTTCTCCTTCTAAAGACCAGATTCTATATGTTGTATCAAACTTTTTATTCCTTGTATTTACTTCACTTTTCATTCTTCGTCGTCCCCTGGACCGCTACGAAGGATATTTCGATAATGGATTCACACGAAGAGTTAATTTCTCCGGTCGTGAATCTCTACCGAGGGAACGAAAAGACGAAAGCTAATTTCGATGCTATTACAAATCAAGAGTACTCTGAACTCAGGAGTGGTCTTGACAAAGAGATGGATCCCATATGACGACTATAGAATGACTCCGAATTTAGATGAATGGCGTTGGAGGGTACGCCCACCGCAATAGAGTCCATCGTTGAGAGTTTCGGTGAATAGGTAGCCTCTCACACATCATCACCATGTCGTCCTTTGCGTATTCCACTGGCCTTTTTCCGGTCACTACCTACAGACCAATATTCCAAATCCATACACGTCACATTTCTCTGTTATCTTCATCGTCCTGCATGTAAACTCTGTTGTTGTATAACCAAATGCGCTATGAACCTATCCATTTAAGACACACTTGTCCAATGAGACTACCAGAAAGCTCCATGTCATTTCACATTCCTTGTCATTTCCTCTCACCAGATTCCACGGGGAACAACCGCTTAGCCGTCTCTCACTCTTTTCAGCTCAACGCCTACCTATCCTACGAATTCTTCTTGCACCACAAAATTTACATTCCAAAAAATTTTTATGTCCTTCCAAGACAACATACAACTATTTTTACAAATGTCACTTTTCTTATGTGGCATTCCCAAATCTTTTAAAATATTCTTTATTTCATAATATATCTCATGAGCTTGATTATTTGCCATTAAATATTCACGCATGGTTTGCAAAATGAATCCGTACAATTTTTAGCTAGATTATAGTATATTTTTATACTCATCAAGATTGATGACAATGATAAACGAGACTGACATTCACGAAAACCTTCATATATAGGTTATTTCGCCACAAATAAGTTGAAAAATCGGTACGCCTCATTGTTCAGCATCTCTTTATGTGTTTCCTCAACAACTTCAAAAAAACATCTGACACCATTTTCACATATGGATTGGTCGTTATTGTTTCACAATGAACCTCTTCATTTCTTTTCATTGTGCTTTGTGCACAATATCTCTAACACCATAATTATCGTCGTGAAAGAACCAAATTTCGTGACTTCAATACTTCATGTTTTTACATCTTTTGTAGGGACATAACACCGCGTTCTTGACACAAAGGTTGAACGCAAAACTCATGAGCTATTACAATCTGTGTAAGAACTCTGGTGTAACTTCCTCAGTCACGAGATCTTTTCTTCTATACATCCATCCCTCAAATCTGTATATATCTCTATTTGAAGAACACGACTTTGTTTGAAAGTATATTTTGTGTTCAAGGCTTGGTGGTAAGCAATTCGAGTGTGTAGTATAAATAGTGAAAATTTCGACAGATATCCATTGAAATATAACGTTCGATTGTTTCAACGGTCGCATCGAAATTATCACTTTTTCAACGAGCATCCGTTGGAATTTCCAAGGGATACCCATTTGAACAGACCAATGATCATTCATTGAAAGGTATTGTTGGTATTCAACGGCCCTCCAACAGAGACATCAACAAATTTGCAGTGGATTCTATCTATTGATAGTTCTTAGAAATTCCAACGGATTGAAATGGAGTTTGACCATTGATAATTCTCCAATTTCGTTGCAATCCGTTACAAAACTTATCAACGGATTGATTCGTTAATCCGTTTGAAATGAGGCTGTTTTTTGGTAGTGCGTCTCTTTTTCTTTCTTCTCGCCTTGACGCGATCCTCAAAACCCTTATCTCTGACCCTGCCTCGTTTATCTCTCCATTTCGTTGATCGTTCAGTTTGTTCATATAACAAAGCATAAGGACCCCAGTGGCTTAGATTGGGAGTTTGTGAAGTGGACGTTAATGTCCTTGGTCTCATGTTCTTGATTCGACAAAGAAGACAATTGAAGAGAAGAAAAGAAAAATAAACAATTAAATTTTTTATTTTTTGATTAATTTTTTAAAATCAAACTTTTTATTTGATTTTTTGATGATGTGGTTGTTGAAGTGTCTATCCACATGATATCCACATTATCGATCGTTAATAGAAAATCGATGATGTGTCACTATATTAACTTTGAGTATCAATTTGAGAGTTTAGAATAGAATTAAGTTTGTAGTAAGTTCGTAGTGATTATAATGTTGAAAAAAAGAATAGATGCATAATTTTGTGAAAAATAGATTAATATGATCATTAAAATTAAAACGAGATTTTCCGTTTGAAAAACATGTATAAATTTATATCTAAACTTGTAATATTCTAATGTTGTATAAATATATATTATTGATATCTAAATTTCTACATAAATGTATGAATTATTTTGTTTTTATACATACGTAAATTTATAATATTTTTAAAATAAAATATCACGTTTTGATTTGCTTGTGTTAGTATATATGCCAATTTTGAAATTTCATTCTTACTACTTTATCTATTGATTATTAAAATATCATTTATATCTATAAGTTTTTTTGTAATGTAATTTATATATTTACAAAATTTATTTTAGACTGTTTGATTCTAGAAAAAGAAGTACAAGATCCCTCCGTCACACCAAAATCCTAATACTCCTCTAAATATTTGTTCATACGTAAATTATGTCATAAACCTTTAGGTTTCAACCACTTAATGTATGTTTATGACCATAACTCAGTATCTAGATTTGGTCAACAAACAGGAAAATTTTTTATTTTTCTTGACCTTCTAAAAAATTGAGATGATAAACCAACATATAACAAATTTACGAGTACAAAGGCATCCAACCCGATTAATATCACACCAAACCACCAAAGTTTTGTCGCCTGCATTTAGAAATATTCATTTATCATGGCATTACTTTAAATAGCGAACCACTTGCAAAACAACCTTTGACCAATTGTCGATTGTTGAAGGACCTGTGATAGAATGTATACTATATGCCAGAAAAAGACAGTGTGACACCGAGGTAAACGAGATGACAACACATACTTGGAGCTCAAAAAGCCAATCTCATACGTGATATTTAAAATATATTTGCGTTGAAAATGTTAAATATACAGTGGTACGAACAAACTTCAATCTTAAAGAAATAGTTGACTAAATTTAGTCTCTTTATATGGAAAGATGAACTTAGATATCATTGAACCAAAATATTTTCATTGAAATATTACCTAATATGACCAAATAAAAAAATTATGAGCTTGTTTAAGATCATATAATGGTTTACCGAAATGACAAATACGTCTTTAGAGAAACAAGGCAAGATTGGACACTAAACAAGCATCATTGTGCGAAACAAAGAAATCGTTCGATCTGAGCATGATACCAAATATGGATGCACAAAAGTCTTCGAGAATCGCTTTAAGACAAAGCTCGATTAGAAAAACTTAGCACATTTTTTGTTCAACCCAAGTGTCTGCCAACTCAATCGAACGATCAGCCAGAACACATCAATGTTCGACCCGAGTAATAAGGAAAATGTGTGCAATTTGTCATTGCTCAGCCCGAGCTAACGTCAACTCGGCTAAACAATCTACCAGATCCAGCTAATAATTCAAAATTTGAATTATTTGAGAAACAACTTATGCTTTTCTAATAACGGGTTGAGTCATGGACTTTAATGACAAACAAAAAAGAAAGACTTTGGAGGGATCTTTTAGAGTCATAAAAGCTAATAGACTACATTGGGGATTCAAGTTATCAACAGAGACGGTGTGAAGGCGAGGTCATGACGGGGACTAATCGAGATATCGATTAAATCATCTCTAACCTTTCTATTCAAATTTTGTCTTTTGTTGTAGCTTGATTCCAATAATTAGCCATCTCTAACCCTGAAACCAACCCGCTAGTCTATTTTTCAATCAAGTTGAAAAGAAATCCAACTCAGGCCGCAAAAAACAAGCTTGGTTAGGAATGGATAGCGAGCTGAGAGTCCATTTACACGCTTTCCTGGCATGAGGACTCTCGGCATTGTAGTGAACTGTCTCTCGGTGTTCATGGTCTCCCCTTGTTCGTGGTTGCTTGAAATGAGAATGAAAGAGAGACACTTTGCTTTTGTGTGTCTATTCTTCTTGCAATTATCACACCACCATGATCTTTAGATCAGTTCTTTGATTGTTCTTGTAGTAATGCGCTATTTCATTTAAAGAATATGTAATAGTCGAATTGAACACTCCTTTTGGATTTACATACGTACTTTATCGAATTTAGGAAAAGGATTATGTCGAAATATATGATTAATAACATGACATGATTTATCAAGTGTGTGGAGTATTTAAAACACCTAATCTCGATTATCTCGGTCAATAAGGTTTATAGGATCCGTTATGAGATGACGAAGTTCACTTAGCTCTTTGATGGAAGTTGTTGGGACAATGGTTGAACAATTTGCTATTTTTTCGTGATCGGAAGTCCTTATTAGGGAGATTGTGTATGGCCTTCTGCATATCAAACGGGTTCAATTTCATTCGCAAACAATTATAGACTTTTAATACTATTCTTCTATTGAAGAGGCAATGGAAGTTTGGAAACATTCTTCCTTTGATTCTTGAACCTAAGGCCTTGCAAAGGTGACAACACTTCTCCTAGACAATTCACATTCTGGCTAGAGAGTCACATATTCCATATCATCCTTGTCTCATAGACTTGCAAGAACATCATTCAACCAAATTAAGGCAGCTTATGGTGATGAACGCGAATTCGTTCCACAAGTAAATATGTGAAGCGACCTATTTCTAGTCTCGAGAGAGTTCTAAGAAGCTACTGAGGAAATTACGAAATCAACAATGATATGATCTCCAAGTATACAGATGTGGTTTTGATCAATCATATAGGCTATTGGACCAGTGAGATTCAAAGATACACATTAAACAAAATACAATTTTCATCAATATACATACATGCCTCAAGGAGAAAATAGTAGGAGAAACAAACAACAAATCATCACTAAGCTTCCTTCAGAGTTCCCGAAACCAAACACAAGGGAAAAGGCAGAGGAAAAACAAGAGAGGAAAATAAGATCAAACCAAAGATGCGGTAGCAATCAATCCGAACATCTGTATGGTCCTTTGGAGTCAAATCCATCGTCTCTAAGACATAACGAAGAACAATGACTTAATCAGGCATGCACTATAGGGTTTCGGGAGGAACCATGAATTGCAGTCTCCAAGAATACGAGAGAACTAACTCTTTTTGATTGATGCACTATTTATGATTGATTGACATAAAGGACCGGAACAAGGCCGACCATTTTCCCATCTCTCCCAGGGCGCTTTTTCTTTACCTGCAAATAGGGTACGAGAAAAGTTTAGAGGTATCGCATACGTAATATTTCTGGATATACTAAATCCCTCAGAAGAGCAAGTTTGGATTCCTTATACTTACATAAAACCACCCATCAACCTCGTATTCTATTTCGACCTCTTCTCCCGCTGTCAAGTTCAGCTGAAAGAAACCGAGAGTATTTGGTAAAATATCAGACTTTTACAAGTAAATATCACATCATTCATCCTGGAACTAAATTTCCAGGGTTAGATCAAGAATTGTTGGTAACAAGGTCAAACTTAAAGCAACACCAAGCCTACCTCATCATCTCCACCAGCAGTGAAGTCATAGAGCGCTGTCCCAAACTTCGTACCACTACTAGTAGTAGTAGTTTCTTCATCATCTGATCCATAACTTTGAGAACCGGACCCCGCTAAGGGGTTCTCAAATGACTCGTACTTTTGTGCATCAGAATATGAGTAGGGTGGAGGTGGCTCTTCTCTAATCTGAAGTCGATAAAAAGAGAAGAAAGAATAAGAAATAACAGTAACGATAATGTGGAGTCAGCTCTTCACAAACGATACAAAGACCGTAAAGAAAATCGGCTCTTACTGGTGAACTATAGCCCTCAAATGTTGATGAGTATCTGCTTCCCCCCGATTTTTCCTATTTTAATACATGTGTCAAATGGTAAGAATACCTCAGAACTTGCAGTAAACTGCATTCACTGCGAACAAACACCAGGAACAGCACCCTAACATAGACAAAAATTACCCATGTGTGTCCATACACAAATATCCACCAACAGTCTTTGTGGTTGAAGGAGGGCATATCATATTGTGCCTTTCATATTGTCCATGAAGAACAGACTTCGAGAACATTTTCACCAAAATTGATATTCAGTCAAATGGAACAATTTTTTATACTCTACGCAACTCATTAAGCTAGACTTTCCTATTGTTTTTCCAGTTTTTCAATAAAAAAGCATTGCTACCAAATGATGATATTCTGACACATCACCATTACATTATGCTACTCAAAATTGTATGATCCATAATTTGTGATAGGTAGCAGGACTGGCCACTAAAAAAGGAAATAGAGGAAGAGAAAGAATTGCATGTAGCATACCGTGGCCTGTGAGCCCCGTGAATTGAATAATGATGGATAGTTCATTCCACCAAAGTGAGAGGACATAGAACTTTCCATGGATCCAATTGAATCTGGAGAAGAAGATCCGGATGATCTCCCATCTTCCTGTGAATGCAAAGATAGAAGATATTACGTTTTAGTTCAGCCAGTAGTCAGAACTAGTTCATTCCAGTTGTTACAAGATTCTATCAAGAAGGATTAAGCTAACTCTGTACCTCTAGTTCCGAAGTTTCGAGAAGAGTCTTTGCCCACATGTCATCATAACCAACTGAAGGTCTAGAAATAACATTCTCATCATCAACATCTGGCGCATCAGTTCCAACTCCAGCAAGAAATTCATTTACCTGCAAAATAACATAGCTCAATGAGATGCCTATGGAGATGTCAGAAACTAGCTCAGAACCAAACAATCAGTGTTATGTTCCGTTGAACTTTATCTTATGATTCCCTTACCAAACTCTAATAGCATTGAAATGAAAGCAGATTCAACCTAGGAAGGCCATATCTACTCTAATCAGTCAAACCGATGTCATTATTCTCATTCAGAATAAGACAATGGCTAGTCCCATAAGCATTACTTGTTCACCCCATTTAAAGACGTTACACGTCACATGAAAGACATCAGCAAATCTGCTTACTAAACTGGATTTATCCCGTGAAACCTTTCCAATTATTCTCTCCCACCCCAAGTCATTATTATATGTGCAAGAGATCTCCTGGGTATAAGAGAAGCTTTTGCTTTGAATTGTTTTTATGCAATCCATTTAAAAAAAAAAGTAATACTCATTATATTCATGAAATTGCTTTTACTTTCTATCTTTTTATTGTAGAGTTAGTGAAGCCCCTGTATCCTCTTTCTTCAACCAATAATCACAAGAGTATGTTCATGCGGATGCGTATAGACATGCACACCAATACTTCATTAGGAGATATCATAGAAATCTAACCCTGCTCATTGCTGGTGCATTGTTTCCAAGCAGACCATCATCACCAAGGTTTGCAGCCCAAGCATTCACCAAATCATCATCAAGACCACTAGAGTTTAAGGCAGCAGGGGCAGGCTTAGTAGACTCATACATAAGGTCCGAAATTCCAGTAGCCACAGCTGGATCACTTAATCCAGTAGATGCACTGATATTGTGCTTTGTGCGGTACTTGTCAATGAGCTTTGCACTAAAAAGGATACATAAATAAAAGAGAAACATCTATCAGTCCCTTGATTTGAAATAGAAATGGAAGGAGAGAAGAAGGTAAGATTTATAATGAAATACTATAGTAAAAAATCAAAGAAAGTGAGCCATACACATGAAAAAGTGAGATTATCGAAAAAGGAAATGAAATCCAGAAAACCACAGAATATCAGAGATTTAAGCATCTTATTACTGGTGATCACTAAGTTATAATATAAAGTTTGCAATGAAACGGGGAAGGACAGATATTTTATATTTCTTGCAAGGTTCATCAGAATTTGTATCAACGTGACCCTAGCACTTTCATCATAGCTTGTGGTCATTCACGGGCAATGTGGGAAAACCCCAGTATACTAGCAAGGCATGCGACATAAATTACCTGCATGAAAGATCTAATGGGAAATGACAAAAGGAATTCGATATTCATTAATGCAAGGTCCTTGCATTTTGCATTTGTTCCAGTGCAACATTAGTATCTCATTTTCATATCATGCACGAACAATTTGATGAAATGAATTACCTAATTGGGCCCAGAGGCAAATACTTGGCCCTTGGAACATAGCAAAACAAGGAAACAAGATCTAGCAGCCTCTCATGGGTTTCATATAGTTTTTTCAGCTCCTCATCTGTCCATTCTTTGTTGGCATTATCGTGATTGCGTATTTCCCTGATTGTCATGAAAATTCACATGGTATGACAACAATAAAAGCATATCTGAATAATAATCATAAAGGAAAAGAGATCTCCCTTACTTGATTAATTCGTCTTGTGCTGCATACATTTCATCAAGAATTTTCAACATCGGAGTTATTAGGACTCCAAGTCCCGTCCCACTAGCTCCTTGATCTTCCCCATTACTTAGATGCATTTCAGAAAGTTGAGACTGTACACCACCCTCTGCCAGGGTGTGTAAGAACTCGTATATCTGCAGCCTGAAAGGCTCACCCGATCTGATAGCCATTGTAGTAAGAGCTTGAACTGCGACAATTCGGACCTGATGGAAACAGAAACATTGAGGAAAATAAAAAATGCAACTATTATTGTTAAACCAGACTAGTTTGTTCTATGGTCTCATAGTTTCTAGTCAAACATAATTGCAACCTGCATTGAGTTTGACTAAATATGACAAGACATTAAGGGAACTCGCAACAAATAATTGTGCTGAGTAACCATATAATAAATAAAAAAATAATTCAGCCACTAACAGAGTAAATTGCTACAATATCTACCAGCCAAAATGTCCCTATAGAAGGTACAAGTTTTAAGGCCATGGTAACAAAATAAGGTGATCTATACTAGTAGTTCACTTAGCTACAATTAAAATCATCGCAAAGCAAAAGATTGATGCAAGAAACTATACAGTAGTCATACCTCCCAGCTACCACTGAAGGCACACCTCTGGAGGCGAGTTAATGCCCCAGCCAGAGTAGGATTGCGGGAACTGGCAGCAGCAACCATTTTATCTGCATCCAACATCATAAGTGCAGTACCAGGTGGGGTTGCAGATTCCCACGCATATTCTGAAGCAGCATAATTTGCATTTTCTCCAAGGAACCATACCTGCCATAGTATTTGTTCAAAATTAATGTACTTAAATTGTCGATAAAGACATGCAAGACTCTTTTAAACACTGCTCACCGCTGCTTGCACCAATTTCTGTAGTGCCAGCGCCGACTTTGGATCTGATGCAGAAACCCTATCAATTGATGTCAGCCCAGACATGGACCCAGGTTGAGGTGGTGGTAGATCAAGTACTATTGTGACTGCTTCCAAAGCTGTGTGTTTCCCATCAGGACCAGCTCCAACAAGACAAGTCTAGAATCCGAACAACAATCAGTTACAACTCAAGTAACCTCTTCAGGAGAAAGAATTGAACAAAACATATTACAGATAATAAACAGATGAAGAATTTGATTGTCATAGGCCTGGGCCCAGTTATTAACTTTAATCATGTCCCCATAATGACACTAGATCCCAGTAGACATCGAACAGGTTATAAAGCTCCAAGACAAAAAAAAGTTAACAAAACAGGTAACTAGAGGCTAGATACAATAATTAAGAACAGCAAATTTGTGAAATAAATGACATAGAGAATAACATTCCCAGTCTATAAGTCAGTGACAAGAGAATACCTTCCACAGAAGCTGTAAAACATCAGCATCAATTTTCCCTGGAACCTTGGTAGCAAAAATTCTTGCAATTTCAAGAAGTGTAACAGCCATATCTGGTGTTGCCTGAGAAAGAAATGAAAACGTAAAGTACAAAAGGTTACTAAAGGGAAAGGAAATCATTTTCCAATCCATCTTACAAGGAAACTGCGATAAACATCCTACTCAGGTGATTGTTCAAACATAAGAAAGCCACTCAAACATAGGTTATGTTTTGCCAATTCGGCAAGGTTGGAAACCCATTTTACAAATAGAAGAGACATGCAGCATTATGGTTTTAAAGCTAACGGGCTTTTGCTGATGATTTGCACGTGTGTCCATGTATCAACTTGGATAGTAAGACAATCCCTCAAGGTTTATGATAATAAAACTAGAAACTATGGGGTAAAATGAATCGGTTAAGCTCAGCTCAGCTCGTTTTCTAAATGAACCGGAAAAGTTCAGCTCAACTCAACTCGTCGTTAGCTCGCTAGAAAACAAACTTGCTCGCGAGCTAAACCATTTAATATAAATAAAATAAAATGTCTAGAATCTAAAAATATTAATTAGACTACAAAGTTATTGAATATCAAAATACTAAATCAGATACAGTTATCTAATATGAAATCAAATGTCTAAAACATAAATCTCGTCAATTTATCGTAGCAAAAAGTCAACATATTTTAAATTTGGCCACTCATAGTTTCATTCGTAACATTCTTTCCATCTCATTTTGTAGTAATGGTTTCAGCTCCTTCATAATCTATATAACAAAAGAAACATATATATATATACATTAATAAAATAATAACCTATTTTTTGGCGTATAAATTAAATGATTTTGTTCTCCAGCTCGCGATCTGGATCGTCTAAACTCTAACTCATTAAACTGAAAAATACTCAGTTCAGCTCGCTAAAATACAATGCAAAATAGAATTGGCTCGCGAACCGGCAGCTCATTTTAGACTCCTACTACTCTCTTAATTGAGAAAGGTAGAAAGCTGAGACAACCAGTACATCATGAATGTTCTACCAGTAGGATATAGGTTCAAAGTCCTTTTGCACCACGCATGATCTGGTTAGATGTACAAAGTTTATAAAGAGAGTTGACATTACATACCTTAAAGCGTGCATGCAAAGTTAACAAAACATCATTGACAAGAGCTGCGGGCCAAGCTGGATCAGAAAGCTCCGAGGCAATTATTGATTTCAGCTCATCCAATGTTTCATGTGGGCTTTGCATCCATATCAATGCTTTAATTACCATTGCACGGACATAGACACACTCGCATGCTACAGTTGTTCGAACAACTTCCAGAAGCGACGCCAGCAAACTAGCAACCGTATCATTACGGCCAGCCCCACCAGATATAGATGACGTCCTTCGAATTCCTGTATGAATACGAAAAACAGATTATTAACTGATGATAAGCATATAATGAGAGATATAAAAAGAGGTGCTTATGGAAGCTACGGAAAATGACTTGGCTCCCAACAATAAAAATTACTCTTGACTATTTGTGCAGAAAACTAAATAAAATTGATTATGACACTCCAGCATGCTTCCTTCTGCTTACAACACGCGACAGAAAATAAATGATTGTTTCGACCAAGGAGAAGACAGATAAACCGGCATAATGCTTGAGAAATAGCAAAAAGAAATTACATGCAACAGAGAAACCAGCATCTGTAGTTTATAGTGGATTATAAAGGAGCAATCAAAAGGTAATAATACTTTAGACACAAACTGCTCCTCGAAAATTGATGACGTATGACGAACAAGAAAGATGCTTGGACTTAGCATAAGGAGTGATGTCTCTAGCAAAGTAAACAGTAATATTAAAAATTTCACCAACGGTTTTAGTTTCAATTACGAAATCAACAGTAAATAAGGATATAATATGCACCTTCTGGGTGGGAATTGTCAATAGTGTCTGCATCATCCAGACTATCAGAAAATGCATTCACATGGGCTCCTTCATCGATGTCCTGTAAACCCAAAGCAAAAGCCGCAGCTCTGCTCTTTCCCATCTCTTGCACAACCCTCGCTGCTGCGTGTAGCACTGGTCTTGAGAAACTACGAAATGAACTCTCTAACCTGAAATAAGAACAAGCAGATGTAAGGGCCAATCCGAGAAGTTCTTCAGAGAAAGACAAACCAACATTACAGAAAAAAACCCTTAAGATATGCTACTTTTGTCTCAACATGAAAATCTCCCCTCTAGTCTTCGGGTTTGTCACTGGGAGAGGATTGATTAATGGAAGGATCTTCACCAAATAAAAAAAATTACCTTCTCATCACAAGCTTGATAAGAGGCTGTGGACGCTTGGTCTTCTGAGATTTATCCTTGGAGGACTTGGATGTAATTCCATCAGTTGTCTCAATAGACGAACCCTTGGACAGAGATGGTGTTTCTGGAAGCTTCAAAATCTCCCTGGTCAAACGATACCACCCAGTAGCATTAAAGCAAAAACAATGAACCTTGTGCAACTGCCAGGGAAAAAATAACATCGAAATGAAAAAGTAGGAATTGTATGAAACAAAAGAATGCAAGGTCGTGTGTTCATACCTCTCTGTGTTGTCGTACTTTCCCAGAATACATAAGATTGCCTCATAACAGACCCTTTCACTCGGATCCAGGAGTAGCTGATATAGAATTGAGTTGAACTGAGATCTAATATCAGGCCTCTCTGTTGTAAAAGACAAAGAAGAAACTAGTGACTATACATTCTCAAAATAGAACTGCCTTAAACCAGATTGCAACATACAGATAATAGGAGAAAGAGAAAGCAGAGAGAGCCCATCAATACACTCACCATCTAATGCCCGAGCTCTCGATATAGTGTGGCACAATTTAGCCAACGAAACCCTGGCAAGCACATCGTGCAAATGGAGGATATCTTGCAAAGCCCCTGATTAGGGCACACCAAAAGAGTGGCATGTCAACCAAAGCCATATAAGTTCAACCACTATAGGAAAGAACATATCTTCTGAACCCCAAAAGAGATTTAGCTTGTGTTTATAAGTCACTCAAAGTCCATCTCATAGGAGCATCAGCAGATAGAATGTATCTAAAATTAGGGTGCCAAGAGACTTTTTTTTCACCAAAACAAGGTAAAACAAAAGCATTAACCAAACTGAATTTGTTTTACAAACAGAAGAGTCTAAAAACCGTACCTGCAGGGAATGCAAGCTTCTCTGCACCAAAAAGAAAGCTAAATCAAGTTTTGAAAGACAAAGAAGTTCCACACCCATACACAAGTGAAATCAGCAACCACAATTTTAAGAGAAAGCGGAAAGAATGACTTAATCACCTAAAGTCATAGCAACAGCATAAGGGTCTCTCATGGCCAACTCAGACAAAATCTCCAATGAGTGTCTCACCGCAACAGGATCAGCAAATAAAACACTGCAACATATTAATATTAAAAAAAAACACCAGAATAAGTGTAGTATCAGCGGTGACATAAGTAGGAAGACAAGTAAAAACCTATTGCTCAATATTCCAAGAAAAATGTCCATCTAAAATTAAGATCAATATATGTTCTAGCACTCCGAACGAGAAAGAAATGATAAAGGAGCTTTTACCCCTGAGCTGCCCGATGCAGGAAAACTGGATTTCCCGGATCAATGGGAAGTCTTCTCAATGCACTCATAGCAGCATATTGCAAGTTACTCCGAATGATTGACTAGAAGAGGAGCAAGACGAAAGAAGGAAGTTCAAACTCAATATAAAAGAGATAATACTGCCCTTTTGCATTCATAAATCACAGAAAGAGAGGACAGAATATTCAAAAATCACCTTCCAACAAAGCCTAGAAACTATAAACTCTATCATGGCTAGACCTTTGGCTTTAGGTTAAGTTGATAGGCTTTACAAAAGAAAAGATCGGTATTGTAATGCTTTTAAATGTTCCATCACCACAATAGTTCCAGTGATACCCAAGACACAAAAGATACAGCTCTTAGCTAACAACAGTCTCTCCCATAGTAAATAACGTAAAAAAACTAATTCATCAAGGAATACCGATTGTCTAGAGCATGGTACATAATGATGACAACAGCGAGAAATAAACCTCAATAAGTAAGCTGAATAACATGATATGCAAAATCAAAAGAAATTTATGACAGAAGGAATCAATACTTCATAGAGCCTTAAAATTTTCAGTGGAGGAATTCCAGAGTAAAGAGAGTTACCTCCTTATCACCCCCTTTAGTCCCAAAGACACCTTTTTTTCGTTTCTGTGGAACATCAGCAACCTGAAAGCAAGAAACATTCATCAGTGCCAGTAAAATTAACTGGGACAAGATTCCAAGAATTCTTGTTAGTTTCCACGGTAGAGAAAGGCAAGCTTAAAAAAAAGGTGAAAATGACAAAGCTAAAGCCTCTTTGTTTTGCTACGCACAAGTTAAGCTAAGCTTCTGGCTAAACATCACAAAGCATTGGAAAAGAGACAAACCTTATCGAGAATGTCAAAGACAATCTCATACAACTTTGACAAAATCTCAGTATTGCTTGATGGAGCATATGTAAGGGCTTTCAGAGCCTGCAGTCTCCGAGCATGAACTGAACAAACAATAAAGAATAAGGTTCAACAAACATCTCAAGTAAAATCAAAGAAAAGAAATATTGCAAGAGAATGCTACGACAACAATAATAGAATTCGAGTTTTGAGATGTAGCTGTTAAATTCTTTCTACCACCTTAAATGACGGTTTTCATTTCAAAATTATGCGAATTTTTTAATAAAAAAAAACAGGTTAAACTTCAACTTACACAAGAAAATTTTAAGGAAAATTCATTTCTTAATCATATCATCCGAAGGGAGACCACAAGGGTACAAAGAGATTTTATAAGAATCATCAAATAATCAACAATTCTGTGATACTTATAATAATCAGATCAGGAAAGTCCTCAAGATTCCAGACAAAATTATCTCACAATGCGAAACATCTGTGTGATCCAATGTCCCAAGATAGAAATTTCGACAAAAATGAGAAATAAACACTTAACAGACTATTTAAGGAGAAACTCACAGTCAACTTCAGAAGTTGAAGCTTCAGATGTAAGCTGATTTACTATTCGAGGAACGACATCAGCTCTGGTGACTCCTCCAACAGCATCAATATCAGCCAGAGCATCCCAGTTCGGAGTGGGGATACCCCCACCTGGACTCGTACCAGTATCGGACAAATTTCTAGCCAAGTAATAATAGACATAACGCAGCACATTCCTATCTTCACATTGCTGATCGAGCTGCATGAATTACAAGAGAAACAAATGCTAAAACTTCCAGTGCTTCTCATCCAGAGATAAGTTTTTCAGAACTCAAATCTTTGATAGATTCCTTTCATATTAATGGTAGGCAAACGCGAACGAATCCAGCAGAAAAAAATCTCATTTTAAATGCTAGAACATAAGGTTAAAAAAATCATTGATGGAGAAAAGACTATTAATCTGACAGCAAAACATGTGCAGGAATAACCATGGATGCATACCATTAGCAGAGATGGAGCCAAAGAAGGATCAACAGAGTTGTAGACAGCGAGTTTAGGAAACACGTGATTTACTAGTTGTTTCTGGGAGCTTTTCTGCTCACATGTTACAAAGAGAGAAGAAAACGTCATTTTTAGATTCCTTAAACAATAAGAGAGAAGAAAAAACATACAATGAGCAGAAATTTAACCTGATCCAAGGTAGCAGCTAATTCATGGATACTCCTCGCTAGTTGTGAATATGAAACTGGCTGCAGAGTGATTATCAACATAAAGAAGATGTTAATAAATCGGACAACAATGAGACATGAATAGCTTTTGCACCTCTGTATTTGTATCATTCTTTTCTGTTTCTTTTCTTCTTCTTTTTTTTTTGTTTTGCAATCACTGATTAATCTCCATAACATATACATAATATGTTTTAAATGTCAAAACCACACTAAGCAACACTTCCTCTGCATTATAACACAATTGGAAATTCCCATCATTGACAATATCCCAAACATGACAAGCCTTCCATAATTTGATTCACGCACTTCCATCCACAACCACTGAAGCAGTTCAAAGGCAGCAGAGCTAATCGAACCTAATACTCAACCCCATTTTGTGTAATTTCAGTAAAATTTCCAACATTTAGACGAACACAGAAGCAAAAATCACCTTCTTTTTCTGTTTCTGCCTCTGTTGCATCATGATATTAGCCTTAACTGGATTCAAAGCAGCTTTGGCAACAGATAAAGTGTCGTTTTGGATCTGCATCAGAGCAGCTCTCTTCGACCTCCGTTCTCCCAGCGTCGTCTTCGTCGTTACAGGATGGTGCATCTGGGAAGCCATTGATGCAGATGCAGATGCAGATGCAGATGCAGACGCAGACGCAGACGAAGACGACGAGTCTCTCGCCGCCGCAGCAGAGGTCGAAGAAGAAGAAGACTGCGACGGGGCTGGAGTTGGGTCCGCCGAGATCAGATCCATCAGCGTAGTCCCCGACGACTCCTGCAAAGGAAATGAGCTTTTAGATTCGAATTCTCCCAAAGAACGAGATCACGGCGCAATTTTTCTGAGCTCGGAAATTCCGACAGGTGCTTACCGCCATAGCTGTGGTTGATCCGGTGATCGAATCGGAGAGGTTTTTCGTCTGTCACGGATGTTCTGGTCCTCGCATCAGGCAATGCACATAAATTTAGCAGTACCCAAAGAGCTTTCTTACGGTTTTTCTTTTTCTTTTAATTCAATATATTTTTCTTTCAAATTTTATTATTGATGATTAGTAGACGGAACCACTTCAAAAATACTTTACCCAAAATAATTATTAAATCTAAAAAAATAAAAATTGAAGAAAAGACAAATTTGTCTTTAATGTTCAAACGTGAAAAAATGGAAGTTCGGCAGTTTTTCGACGTGAAAAATTGCCGAAAACGAGAAAGCCGAACAGTTTTTCACCGTAAAACTTGTTTAAAAGTTAATAGCAAGAAAGAAATAAGTGATGTCGAATTTGAGAGGGAACGATTTGAAGTTAGCGAGAAAGAAAATGGCTAGAATCAACAGTATCACTGGCAAAGAGAGTACGAGTCAATCTTCAATGACGTCAATAAGTGAAAGTAGTTCGATTTCTAGGGTTTTGCAAGCTTTCGAGTCACAAAATGGTTTATTGATTTGAAATGGGTGAGTGTCAGTGTCACTGAGTCGGTTAGATCGCAAGGGTCGCAGGAATTGCATGAACATCTTCGACTCCGTGAGTCGGTTGAGTAGCAAGGGTCGCAGTAGTTTCATGACCATCTTGGACTCAGTTTATTGATTTGAAACGGGTGAGTGTCAGTGTTAGTAAGTCGGTTAGGTCACAATGGTCGTTTGAGGGGCGTGGGTCGGTTGAGTGTCGCGGAGTGTCTGAGGGTCGTTTGAGTCGCATGGGTCGCACGTGTCGGTTGAGGGTCGCACGGGTCGGTTGCGTCGCATGGGTCGGTTGAGTCGCATGGGTCACTTAGGTCGGTAGAAGTATAATGTATTCGTAATTGGTCATTTTGCAAGTGGCGCCAAAGCCGAGATTTGTGTATGAATTCAAGCACATGGACAGAATTCCAAAGATCACCACGAAGTGTTATCCTCACGAGACAATAAGGATGTTGAGGGGAATCTTAAATGATCAGGAGTTGCATTACTTCGAGAACGAGTCATTATTTAGGCATTTATTTCACTTACAATGTGACTCCACATTGACGAAGGTTCAAATGTCTGTACTACTAAATCACTCCGTGATTATACGGGACAATACAGAGTTGTGGTTCGTCATAAACGGCATTCCCATCCGGTACTCTATAGTGGAGCACGCACTAATTTCCGGATTGAAATGCGGACCATATCCCATAGGATGGGAGTCCATGATGGGTGTCACATTCAAGCTGAAGAATTTCGTATTTCACTTACAATGTGACTCCACATTGACGAAGGTTCAAATGTCTGTACTACTAAATCACTCCGTGATTATACGGGACATACAGAGTTGTGGTTCGTCATAAACGACATTCCCATCTGGTACTCTATAATGGAGCACGCACTATAGTATCCACAAGAATGTGCAAGAAGATGGTTATTTTTCCATGGGGTCGGTACACATTCGAGATGATTGTTGAGGTTGTGGATGCACATCGATCCTGCCCAAGAATGGGCAAGAAGATGGTTAAATCCAATTTTAACCCGAAGTATTTAGATGTGATAAGGCAGATTGGAGATTCTAAGGTAACAATTACACATGGTTCACAAGGGAAACAAGGGTCACCGAGGGTAATAATGGTTATGTTTTGTTTTTCAGGATATTCTAAGTATTCTTCGTGCTGAACACGAAGAGGAAGCTTTACTTTCTGGTCTGGAGGATTACGAGGGATGCGACGATCCCGATGTTCAAATATGGATGAAACATCTTCGTAGAAATCCGAAGGGTATTTGTTAGGAGGATATCCGTGAGCAAGAACTGCTGACACGAAAAGCAGCTCTCGGTGATCAAAAAAGGAGAAGGAAAAAGGGACTAAGAGAAAGGAGTGCGTGAGTGATGTTGATGCTGATTCTGATGCCGATGCTGATGCTGATGCTAATGTTGCAGTCCCTCTGACATTGGAGAATAAATTAATAGGGAAAATGAGGAAGTCGGAGAAGAGAATCATCAACGCCGTAAGAGACCTTCTAAGGGATGTCGGGATTCATGTGCCTAATCCAAAATCAAAGGCTGGCGAGAAAGTTGCGATCACCGAACCCCAATCTTCCGACACTGTTGGTGATTTTGCTTTTGAATTCCTTCGACGTCTAAATCCAGTGTCAAGAAACCTTGCTCCTGATGGAGTTCCACCAAGTAAGTAATATTTAGTGAAAAGGCCATTTGAGTGTCAATTTCCATCGAGACATATAAGTCGTAAGGTCGCATAAGCCGTAGGGTCGTTAGAGTCGTAGGGTCGCATAAGCCGCAGGGTCGTTAGAGTCGCATGGGTTTCATATGTCGCATGTGTCACCGGGTCGCTAAAGTCGAATGGGTCGCATGGGTCGCATAGGTCGCATAGGTCGCATTGATCCCATTGGTCGCATA
>CM071865.1:5630743-5642411 GCA_036759665.1 Gynandropsis gynandra | reverse complement strand
TAAATTTTATGCAGGTGCTGGACCTTTATCGAAGGATTCTCCGCCGGTTCGTAAACGAGTTTTAAGACCATGGAAGGCATATGTTGATCCTACGCCGGAGAAAAGAGCAAGAATAGTGCGAGGGAGAGGGCGAGGGCGAGGGAAAGATGTTGGTGGAGTCCAAGAACCTGAAAAGAAGGTTGTTCAAGACCCCAAAAAAAGGTGGTTCAAGAACCCGATAAAAAGGTGGTTCAAGAACCCGATAAAAAGGTGGTTCAAGAACCCGATAAAAAGGTGGTTCAAGAACCCGATAAGAAGGTGGATGAAAAACCTTCGTTCTGGTGGACGCCCAAGGGATTAGAAAAGGGCTCGATAAACTGAGAACCTTCATTCATTGACGCAAATGGTGAAAATTGACTGCTCTTTATACGTTCCTGAAGAAACCTGGACATGAGAGTTGGTGGAAATCTGATCTAGATATTCCCCGGGGGCCAGAGTTTTGGAAGGTTATATTAACGCCCAACGTATGGTTTGAAGATGAGGTAAGTTATTTTAAACCCGAAGTCACAGAGGTCATTTTATGCCATATGTATTCATGCGTGTTAAATTTTTTTTATTTTTTGCAGTAATTGGAGGAGACGTTGTTGATGCAGTATTGTCACATGAAGACATTCCCCGGGTTACTTAAGAAACTTTACGGTATTGTCACATGATAACCATCCAAATACAAAACACAAATGAAAATCATCCAAACACAACTGAAAATCAAACACTATTATTTTTAGGGAAAAACTGAAGCACGGGTATTGGTCCATTCTCATATATTTGGACTACGAGGGTACAACCAACGGTCTGTCGATGGTCGAGACAAAACTTTCTCCAACCCCTTCTGATGGAAGCGCCACCACGTACCACGGGCCTTAGATCTGCCTCCCACAGCGTGGAGTCTCCTAGCATCAGATATATCTTACATCGTCTATGGCAAAGACCGCTCGACCTCGCAAACCCTATCGGAAGCGTTTGTGACATCCGAAGAAAGGAATAAAAATCGTGTAAATCTTTACCCATGCAAGGAATAAAACCATATTGAAGTCACTTACCCATGCATCTGCGGCCAGATTCGAACGAGTAACTGGTACCATAGTTTCTCGTAAAATCCTTGGAGAAGGAGTGGCGAAGGTGATGTTAAAGACCATGTCACCTTCGTGAGTGAAAAGTAAGTAATCCTCAATACTTAAATCTAGGTCGTTGGAGAAATCTTTCCACCCATCAGTGAATCTGGAACCATCTAACTTGACTTCCCATCTTCTGTTAGACCCATTCGATTTAAACGTTGTCGTGTTGTTGTCCCTCGTGTTCCCGTATATATAATCATCGAAGAATATCTTCGGGATGTCCTGTAACAAAAAATGAAAAAACAAGTCAAATCTTTACATTCTCTACGTGTAACATACCGATAGAGAGACTGATGAAGAAGATTACAATGTAGTTCTCTTCCAGATAGCGCGGAAAAATCTCTCTGAAGAATGAAGGGAAATGTAACATTTTCAGAAAAATTGATAGAACGAGAGTTAGAGAGAGAGTTTGTGTCGTTATTGTTAAAAAGGAAACGACTGTAATTCGAAAAGACATAACCTGGATATCGAATCGCTGTCAGATGGAATTCGAAAAGACATGACCTGCATATGTTTTTTTTTTAATTTTTCAAATATGATGAAAAGTTCGACGGGAATTTTGATGACGGAATTTTCGGCGGGTCGCATGGGTGACATGGTCACATATAAGGATCAATACATGTGAAATTCACGAATTTACGGATTAACAATGATTAAAAGTAAAAAAACAATCAAAACAATACATTTAAATCATCAAACTAATTAATGCCATTTGAGGGTCGCATGGGTCGCATGGGTCGAATGGTCGCATGGTCGCATATAAAGATCAATATATGCGAAATCCACGAATTTACGGATTAACAATGATAAAATGTCAAAAAACAATCAAAACAATACATTTAAAATGTCAAACTAATTAATGCCAATTGAGAGTCGCATGGGTCGCACGGTCACAATACATGTGAAATCGACGAATTTACGGGTTTATAATGATAAAATGTAAAAGACCAATCAAAACAATACATTTACAACGTCAATCAATGGTTAAAACAGATTATGACCATGTGTCCCTAGTTGAGTGGTGTATAACCAATGTCTGTGCTACAACAGCGATAGTAGTATTTTAAGAACTCGTTGGATGAGTTTGACAACATTTCAAAAAATACATTCAACATTGTTTTCAAATGTCGATATTATTTATATTATAGTCTATATTTATCCTAAATTGATAATGGCATATTTATAATGACATGGGTCGTATGGTCGCATATAATGATCGAAACATACGAAATCGACGAATTTACGGATTAAAAATGATAAAATGTCGAATGGGTTCTAATTTAATCCAATTGAGGGTCGCATTGGTCACATGAGTCATATTTGTTCGCATGAGGTCGAATGAGTCGGATGGGTTCTAATTTAATCCAATTGAGGGTCGCATGGGTCGGATTATAATGAAGAATTTATCGAATTATAAGGATTAAAGTCTCAAAAGGTTTAATCAAAATAATACAAATAATATAGTATTACACAATTACTAACTAACAAACCTTTCTTTTTTTTGAAGTCGGCGTTGTCTCGATTGTCACGTTCCAAACACTGCCAGTGATGCTGGCTTTTGAAGATGGGTTTTGTAACAACGAAGAACACGGGGTTTGTGTCGACACAAATGGGTTTTGTATCGACGAAGAAGACGGAGTTTGTCTCGATGAAGCAGACGGGGTTTGTCTCGACGAAGATGGGGTACTTCTCCGAACCTCACCGGATCCAGGATAACGATTCTCTTTAGGCCTCCCGCTTTGCCTTTTCTGAGCCAGCATAGGAGGTTCAAACGTAAACTCAGACACTGAAGGGGGAATGTCCCAATCACTGCAATCAGGAACCAGATACACGGTTTCTTGGTAAGCCAAACGCCATGTCTCCCGAAGGTAGTAGTTTGAACAAAGATCTGGTATCTTGTGACCTTTACCAACCTTATGTGTTGCCGCAATTGCATGACTGCATGGATACTTATCCACGTCAAATATTTTGCATTCGCAGACTCACTACAAATCTTCTACCCATCTCATTTCTCACCTCATACTCATCACTCATATTATTCAATTCAATAACATCATACTTGGATGCCTGTCCAAACCGTTCATGTAACGTTTTCTCAACGTAAAGTGTTAACTTTTGAGAATCATCACCGGTAGCTGCTTCCAACCTATACCTATTGAACCATTCTACTGTCTTTCCCAAACAAATATCTATAAGCCCTAGGATCGTAAATTTTTTTGACTTCTTCAACGTTGAGTTTATGACTCGGCGCAATTAATGTTTAATATGTTGTATCGTTCCCTCCTAAATTTGCATCTTGCCCACTTAACGAGATCAAGTTCCTCTTTCTCCAAATACTTTGCAACATTAGGATACCTACGCAAAGGTCAGAAAAGTCAAAAATGGCCACAAAAGTCACAACATTACAAAGGTTGGACGGGGTACAAGGTCGTAAGGGTTAGAGGGTCGCAGGGGGTACAAGGGTCGTAGGGGTACGAGGGTTGCAGGGGGTACCAGGGTCGCAGGGGTACAAGGGTCGTAGGGGTACGGGGGTCGCAGGGGTACAATGGTCGCAGGGGTACGAGGGTCGCAAAGGGGTCAAAGGGTCGCAGAGTTATAAGGATCGCAAAGGGGTACAAGGGTCGCAAATGGTTACAAGGGTCGCAAAGGGGTACAAGGGTCGCAAAAGGGTACAAGGGTCTCAAAGGGTGAAGGGTCGTAGAGGTCACAAAAATCACAAAAAAGTCATTTTTTGTACCTGGCTTTCAAATCATTCAATAGCACTTCAAATTCGTTCTTCGTGTATGCTGCCGCACATTTGAAGAACATTTCCGCCACAGTATCACCCTTTGAAGTCTTTCTACCATGGCCTTTATTGACGTAGCTCTTTATATTTTGCGATATATGACGCGCACAAAAACCATGATCAACTTCTTTATACACTTCTTTGACTGCTTTGATCAAGCTTTTATGGCGATCAGATCTTTTATGGCGATAAGATATCACAACGACATCACGTCCGTCCGGTATCACCTGTTTCAATCTTGACATAAACCATGTCCATGATTCGTCCTTCTCTCTGTCGACTATTCCCCATGCAAGAGGATATTGGTGATGTTCACCATCTTGCACGGTTGCCACAATCAATGCTCCCTTGTACACTTCTGTCAGAAATGTCACATCCACGACAACCACTTAACGCATGTATTTCCATCCCTTTATAGTCGATCCGACAGCCATAAAAAGGTATTTGAAGCTTTTCCCATCAATGTCGTACTGAAGATCTGCGACAGATCCGGGATTTCTTTTTATAAACATGTACAACCACCCTGGAAGACTCCTATAATGTCAAAGTCATCACCACGAATATCCTTTTGAGCATTGCATTTGCCTTTTAATGCCATCAAATACGATACATTGGCACCGTATTTTGCTTTTACACGAGCTTCCGGCATATTTCTCTTTCAATTAATCCTTAACCATTTGCGTTGTACCCTTTGTAGCTTCGCAATTCTTTTGCTGGAGGTGTTTCATAACTTCCGGCAAATTCCTCCTTCAAATAATCCTTAACCATTTGCGCTGTACCCTTTGTAGCTTCGGTGCGTTTACATATAGGTGAACAATTATGAATGGGATGATGTGTTCTCACACTAAACCGTTTGGAATTCGGGATAGCTGCCACGCGTAATTTCCATTTACAACCATTTCCGGAAAACTTGCATCGTACTTTCCACAGCTTCGTATCAAATCTCAATGTTGTATATCTAAACGAAGCTTTGATTGAACCCTTCCTTACAAATGCCTATACATCCTTCTTGTTATCAAACTCTTGCCCAATTTTAAGATCCAATCCATCTTCGAACTCGAAGATATTATTTTCGCTATTGTGAACTACCATTTGCGAGTTGTTCTCACCATCACCATACTTATGCTCTGTTGGCACATCAGAATCAACTTTATTACTGCCACAAACAACTCCATCAACTACCACATTCATGGCACACCCACCATCTTCTCTTAACCCGCTTGTATGTTCACTATCAGAATCATCTGAATCCAAAATATCTATTGTCTCCGGATTACTCTTAACTCTAATTTTGTTATCTAGACCTACAATAACACAGTCATCATAATCTACAACACCTCGATCCTCACCTTCTTTAGCAATGCTTCCAAAAGCAGGAATTAGAAGCTTAATTTTCCTCTCAATTTCGATTTCACAATTCACACCTACCGATTCTATCTTCACATACAGCAGTGGTCGAATTCCTCTTATGCGATCGAACAGATAACAAATAAGATGTTTGTCATTCATTATATATGTCGGCTTTCTATTTTCACAAATATTGGGCAAATAGCTTAACTTCAACTTCGATGTATTATTTCCCACCATCATCTATGCACATAACTCATCAATCAGTTGCTGGTATGTCAGACTAACCGGAGGACATAAGAAAAGTACTCTCTAGTTTTCCTGAACTCTACCAACCCATTCAGATTCTCCATTTGGGTTTTTATCCCATTTACCATCATACAAAAAATAAATCGGTTTTATTTTCTCATCCACCGTATTCATTAAACCTATAACAAAAACATAAAAAGAGGGGTAAATTCCTTGACCCACAGCGACCGTGCGACCCTTGGACCCCTGCGACCCTTGAACCCCTGCGACCCTTTCAACCTTTTACGACCTTTGTACCCCTGCGACCCTTTCAACCCTTTGCGACCCTTTCAACCCTTTGTGACCCCTTTCCCATTGCGACCCCTTTCCCCTGCGACCCATTTACCTCTACGACCTTTGGACCCCTGCGACCGTTGCGACCCTTACGACCTTTGCGACCCCTTGCGACCCTTGCGACCCTTGGACCCTTGCGACCCTTGCGACCCTTGTCTGACCCTTGGACCCCTGCGACCCTTTGACCCTTTGCGACCCCTTTCCCATCTGACCCTTGGACCCCTGCGACCCTTTGACCCTTTGCGACCCCTTTACCCTTGGACCCCTGCGACAACCTTTGATCCCTTTGATCCCTCGATGAGACTCTGTGACCCAATGCGACCATACAACTCTGTGACCCACTTTGTCACCTTTGACATTGCAATAAATATGACTCGTTTAGACTCGTTTTCAATCATTGCAATAAACACAAGAGAAACACGAAAAACTCACTATACATACCTGGTTTTTCTGCGGAACGTGCTTAATTGCAAGCTTCTTTGTTGACAACAAAGGATTTCAACCTATTGGCAGCGAATTTGATGCCGATTTCAAGCTACTCTCGCCGAATCTGTTGTGGTGTGAGGGAACAGTAATTTTCGCGCCACAGGAGAGAGAGAATTAGAGGTGCTCTAGAGGAGAGAGAAAAATTGTCATCAAGGGTAATATGAGATTATCAATATTTTAAGGGTAGATTTGAAGTTAAAACTTTTTTCCAGCCAAAGGTATTTTGAAGCACTTTAGCCCTACAAAGGTATTTTTGAAGTTACCCGAGAGAGACATGTGATATTCATATTAATAACATATTTTATATATTGAAAAATAACAAATATATTTATATTTTTATTAAAACATATAGAAAATTACAATATTTAATTTTGATATTAATAATAAGATTTAAGAAAAACAATTTTTTGATATAATAATTTTAAAAAGTGTAAGTGTAATCAGAAATTTATGAAATATACAATAAAAAAATTAAATATAAAGTGTTAAAACGACATTGTAATTAGAATATTTAAATTATATATAAACATGTATAATATAATATTATATATGAATGAATAAAAATTTATATATATGAACGAGTTTGTATAAATATATAATTATTATATAAAAGTTATATATGTCAATGTAGTGATATGAAAATTGATGGAATTTAAATTGAAAATATTTTTAAAAATTTTACAAAAATTTAGATTTATTGATATAATAATATTTAATATATATTTAAATTATAATTATTTGTTAAAGATTTTAAAAATATGTATTTATTAAAAAATGTTTATAGTTTTTTATTCTACGTAAAAGATAATAAAACTTTTAAAAATAATTAAAATCAAATATTTAAAAATTTTTATATAATGAAATGGAATTTATTATTGTAATTGAAAATCAAATATGAAAATCAATTCTATTTTAACTTATTATTTTATATCAAAGATTTTTTCAAAACTTTTTGGGATAGTAAAAGATAATGATAATAATGATGATGATGATGATGATAATAATAATAATAATAATAATAATAATAATAATAATAATAATAATAATAATAATAATAATACATTTATACACAACACCAATAATAGATGTGAATAATCATTTCTATAAAATATTTGAAATTATATCTATTAATTTAGTTGTAAAATTATTATATTATAGGTGTTTTCATATTAATTATAAAAAAGACCATTTAATTATGAAAGTTTTTTGTCATAAAATTGAGATTTTTACCTTGACATATTTATTTATTTTAACTACCATTGTAACAAAAGCATAGTTCATATCTATATATTAAATTGATTTTTTTAATTATTTTGAATAATTATTCATAGTACTATAAAAATATTCTAATAGAAAATTTAAACAGAATATAAATATTTCATAACATATTTTTTATTTTAAATTTTTTAAACATACAAAAATATGATTATACATCAATTATGTAATATACAATTTTATTCAATAATAATAATAATAATAATAATAACCGAATTTCTTTCTAGCCATCCATTCATCACTCCTTCGTGATAGATTCTCTCGATCAATCTCTTTGTCCCTCATTTCTCAATTTTCAGAGCCCTTTAAAATGATCATAGGTGATTTTTATTTTTTATTAAAATGAAAAATTTTATATGCGTCTCGTTCTCATTTCCTTTCTTTTTCCTCTCCTCTTCTTCTTTCATTTTTCCTATTTCTTTTCTCTGCCTTAACACCGCCTAGTCCACTCCATCTCTACCCCAACTCTAACTCCGACTCAACCATTCCATTTCCGTCTCAACCACTCCATCTTCGTCCCATCTATTATGATTTTGTTGCCTCATCTCCATATCGACATCACGAAGTCTTCGTCTCTCCTCCTTCGAGTATGCTTAGTCTAGCCTATAAAAACAAAGAGAGGAGATTGACAATGTTGTTGAAACTCAATCTAGGTTTCCATTAAACGTAGAGAAAAATATATACATGATACACATTGGTTCCAGAAAGAGCTATTTCCTAAAGTAACATTGAGTAAAAAGGAAACAAAAGATATGCACAACGTGATTTCCGTAATACCCCATCAAGTTGGAGCATGCAGATTCTGTATGCCCAACTTGCGAAGAAGATAATCGAATTTTTGTCATCCTAAAGCTTTGGTAAATGTGTCTGCGAGCTGCTCCGTTATACGTAGATGAGTAGTATAAATGTGTATCGCCTTGATTTCGTCCCGAACAAAATGACATACGATCTCAATGTATTTGGTTTGTTCGTGGAAGATCGGGTTTGCAGAGATATCCAAAGCGGCTTGACTATCGCAAGACAAATGAGCTGGAGGTGGATCAACACTGAATGTTTGGAGAAGCTCTCGAAGCCACTTAAATTCACGACATGTGGTTGCCATAGCTCGATATTCCGCTACCCCGTAAGAGAACATCGCGAGAGAGCAAGAGCCCCAATCTGAGTCGCAATATGCCGAGAGAGAGAGAGAGTTATCGGATCGAAGCAGGACACCTTGGCCGGGAGACCCCTTAAGATAGCGAACAACTCGGAGGGCTATATTCCAATGATCCAAGGTGGATCTCTTCATGAACTGAGCCAAGATGTGTACCGAATACGACAAATCGGGTCGAGTGATGGCCATATACACAGGACGCTCGACTAGCCTTCTATATGGCTCGGGATCATCGAGTAAGTCTTCGGTAGAGGAGAGGAGATGATGATTCTGTTCGATGGGAGTAAGGGCCGGTCTCGAGCCAAGAAGACAACATTCCACGACAATCTCCGAAGCGTATTTTCTCTGTGATAAGTAGATATCGTGCTTGCTGCGAGCAAATTCTATGCCAAGAAAGTATTTAAGAGGACCTAAATCTTTCATATGAAAAACATGTACTCATGTATGTCTTGAATTCAGTGATGGCGTGGATGTCATTTCCCCCAAGAAGTAGATCGTCAACATTTACGATGATATGCATCTGAGTGTCTCCAACGTGATACGAAAAAATGGAGTAATCAGCATAGGACCTTTTGAAGCCGAAATCAATCAAAATCGTAGAGAGTTTCTCAAACCAGCAACGTGGAGCTTGTTTAAGGTCATATAAAGATTTGTGGAGAGTTGCCCGACACTTGGACTGCATTTGCACTTGCTCGACCATGGCCTCGTCCGTTGTTCTGTCCACCACCTCTGCCACACCCACGACCTCCATTGTTCTTGTCACCCCACCAATCAGGGTATGTGTAGTGTGCCCGGACTTTCTGCAATGAGAACAAATTAATGAGTCATCACGAGCCTGAACAGCTGCAGCCAGTGTAGGAGCAGAGGTATGCAAGGAGAATCCCCCGTTAGAGGCTCGGGTTTCATGTGTGGTAATGACATTCAATTGTTGCTCTGTATAAAAAATAATGGAGTATGCATAATCGAGGTCCGGAGTGACATTCATGCTGAGTATGTTCGTCCGTAGGTGACCAAATTTGGAGCTATCCAACCCCATCAGGAATGTCATCAAACGTTCTTCTTGACGTTCCTTAGCATGATCATCGAAACAGAGGCAGTCCTTCAGTGGTTTGTAGTTGTCGAGTTCCTGCCACATTCGAGTCAGTTTGGTGAAGTATTCAAAAACAGTCTGTCCCGCATGTTGTCTACAGCGTGTGATGTGTGATGAATCTGATACACACACGATACGTTGCCGAGAGACATTCGACATCGTATGTTATCCCAGAGATCCTTCACATTGCTCGTGAAGGTGAACTCAGAGCGGACCGAAGGAGAAATAGTGTTCAATATCTTTATGTTTGCTTCACAATAGAACAAAAAAGCGGAGCTCAAAGGATCAATTTTTTTTTGAATTTTAATAAAAATATTTGAAATTTTCTCTCTAATGTGGTATCATTAGAAATAAAAAAAAATCTCACTTTTATGCAAGGTTCAAGAAAGGGCTACACGTTAGGCGGGCGGACACCCAGCGCCTAGCGCCCATAACGCCTAGACAGAGTCTAAGCGGTATCTAGGCGGGTTAGGCAGATATATATTTATATTTAATATGATTATAATCTAAATATTTAATTCGAAATATTAATAAATAAATAAATAAAAACACACATATAAATAAATACTTTTAGTATTTATAAAAAATATTTATAAATATTGAATTCATAATATCAAACTTACGACAACAAACAACTTCATAAAGAAACAAACTACAAAAAACGGACGTCGAGTGAGGACGATGTTAGACCAAACAAGGGCGAAGGTGAGGGCAAATACGAGAGATGAAGCCGATGGTGGAAATGAAACAAAGACGAAGATGAGAAATAAATTAATGATAAGAGATGAAAGCGATGACAACATACGAGAGACGATGGCGGATAAAAAATGAGGATGAATGCAGAGACGAGGATTAGAGATGAAGGCAAGGACGAGAGACTCAAATAAAGTCAATAGGCAAGAGACGATGCAATAGATATAAGATAAATGGTGTATGAGTATCATTGTTAGTTTTTAAGTACCAAAACGACGTCGATTTGATGTCACTTTTGTTTTAAAAAATCACCTAAACATTAATCGGGTGGCCATGGAGCATCCAACGTCTAGACAGACGCCTAAAGCGATTTTTAGAATATTGTTTTTATGTATAAATGTTTTGTACGTTGAAGAGATTTTTTTATCATAAATAATTTATTAAAATTTAAATTCATTCATATGAAATTCGGTCTATAAAAACTATGACCGAGAAAGTGAAGTTAAACAAATTGTTTTTAATCTATATATTACTTTTTTTTATTATATGAAAATTCATTACCATGCAAAATCGAATTTGTTATGATATAAATATTAAAATGAACTGTAAAATGTAAATAACATAATAAAAAATTAGGTTAAATGCACATTGTATAAACAGTTTAGTAAACGTAATTATCATAACTGAATATAGATGCTTCTAAATTATATGACATCGAGGAGAATAAGTGGGGGATTATAAAAAATGCCCCTGTAGGGCTAAAGTGTTTCAAAAATACTCTTGGCTGAAAAAAAAAGTTTCAACGTCAAATCTACCCTTAAAATATTGATAATCCCATATTACCCTTGACGACAATTTTTCTCTCTCCTCTAGAGCACCTCTAATTCTCGCGCGAAAATTACTGTTCTCCCACACCACAACAGATTCGGCGAGAGTAGCTTGTGATCGACATCAGATTCGCTGCCAATAGGTTGAAATCCTTTGTTGTCAACAAAGAAGCTTGCAATTAAGCACGTATAGTGAGTTTTTCGTGTTTTTCGTGTTTCTCTTGTGTTTATTACAATGTCAAAGGTGACAGAGTGGGTCACAGAGTCGTACGGTCG
>CM071865.1:5593211-5619515 GCA_036759665.1 Gynandropsis gynandra | reverse complement strand
TAAAAACGCTGGAAATCACTGAAAATGACTGAAACATTGTTGGAAATCGCTCGAAAATTGCTGCAAACCGCTCAAAATAGAAGGAAATCACTCGAGAATGGAAAGAAATCACTCAAAAGTTGAAGAAAATCGTTCGAAAATAGAAGGGAAACACTCGAAAATGAAAGGAAACACTCGAAAATGAAAGGAAATAGCTCTCTACTTTGTTTCCCTCCTCTCAATTTTCGTTTTCCCTCTTCTCATATTTGCCTTTCCCTTCTTTGTATGTGTTTTTCATTAAGGGCACATATGTCTTTTATCCAATTTTTTTTTCATCAGATTTGAAGGTAGTTTTGAAGTGTTTTAGCCCTAAGGAGACATTTTTGATATTCTCCCGATTTTACGACCTTGATTTACAATATTTGAGTCCGCAGTATTTTGGGATGTGTAAAATACATATTTTATGCACATCATTTTTTAAATATATACCATTATTAAAAAAAATCACATGAATTGTACATTCAATATTCTATGCGTGTCACCTTAAATCATATATATATATATATATATTTATAATAAATTTGTCACCTTAAATCATATATATATATGAAAATTTATAATAAATTTGTCAATATTTATTATAATTTCTAAAAAATGATAAATAAATTGGATACCGCATAAAAAGATAGAAAACAAATCGGATAAGACTCACCTCTACGTATACATTTGAAAAATTTACAGAGAATGCATGTATTTCGTAGTTGTTTAACAAAAAAAATATCGAGCTTTATAGAAGTTTCATATTGCTATGTCTTTGATACATGAAATAACCATTTATCTCCTCTTATTCCATCTCGGATAAAGATTATTATATCAATCATTTTTCCATGGAACATCCAATAAAAAATTGAAATTGTTTTAAACAACTAAAAAAAGAATAAGAAGAAAAACAAGTCACGTGAGTTCTAATTTGTCAGAATTTAATTGTTCTCTTCACACTGTGTAGTGTTTGTTAATGGTGTCAATATCAAGGCCTTTGAGCTTCACCACAGATTCAACATGTCCTTTTAGAGTGTGCAACTCCCTTAACCTGCAAAATATTTTGCACAAATTAATAAGTTTGAGATGTTTGGATCGCATAATGTCTTATTATTATTTATTTATAATTCAGAGTAAATTTATTGATATTATATTATAAATGTTACGTTTCGATTAATAATTTGTGTATATCTGACCTTGCGACCTCGGCTCGTTTCTTGGCTTGTTCGGCGATTTCAGACAACTCGAGGAAGCTTGTCTTGTTCTCGAACATGGAATTGGGAGGGTTGAGACCGTGAAGCGTACGTTGAGCCAATGCCCATTGAGCCTCTCTTTCGCCTTTACCATAATCATTCTTCGTGGTGAAAGCAACCTTATAAAAACAACAAGATATTGAGATTGATGATGATGCCTTCATCTCCATCATCATGAGAGATTAAAAAAAAATTGATTAATAGTAGTACGAGTACCCTATTTTCGATCATGCTATTCCAAGCTTTGCCACTAAGAGAGTAACGAATGATGAACTTGAGGATATCAAGTGGAATATATGTGATGATACTGAATAGCCAAACGACCCCACACCATCCCCATCCACACCCTTTAATCCTCGCAAATTCCCAGTTTGCGTACGTAGCCAGAAGGGTAGCAATCTGTATTTGGAGATTATATATAATAATGTAACTTTAAATAATTATAATATGAATGGTTTAATAATTAATGACATACCAATTGTGCAATGAAGAAAGCCGCCAGTAAAAGAAGTCCAGGACGTTCAAGGTATGACCAACTCCTTGATCGGGTCACGAAGATGAGTGCTTGGCTTATAATACTAACTTGTAGATATAAAGCTGCCATCATCTCCTCTTCTCTACCTCGCAATGATCTCACTCCAAATTTATCCTGACAAAAAATATTATAAGTGAAGTAAAGATTAGGTTAAATGTATGTGTTACCGTGAAGTAAAGATTAGGTTACCGTGAAGAAATCTGTGTCATGAGCCAGCCAGAAAAAGAGAACGGTGGCGAGAGCCATGTAGGTCCCAAGAACGACTCCTGTAGCAAAAATCTCATTCAACTTCCATGAATCAGGGATGGGAGATGGCTTGACTCTGTCCTTAGAAATGGTCATGATGGTTCCATCATTTAGGATTGCAATGATAAGCACCATAAAGGGTGAGAAATCGAACTTCCATATTAGAGCTACAAGCAAGAAGCCCAAGACAATACGTATAGTTATGGAAACAGCGTAAATGGTGTAATTCTTCATTCGTTGAAATATGGCTCGAGACGTTAGCACTGCACTGATAATAACACTCAGTCCTGGCTCTGTTAAGACAATGTCCGAAGCACTTCTTGCTGCGTCTGTTGCATCAGCCACGGCTATACCAATGTCAGCCTTTTTAAGAGCTGGAGCATCATTCACACCATCCCCTGTCATACCCACAATGTGCTTTCTCTCTTGCAGTTTCCTTACGATCTCATACTTGTGCTCTACCCAAACCAAAGACCATAGTAATTAATTTCAGTCAGTTAGTCATATAAACCAACAAGAAATGTTCTTTACATACCGGGGAAGACTCCAGCAAATCCATCGGCCTTCTCTATGAGTTCATCTACAGGGACTCCATTTTTGTCATCGTTGCTTTCAAGGAGAGAAGATGAAGGGTACATATTTGTTCCCATTCCAAGTCTACGACCAGTCTCCTTTCCAATTGCCAACTGGTCTCCGGTGATCATCTTAACGTTGACACCAAGATCAAGGGCTCTTTTGATGGTCTCTGCACTGTCATGCCTTGGCGGGTCAAAGAGTGGTAATAGGCCTACAAACTCCCATCGACTCCCTGCACTTTCTTTGTCTTTTTCTGGAACAGTCTGCCACCAAAATGTTGTAACAATGAATGTGTTAATTAGGTTCAAATCCGTATTTGACAGAATGAAAATGAATTTGGAGGCTGAAGACGCACTTGGCGTGCAACTGCGAGTGAGCGGAGGCCACGATCAGCGAAAGTGTCAATGATATTATGCGCCCGTTTCTTCGCCTCTCCTTTGAGTCCACAAAGATCAATTATTTGCTCAGGAGCACCCTTGCTACACCTGTGCCAGTCGCCATTGCTGTCGATGTATGTGATGGCTGTGCGCTTATCCACAGGGTTAAATGGCAAGAAATGCACCTCAGTGATTCCAGCTCTAGCCTATCAAAGTTCACACAAATATAATAAGCAGAATTTATGAATCCATCATCACTTAATTAGTATGTTATAGAAACCAGATAGAGCAAACCCTACCTCTTTAGGGTCACCTAACATACTGACAATTGAAGCATCAATAGCATCTTGATTTTCAACCCTTGAAGCCCTTGCTGAAAGTAGTATGACAGTATCTTTGTCAGCATTCTTCGGGAACACCTGCATTTCCAAGAGTTTTATAACCTTTTTAGAACAAATAAGATGTGACCAAGGGAGTAAAATCTCGCAGAAAAAAAAAACCCTACCTCGATCATATTCTTGTCAACTGAAAGCTTGTTCAAAGTGAGAGTTCCAGTTTTATCACTACAAAGAACATCCATTCCAGCCATTTCTTCAATGGCGGTCATTCTCTTCGTGATGGCTCCTTGTTGGGATAACCTATGAGATCCAATAGCCATTGTCACAGACAACACAGTTGGCATCGCAATTGGAATTCCTCCAATGAGAAGCACAAGAAGATTGTCAATTCCATCTCTGTATGCCCTATGCTGGATCGGGTACATTACCACTAACTCAATCAGCATTCCAACAGCGATCGAACATATACAGAAGTTACCAATGGATGTCAGAACCTGAAACATTCACCGTCACAATTATATAATAAACTACAAATTAGGTAAATTTATAGATAAACCATGATATGTCTATATAAGATATTCCAATAAAAACTTTGTACTTATTTCGATGTTATTATAAAAAAAGTAATTGTTTGCTCTTGTTTAATCTTTATTATACCTTTTGGAAGTGACCAACATTATTGGTGCTATCAACAAGGTGAGCTGCCTTGCCAAAGAAGGTATGAACACCAGTGGCAATAATAACAGCCTCAATTTCACCTTGTTTGCAAGTTGAACCAGAGAAAACCTCATCGCCTGGGTGTTTTGTTACGGGAAGGGATTCACCAGTAAGAGCGGATTGATCGATCTTGAGAGGGTCGCCTTCGAGAAGACGAGCATCAGCTGGGATTATATCACCTAACTTGATACTCACCACGTCCCCAGGCACCAATATTTCAGCCTCTTGCTCTCCCCATCTTCCATCCCTTAACACCTTTAGAGATCAAACATTACATCCATCAACCTTATTCCTTTTATATATATATATATATACATATCTCCTGTAAGCTTATTAATTTTGATATTTGGTAGCAAGCATAGGTGGCTTAGGTCATGTGTCGCATTGGAACAGGTCTCAATGAGATATGACCCATTATTTTCAAAAAGAATAATGAATATTTAGATTAATTTTATGTTAAAAGTATAAAAGCACCTATTTTAATATTATGCCCTAAAGGCATATCTAACATTAAAAAAACCCTATCTCTACAAACAAAGAACTTTAAGCTAAATCTAGAAGACAACAACATTCAAAACTCAAGCTACTAAGCATATCTTACGAGATAACATGCCAATATATATATATATATATATATATATATCATGCCTTACCTTAGTTTTCGGGGCAAGATTAGCCATAAGAGCTGCAGCGGCATTCCCAGCATTATTCTCTTCAATAAAACTAATGGTGGAATTGATGATAAGCAAACAAATGATTCCTACAAAGTCTTGCCAATCTGGAGGCTTTCCACCGCCATTTGCCAACACTATGGCCATTATGGCTGCGGCTTCCATTACCCATGACAAAGGGTTCCACATGAACCCTAAGAACTTCAAAAATTTGTTCTCTGTTTTCTCTTCTAGCTTGTTAGGCCCAAATATTTGAAGCCTCTTTCTTCCTTCCTCTGATGAAAGACCTTCTCGTGAACATTTCAGTTGTTGGAACACTTCCTCCAATGGGATTTTTTCCTACACCATATAGAATAGTCAATAAATAATCTAAAATGATTTTTTTTAGAATAATCGTGTTGATTTCGAGATGGGTGCATCAGAACCTGGATTTTGTTCTCAGGTGGATCAATCAACAGATAGAATTGTCAATATATAATATAAAGTTTTTTTTAAAGAATCTCAAGCTTTTTTAAAAGCCGTAAAAAGGTAAAACACTGGCTATCATCACGAGTGTATACATATATACATATATACATATATGTTCGTGTGCGTGTGTGTGAATAGATAGATAGATAGCTTACAAGATCAACATTCTCGTTCTTGATTTCCTCCCATGAAATGTCAGTAGCCATGCTGGAAAATGAAACCCTAGCCTCACTTTCTTCCTTCAATAAAAAACATCCAACACAAATCTCGGTTTACAAAACCGAGCAAACCTTGAAAGAACCAAAACAAAAGAGATCAAAACGAATCTTAAAGAAGTAACTGAGAGGTTTTGCTATTATTATTCTGGTTTTGGTTTTCTTGTACAACAAGAAGAGTAGAAAGAAGAGCTTTTTTCTTTCTTTTTTTAGGGTTTGCGATTTTGTGTGAAGAAAGAGAAGTGGTTATATATATATATATACAAAGTGTTGGTGTCTATATATGTATGTATATGTGTATGTGCCTTTGGTTTTTTGTGGCTGACCGAATCCTGAGGTGCTTTGACACTGTTATGTGTTCTGCACTGATTTTGTGCCTTTTATGTTGCATGCTCTGTTTTACTTTTTTTTTTAAGTTATACATTATATTTCCTATTTACTCAGTTTTGCCAGCCTCCAATATCGTTGCCTTAAACATCTCTTTTTTAGTTAAAATGTAAAAAAATACATTAATAAATTATGTTCATAAATTATCCCAAAAATCATAAAGCTCTTTATTTAAATTATTAAACACACTCATAAAATTTCACCCAAAAAAGTCTCAAAATGAATTGGGCAATTCATTTTTTTTTTGTGATAGTATTTTGAAATTACGTAATTATTTTTTTATAATTTACTATATACAATCTTATTTTGTTTAGATATTGATGTTTTTATTCACCTGATACAAAACTACTCTTTATTTGGATACCAAAATAAAGTGTTATACTTTTCAAAAATTATATTTTGTGGTTTAAAATCTTAATTAAAATTGTATAACAAATATTATTTATCATTTTAATGTTTATGGAAGATTTTTTTTATAAAAAAAAAATAGATTTTTCAAAATAAAAAACAATATTATTTTTAATATTATTTATTAACAATCATAAACTTTTAACCTATCTCAAAAATCTATATTTGATATAATATATTCGTCTCCATACCAATAATATCAATATTGGTCCTCCAATCGTATTATTTCACTGGGTTTGAATATAAATTATTACTATATCTATATACATATGCTTGTTATATTTTTAAATTAGTTTTCAGAATTGATTATAGAAAATTTATATTCAAACAATTCTATTTGCGTGTATATATGATTTCTTTCGAAAGTAATATGCAATTATATACAAAATTTGAAATAATACAAATATTATATATTTACATTAAAATAATTTTTTTAAATAATATTAAATTTCGAAATGAAGAATCTAATTTTAAATGGATTTAAAAACCAATTTATATTATAAAATTTTATTTAAAATTTTGCACATTCATATTTAATCATTTATAAATTTATTTAAAAAATAAATACAATATTTACAAATTGTATTCAAAAAATTCATATTTTAATCATTTATATATTTATTTTAAAAGTTGAATACAATTTATATATTTACCAAAAAAAACCGGATAACATTTTCAAAAAAATATTTATTCATTTATATATTTATTTTAAAAGTTGAATATAATTTGTATATTTACAAAAAACCAAAAACGGTTAAAATTTTAATAAACGTAAAATAGTTTAAAAACTAAAAAAAATTAAAATAATCGGAAGTAAATATTTTATTTTTTAAAATTCCGATTTAAAAAATAAAAAAAATAAGAAAATAAATATAAATTAATAAATAATTGTCAAATTTAAAATTAGGTAAAATTAAGAAATAATTAAAAGATAGATTAAACTTTTTAAAATATTTTAAAAAATAATAAGAAAAGATACATTAAAAATAATGAATTTTTAAAAGATATAAATTTTAAAAACAATCATATATTTAAATACACACATAACCAATATATATACATAAATACACATGTATATACATGCATACATATGTACATATAATTTGTACGCATGAACACATATATAAACATATATATATATATATACAGATACAGACACCTATTTACACATATAAATATAGATTTGATAGCTTCTGCACCTCCAATTTTCAATGAAGCCCACGTGGCGCCTTTTTTAGTCGTCTGGTGGATTTTGAAATTTTTTTATGAGTTAATGAGCTTTTTAGATTATTGGATGCGATTTTTTTGTTATAATATTGACCATTGGATTGAAGATTTTTCTTAGTAATGTAAAACTATCTATACTAGAAAAATTGATTTGTCAAATGGATTTTTCATACGATCAACTTCGTTCGTAAATTGTCTGTACTCGTCCATAAATTCACGTATGGTGGGATGTTCATAAACTATTCATAAGTGTGGATTTTTTTGACGTAATATATCTTTGTTCGGACATTTTGAGATGGTCGAAATCGCCAGAAAGTATATGTAAATCGCATTACATATTTTTTCGTTTTCAATACAAAATTATAAATATTCTACTTCGTATAATCTTCTTGTTTGTTATTATAATGACATATCGTCGAGATCGAATAAATAGAATATTTTCGTTTCAAGATAATAAATGTATAGAAAAATTGATCAAGAAATTCAAAGTGTATCAAAAGAGTTTATGGAAACATTAAACAATTTATAACGGTGATGATAAATCAACAAGTTTAGAAAGAAATTAATAAGTTGGTTTATCTTTGCGTCAAATATAAAAATAAAAAATTTGTTAACAAGAGAACCGTGTAGAATCATATTTATTTAAGTGGTTTTACTTCGAATTATTTCATTTGGTTATCTCATGGTATGTGCAGAGTACTCGTACCATATATCATACCATTTTCGTCTGCTTAGGATACCTTTTCGGGTGTTATATATATTGTATTTGTACCGCCTTACACATGCCCAATTTCATCTATGGTGTTTTAGCGAAGTTCATAAATAAAGGTAGGTTCTAGTACTTGTATTTGTCACTTTGTTTATGTTACTAATTCAAATTAATCTGATCTCTTCAACACACTTAGAATGCTTTATTTGTCTCTTTCGCTTGGTTTTTGGATATCATAGAACCTTATTTATGTCTCATTATTTTCAAAATGTGGTTAAAACTTAGGCTGTAGAATGGTATCTTTTTAAATTCTTACGAAATCTTCTTCTCTTTGTTTCTTGTCAAACTTACTTGCATGTTATAACCAATTGTTATACTACATAAAAAACAGACGATTTCCAACGAACAAATCCATTGGATATCTTCAATATTCCGTTGAAAACGATGATTCCCAACGGATTGCAACGGATTCGAAGCCGTTGGGAATCACTTGTTATAAATTGCAACCGTTGTGATTTGTAACGGGCTTGCAACGGAAAAAGTCTGTTGAAAAAATGCCAACGGAATGGCAACGGACCTTTCCGTTGGACGCGACAACAAATGCCCATTAGAGGAGCAGCAATGGATGACCGTTATGAGGATTACAACGAATGTCCATTGCAAAATTGTACAAGTTCATTGACAATCAAAAATGGCGGGAAATAATTCGCGCTAACGCAAGCCCGTTGGCAGTTTGGCAGGAGCTGGTAACGGACATCCGTTGCAAAAATGACGGGAATATTCGTTTCAACGGATGTCCGTTGGAATTTTTAAAAAATATCAACGGACATCCGTTGAAATATATACTGAAAAAATAAATAAAAATTTAAAAAATAAAAAGAAAATTAAAAGTTAAAAATATTAATTAATACTAAAGTTTTTTTACAAATTAAAAACGTAAATAATTTTCTATATCGTCTAAATTAGTTGCATCGTCGTCATACCCGTGGTCGCCAACACCTCGTGAAGGTATTGCATCAGAGTCGATTACCGGATAATATCGCGACGTTATTTCCCATGTCGTTGTTGGCGGTTGATACAATCGACCGATTAGCAACTCGATGATACTCTCCATGTGACGCATCTTTACACGAGTTTCTTGAAGATCTGATTACGTTTCCTGAAGAGCATCTTGTGTTGATTACGTTTCTTGTAGCGATCATTGGATGATGTTGTTGTTCGTATGTTTCAGAATATCATCCATATCAAACCTGCAAGTGAAAATCAAATTATTAGATAATATTTATAAATAAATACAATCTAAATTATATAATTACTCTCTTACCATAACATCTCATCACGACGTTCGGAATCAATGATCAGGACGGTAGGACGCTCGTCGAAACTATCGATCAAAGCATCTATGTCCACCACATCATCTTTTTCATCAATTATTGGTGGTGGCGATATAGGTGAAGGAGGCCGATATGGTGCTCCTACCGAACCCGCCAACATACCACCACAATCGATAAATTGTCTCGCTCTCATTTTGTATTGTTTATAAGTGTTTAAGTGTTTGGTGGGGTTTGTGTTTGAGAGGATTTTGGTTTTGAATTTGTGTTGAAGAATGAACGGTTCACGGTTAATATATTGAAATTTCCAACGGACATCCGTTGGCATTTCCACCGGATGACCATCAGAAAATACGTCAACTCAACGAACGCAATTAAATGATGCGAATATTGGGTTTCCAATGCGTATCCATTGGAAATGCTAACGGATGCCCATTGGAAATTTCATTCCCGAGGACGCTGAAACGTCGTTTCGTCTCTTTTTGCAACGGGCATCCGTTGGAAATGCCAACGGATGCCCGTTGAGAACATTAACCAATATTGTAGTCGTAGCCTAGCCATGATGACACACGCCAATGGGCATCTGTAGAAAATTACAACAGATGCCCGTTGGAAATGTCTAACGGGCAGACGTCACTGGTCTGAATATTTGTGACGGTCATCCGTTGGCCGCTTAATAAATGGTAACTGGCATCCGTTGCAATGTTTCAACGGATGCCCGTTGATAATTTATAATTCTTGAAAATGTTCTAAGTGTTGATCGAATTTAATGTTTCAAAGGTTTTCGTTGCAAATGCAACAGATGCCCGTTGACATGTAAATATATTTAGTTAAAAAATAAATTACTAAATTTATACATTACAACTACATAATTCACATTTCTTCTTCGGTGGATTCTTTGATTGGCGAGTCTTCCTTCATTTGTTCATTGAATTCATCGTCGTTTTCATCTTCTGTATTTTTCGATTCAACGTCTTCATAATCACATATTTATTCTCCATCTATGCCAATTCTTGCGAGAATCTCCTCCTGATTGTCTGTATCAATTGATCGTATCGGTTCCGGATGATCGATTTTCAACGGATTTTCTTTTTCATCTGTGCTTATAACTCTTCGCGACTTGATCTTTACAACAACCCACCACTCCTCTCTTCGACGTTTCAATGTTGTTGGATATTTCATGTAACATACTTGATCTGCTTGATCTGTTGTTATGAATGAATCATACTTAAAATATTGTCGTCCTGGATTGATATCAATTCCTCCCAATTGATTTTTTTGTGTACCACGTCCTACGGTTGGGTCGAACCACTTACATCTAAAAATCATTACCTTAAATCCAACGAGACCGAGATATTCAACCTGTAAGATTTGGTTCAAAATGTCGTAGAAATTATCACTCTCCATTTCACTATTAACGGAAATGTCGTAATTGTATGTGCTTCAATGTTTTCCATGTTCGTACGTGTGGAATGTGTATTCACGAGTAAACATAATTGGCCAACACATAACATTTCATGCAGGACCATTAGCCAAGTCTTTTAACCATATAGGATGTTTCTCATCAGAAGATTTGACCTACATAATAAACAACAAATGAATATAGCATAATAACATTTTATTTATATATATATAACGTACAAATATACATTTACTTACATAATCTCTCAACCACGACCCATAATATTGAAGTTTCATTTCCATGAGTTCATCTGCATTTAGTTGAGGATATGTACCCATAACTTCTTCATCAAATATCCTCTAATGAAACAACGTTAGCACATATATTTATATATATAATTGTGTTTATAAGATCGATTTTCATTGTTATGTACCTTTCAAAAGGTAAAAGCTCTTGAAAATTTTGTAATATATATGTTGTGGATGTGATTATACTCCTCCGGTGTTAGCCAATATTCTTCGGATTTACCTCATGTATGTCCAATCAGTATAAATATCTCTGGAATCATGCCAAATTGTGGATTATATTGATATAGATAACTGATCCATAAACAGAACCACAGAAATTCATTATGGAATTTACCCAAAATGAAGACGACGGGCAGAGAGGCAATGGGAGGAACAATACAACCGACGGTACTACTGCAAACCCAGACGAGCGACACAATCGGAAGAAACATGCGACGGTAGAAAGAGACACGACGGTAGGGAGAGAGACGACGATAGGGACACAGCGGTAGGAAGAAGAGAGGCGACGGTTGGAACGAGAGAGGAGAGGTGACAGAGACCGAAGGCAAGCCAAAAGGGGCAGCAATGAAGAAATGGGGGAAGCGACACAAGGGAAGACGAAGGCAGGTATACGGCGATGAAAAAAATGGGCGAGCGACAAAGGGGAAGATGAAAAATAATAATTTTCTTCTCTTTTTTTCTCTGTCTCTCTTTTATATTCTTTATGGTCTATTTTTTTGATCCTCTCAATACCACTTTATATAGACATGTGATGGAGAAAAAATGTAAAAAATGGGAGACCATAGTTTCTCCAAATTGTATTTCTTTTCACACTAACATTCTTTCACTTGAAAAGAAATAAAATCATCGTCAAAACATTTTGCAGTCGTGATAACTTCTTACTTTCATTGAAAAAGACCAACTAAAGATGAATACAAGTTCAGTTTCTCGATTTTCACCATCTTTTTTAGCATGTTTGCAAGATTATAACTTCCTTTGATCTTTTCCAGATACAATAATCTATCCTCCAATATAGAACGAATGAAATGATATCGAACTTGTATATACTTTTTCCGAGCATGATAAACTGGATTCTTTGCCAAATGAATGGTGTTTTGGCTATCACAATACAATGTACTTCCGCCACAATCATGCTCTAACTCCTTGAAAAATGACTATAACTATATCATCTCCTTGATAGCTTTTGTCACTGCAACGTATTCTGCCTCAGTAGTTTACAAAACAACTACTCTGTAATTTAGATACCCATCTTATACAAGCTTCTCCTTGTTCAACTCTCTTCCAGTTTTTGAAAAACTGGATTTCTTCTCTTATCCAAGAAGACTACTTTCATAAAACTGGTGTTCAACAGTTTTCAGGTTAGGGATTAGACTTTTTAAGACTAACACATTTATCTCTTTCTCACTCATGTGCCCGAGACGATGATGCAACAGAATTGACTCTTCATCGGCATCAATTGCAAAAACTATATATGTGTAGTTTGAAGTCATATACAGACTTCTCGTCTTGGTTCCTTGAGCAACAATCATGACTCCCTTTGATATTTTCCATGTGACATCATTGAAGTTTATATTATATCCATCGAGATCAAATTGTGTTTCAATTTCGAAACATATTTCACCTTCTTAATCCTTTATACCTTCCTGCCACATGTTGTTAGGTGTATATTACCTAAACCTACAATCTCTAAACCTATAATCTCCAAAGTTCTCTTATCCCGTTTTCTTCTCCCTTACTTGATTCCCCTTATTTTTTATTTTATTTCTTTTATACCAGCATTTAGCATAGTAATATATTATCTATGGTTCGGAGGCTCTCAAGTATATACATATATTCTCACACACATGTATACTTGTGAGCCTTCGAAACCATAGATTGGTCGATAGATTATATATATTCTCACCCTTATGTTCATGAATCGTATTGGTTGATAGATTATTCGATTACATGTTTTAAAGGGTGGGTTTTCACGGCTCCTGCAAGCATTCCAATGTTTGAACTAATACATAATTAGTGAATAATAGAAATAACAACGTTCGTATTTGAAGGTATTAGAACTTATTGGTATGAATTAATTTATACATATATTTTATTTTTAAAAGTTAAACATAATAAATTACCAAAATTAATATTAATTAAAAATTACAATAATAAATTTGAATGAATTTATACATATGATATTTACGTTTAAAGTTTTAATTTGTTTTCCTTTTGTAACTTTAATAGATTAAATAAATTAGAATTTGAAAATTGTAATAAAAACTAATTATGTGAATAAATGAGATTCAAATATTATTTATTTATAAAAATAGATCCAATAAAATAATATTGTTTAAAAATAAAGAAATAAAAATTATATATAATTCTTTTAACCGTAATTAGTAAAAAATTGCAAAGATATAACAAATTACAAATAAAAATTAATTTTTAAAACTAGAAGTGGAAAGCTATCATTATTTTTGGAAATTATTAGGGTTTAAATTTTCAATAAATTTAAATGATTTTGATTTTTAGAAAATATAATATTAAAATTTAAAAATTATTTATAATTTTTTGAAATACATTAAATAATTATTTATTTAACATTTTTATTTAAAATTATTTCTATTTTTCAAATAAATTAAATAATTTTCATTTAAAGCTTTTTTTAAAGTAGTTATATTTTTTGAAAAATAATATAAAACATTAATGATATTTAGATAAAATAAATAATTTTTAAGATATTAGAAGAATTTTATGTAGATAACTTTTGAAATAAAATTAAATAATTTTAAAATTATAGTCTTACTTAATAATATTAATTAAAGTAAATTAATTATTATTTTTTGATATATTAAAATTTATATTAAATTTAAGAAATTATTTGTATTTTATTTGAAAATGAATTAATTATATTTGGATACAATTTAATTTCTGTTAAAAAATTACATAGATAAAAAATTATATTAAATTTTGAGAAATGGTTTATAGTTTATTTGAAATGAATTAAATGATTAATTATTTTATATTTAGATATAACAAATATCATATTAAAAATTTTTTATTTATTTTTATTTTAAATTTTTACATTTTAAATTAAATATTAAATAAATTAAAATGTTATTTTAGTAATATTAAGAGTTTTTAATTTAAAAGTTATTTATTATTTTGAAATTTTAGAAGAAAAAAAAAGAAATTCGCCTAACTAACTACCGATTAGTCGCCCATTAATTAGTCTAACAAGTTCGATGGACCGGTCAACTAGAGATATATGCTCGCTTTCTAATTGGTCTTGTAGGTAGAAAGAAAAAAATTGAAAACGAAAAAGAACACTTGAAATTGTTGTAAATTTCTTGAGGAGATGGAGAGGAATGTGCATTGTATTATACAATGCAAGTTTGTTGCGTATTTCATAGTCTTGTTTTCTTCCAAGAAGTTAATTGAGAAGGGATTAGTTGTTCATTACAAGACAAAACAGCATTGGCCATCACTTTCCCTAACCAAGCATGGTACAGTAAACCCCTTGAACCAAGCCCTCCAAACAACCAGAACTTGCAAGAAGGACCAGCACCTACGATGTCATCGATACAACCCAATAGCGGCAGCGATCCATTTTCAGAGAGAGGCGGCATTGCCCTCAAGCCCGCCTTTGCTCCTGCGAATTCCCAATTCTTTATGCCTGGATAAACTGCAGTTGCTTTCGGAAGAAGCTCGTCGAGTGCTTTTGAAGCTTCTTCTGTTGAGACATCTGATGAATAGTCTCTTGATTGCCATTGCCACGTCGCACCCATGAGCAAACTACGAGGACCTTGAACTGCAAGCCATGCATCTGACAAAATTGATGGTCCATTCTCCGGATAATTTCCTCTGAAACAGAGCATTCAAACATAGGGAATCCTCTCAGAATGGAGCATAGTATAAACAAAAGACTAAGTATAAGAAATCACGTCTGTGACGGATCTCCCAAGGACATCAAAGTTTCTTTACGGTTTGTACTTTCTCTCGAAGTTCAAATTTGAAGAAAATTCACGGATCCTGTTCTACGAGTGTATCTGGCCTAGCACAAAGCCAAAACAAAGTGCTATGAGGATTTCATAAGGCCAAGACTTGAGAATATGGGGGATTGCAATCACTAATAGGATTATCGCTAAATTCACATTGGCCTTAAATCTTAAAAGTAATTGAACAATGAGAAAACCATTACCTTGAACCCTCAGATAGCTGCATGTGGGTGATGACACCTCTGCATGTCCTTAAGGGAAGCTTTCCAGTGAGCTCAGCAAGATCATTGACTTTGGAACCAAGACATATCACAACTCCATCATACTCTCCTACATAAAAAAAAGGAGGGGAAGCTATTCATTATACCATTCTCTCTAACAAAGCTAGCAAACAAAACCAGGACTATTGAGGACAAAAACCTAAGGGTTAGTAAGAAAAAGTATGATTAGGCTGTCCCTCTCTCTACCTTCTGCAAAAACCGTGTTAGTGAACTCTAAATCATTCAAAGACAAAAGCATCTCAGACCATTTTAATCGCATCAATGTAGGGCCCACAAAAAATAAATTTCTCATGTTTAATGGATTTAGCCATAGAGCATGTGGAAATGATAGGTTTGAAACCATGCTTGAAATGTAAATGAAAGGCCTTCTTACCCTCAAGTTCAAGCACTTCAGATATAGATTTCTTGATCAAATTAATGTGTTTCTGTCCAAGTGATGCATTTGCAGAGTCTTGACATGCATGGAAGAGTGCCTAAGGATAAAATGGTCAAGGAAAAAGGTGAAGATTGGTCTCTAAACACATTCCTTATCTATTGTCTTTGCTTATCCATACCTGGAGATACCGTTGAGGATTCACATTCATAGCTCCTGGCAAATAGAAGGCCAAGTTCAAAGGTAAGCAGATGCCGGGGACAAGATTTTGGGCACCGTCTTTGTCAAAAGTCTCCACTCTACATGCGGCAAGACATTTTCGAGAATTCTAATCACAAATAAGAAACTGTAGAATTACTAGCACAGTCGATTGCTTAGGGTTATAGGAGCCGAATGGACTTACATCATTCATTAAATCCAATGTCTTGGCATTTGTTGCTGGTCTTAAGATTCCCCTGCAGTAAACCGAGTCAAATGTCTAAAACAAAATGAAAAAGTAAACCAAATTCTTTAAGTGACAGCAAAATTGACAGGATTACTTAATTATCGTAAAATGGACAGCAGTAGTCCAAATCCCTTTTTCCAGGGGACAGACAGTCAGTTATGATTTTGTACCTTTTTCGAACTATAAACCTGCCAAAACTCTCATCAAAGTGTCCTGTTTCCACACATGGGTTAACAGAAGCAGCTGCTGTCTCGGCAGAAGCTTACCTAAAGCAAGTGAAACCTTATGAAACTAGCCGTAAAACAACTCCTTCTAAGAAAAGGGTAAGTAATCATCAGAGTCTTATGGATGCCATTGGAACTGTTTCAACACAGGAGTATAAACCCACGAAGAAAGACACAAATGAAGTAAATCAACACAGCATAAACCACCAACAGTTCATCATTATAGTCTCAACCCCAATTATACTCTAACCGAAATGCTGAAGCAGAAAATCTACCTTTTGGAGAATAAGGGTGGAGAAGTCCCCCAGAAACTCCAGATGCCCCACCTCCTATCCCAACTTCATCATATACGTCAACACTTAATTCCAGCTCCTTGGGACAACCCTGTAATGTTAATTCCAGCTTAGTTAAGGAATAAACAACACTTGCACATACTTGCCCACAGATGTTACGTAGCATGTAATCACAATTTGCACAGATAGGCTAAAAACCAAAATCATACTGGGAGCTTCCTGTTCCTCGGTCTCACGAATTTACTTATTAGAAAATCGGACCCAACATACGAAGCAACCAATTAGCACAAAACAGCAAACATTTTGCAGTGCGCCACAATAACAAGGTCTACCAACTCGAACTCTTAACCTTATCTTTTTCACCTTTTCGCCTGACATAAAACATATTAATTCACCATTACGGGAGCTTCTGCGAGTATGCAGAAGTCCTTGAAGAAGCAAAAATGTCCCCAAAAAAAAATGCCGCAGGCATGTCAAGTAGAAAAGAAGGAGAAACCTTAAGCAGATGCCAAGCAACAGAGAGTCCAGCGAAACCGGCGCCGAGCACCGCGTATCTTCGCGATTCACGGATCGTGAACAAATCAGAAACCCTAGGATTAGCAAATTTGATATATATGTGTATGTGTATATATATTATAAATGCATAAGATGGAGAAAACAATAAAAGAGAATACTTGAGAGGAGAGCGTGAGAGGAAAGAGAGAGTCGCCGAAGAAGAAGCCCCGGCGCTGCGAACAGCAGGGATGCGAAGATGGATCGCCGGAGTTAATGGATGAAGAACACTCGTCATTGTTTTCAATTCCTTCAGGCGCGATTTCTTCCTCTTCTGATTTTTACTTTAATTTTTGTTAGAAAAAGATAAAATACTAGAAATTCTGGTTAATCTCGTTGAGTTGAAAAAAATTATGACGGACGAAATCTCAATTATAAATTAAATATTCGATTATAATATAAATATTTATTTATTATTATTATTATTATTATTATGAAGATAATTGTATCATCCAACTATTTTTTCGATGTTCTTTTGGTTGATGGAATAGATATCATGTCAGCTCTAATTATTTATATATTTTATTATTATTTTTGTGTTGCATGTTTATATTATCACAAATTATTTATTTATATAATATAGATTGTATTGTCATCTGATCATTTGTTTTTATATTTAAGATTGGATCTCATTTATATAATTTTGATTTCAAAATCATAACAATTGTTTTATGTTGAAGGTTACGATTGAAAAAATTATATGATATATGTTAAAAATTAATTATTAATAGATATAAATATATATTAAAAATATATAATACATTATAAAAATAATATTAATAATATTATAATTAAATACATATAATATTATATGATTTGAAATATATATGTATAGGTATGTATATTGATAATATGTATTGTATATTATAAATATATATATATCTTTATACGTGTATATATATAATATTATAAGAGTTATAAATATGTATATATATTATAATATATAAATAATAAAGTATTATATATATATATATATATATCTTAACGTGTAAGTTAAAAAGGAAAAGAGGGAGTGAGTGGAGAGGGAGGAAAGGTGAAAGAAAAATGATTTTATTTGACTTTTGTCGTGTGTGTATGTTTATATATATCTCGTTAAATATTTTATAATGAAAAAATTTTTTGGGATAAAAATTATGACGAGGGAAAAAGAGTACAACTATAAAAATTCTTCCTCGATTTATCAATCTTTTGTTTAATTATTAGTTTCGGAGGTAACGCATCTCGATATTTCGAATGTGTTTTCTTAATGTTGAAGTAGAGAGCGCTTTTGTGAATAAATCGGCTACATTTTCGCATGATCAGATGTATTGAACATCAACTTCTTTCTTCTTCTCGAGCTTTTGTATATACGTGAAAAATTTTGGAGGTATATGCTTTGTTCTGTCACTTTTTATATATCATTCCTTTGTTTGAGCAACGCAAGCGGCATTATCTTCATATAGTATTGTTGGATTGATATTAGTTGATAATCCGCATGTGTCTTGTATGTGTAGAGTTAAAGCTCTGAGACATACACATTTTCTACTCGCTTCATGAAGTGCTATGACTTCAACATGATTTGAAGATGTTGCAACTAGTGTTTGTTTCTGTGAACGCCATGATATCGTTGTCCCTCCAATTGTGAAAGCATATCTTGTTTGTGATCTAGCTTTATGAGGATCTGATAAGTAACCTGCATCTGCAAAACCGATCAACTTACGTTTGGAATCTCTAGGATAAAATAATCCTAAATCAATCGTTCCTTGTAAATATCAAAAGATATATTTAATCCTTGTCCAATGACGACGTGTAGGGGATGAGCTATATCGTGACAAGAGATTAGTAGCAAATGCTATATCAGGACGAATGCAATTTGCTAGATACAAGAGAGCCCCTATTGCACTCATATATGGTACTTCTGGTCCAAGTATATCTTTATTTTCTTCACAAGGACGAAATGGATCTTTTTCAATATTTAAAGATCTACATACCATTGGAGTGCTTATGGATTTGCTTTATCCATGTTAAAGCGTTTTAATACTCTCTTTGTATAATTCGATTGATGTATAAATATACCAGTCTTTAGATGCTCTATCTGTAAACCAAAACAAAACTTTGTTTGTCCAAGGTCTTTCATTTCAAATTCCTTTTTCAGATAATTCCGAGCATTTTCAATCTCGTTTGAGGTCCCAATTATATTCAGATCATCAACGTGAACAACTATAATCACAAATCCACTTTTTGTTTTCTGAATAAATACACATGGACAAATAGGATTATTCACAAATCCCCTTTTTAATAGATATTCACTTAGACGATTATACCACATACGTCTATATTGTTTCAATCCGTATAAAGATCGTTGCAATTTGATTGCACACATTTCTTTAGGTTTTGAGTTTGATGTTTTCGGCATTCTTAATCCTTCAGGGATTTTCATGTATATATCATTATCCAAAGATCCATATAGATATGCCGCAACCACATCCATAAGGTACATATCTAAGTTGTTGGATGCTGTTAAACTCATCAAATATCTAAATGTGATTGCATCCATAACAGGGGAATATGTTTCCTCATAATATTGTCCAGATCTCTGGGAAAACCCTTGTGCGACAAGTCGTGCCTTATATCTCGTGACCTCATTATTTTCATTTCTTTTTCGTACAGAAACCCATTTGCATCCAACTAGTTTGACACTATTTGGAGTTTGAACGATGGGTCCAAATACTTTTCTTTTATTCAATGAGTCTAATTCTATTTGCATAGCTTCTTTCCATTTGATCCAATCATGTCTCTTTTGACATTCTAACACTGATATTGGTTCTAGATCTTCACTATCATTTTCAATTTCTTTGGATACAGAGAAAGAGAATATTCCATCATTGTCATTTATTTCATCTCTTCTTATAATCTTTTTATCATAGATATAATTGATGGAAATTTCATTGTTTTCTGTATGTTCATGATTATTTTCATGATTTTCATTTTGAAGATCATCTTCCTCATTTGTTTCTTTTTGAATGTTCTCTATTATTTGAGAGTCGTCATTATTATCAAACTTCTTTCTCTTTCGAGGATTTTTATCTTTAGAACCAATTGGTCGTCCGCGCTTTAAGCGTGTTGCGGACTCATTTGAAATTCTTTCACCCGTGTGCCCTTTTGGTATTTCTATACGAGCAGGTGCATTTGCAGCCGGTATATATGATTTTGTAACCCGAGCTGTATCATTGAACCCATCTGGAAGTCTATTTGCAATATTTTGCAAATGTATTATCTTTTGTACTTCCATATTACATTGTTTTGTAGGAGGATCAAGATATAACAATGATTGTGTTTTCCATGTTAACTCTCGTGAGGCTTGTTTTATTCCTCCTCCTAACGGTGGGAATTCATTTTCATTAAAATGACAATCAGCAAAACGAGCTGTGAATACATCACCCGTTTCTGGTTCAAGATATCTAATGATAGATGGTGAATTATTTCAAACATAAATTCCCAATCTGCGTTGTGGGCCCATTTTTATTCGTTGCGGTGGAGCAATTGGAACATATACAACACAACCAAATACTCGAAGATGAGATATATTTGGTTCTTGGCCATTTGATAATTGCAATGGACAATATTTATGATAAGCACTTGGTCTTATTTGAATTAGTGCAGCAGCATGTAAAACAGCATGCCCCCAAGCAGAAACTGGAAGTTTCGTTTTCATTAGCAATGGTCGAGCAATAAGTTGGAGACATTTAATCAATGACTCTGCCATACCATTTTGTGTATGAACATGTGGTACGGGATGTTCAATCTCAATACCAATCGATGCACAATAGTCATTGAAAGCTTGAGAAGTGAATTCACCAACGTTATCAAGCCTCACCTTTTTAATTGGATGATCGGGGAATTGAGCTCGTAATTTTGTTATTTGAGTAATAAACCTCGTAAATGCAACATTGCGAGTTGATAATAAGCAAACGTGTGACCATCTGCTATCGATCAATACCATAAAGTATCGAAATGGTCCACTTGGTGGATATATAGGTCCACATATATTCACATTTAATCGTTCTAAAAATGATGGTAATTCATGTCCAACTTTGACAGATGATGGTCTTATTATTAATTTTCCTTGAGAACAAGCACTACATGCGATTTCATGAGATTGAAATATCTTCTCATGTTTTAATAGATGACCATTGGAATTTTGAATAATTTTTCGCATCATTATTGATCCAGGGTGACCCAATCGATCGTGCCAAATCTTAAACATGTCTTCATATCTTGGGTTGAATATGACATATGCTTCCACCATTCTTATCTTTATGAAATATAGTCCAGAGGATAAAGCTGGAAAATTTTCCACAATATGTTTCCTTTTAGAAACCATTGTCGTGATATAAAGATATTCACGATTTTCATCATTCATGGTCTTAACATGATAGCCATTTTGGTGAATATCTTTGAAACTTAATAAGTTTCTTTGGGATTGTGGAGAGAATAATGCATCTTGTATGATAAATTTTGTCCCTCCGGACATTATAAAATTTGCTTCTCCACATCCCTTAATTATTTTTGTATTTCCAGATATTGTATTGACACTGGATTCATGTATTCTCAACTTGGAGAAATATTTTTTATCTTTCAATATTGTATGTGTCGTAGCATAATCGGCTAGACATATGTCTCCATCATTGATGTTTGATCGTGACATATTTTTTATTACTTTGATCCGATAAAGATATAGATGAACCTGAAAATACGAAGCAAACTTTGCATATAATATATAACAATGTAACAAAATATTACAACAAAAGATAATCTAATAAAACTTTTAAAAACTAAATAGCGAAAGGAAAAATACATTCGAAAATAACAAGCTGAGTCTTAAAATGAGATAATGATAACAAAGAAATTCATGTCGAAATCTCATTTTCTTTTCTCATCTTCATTATCAGGTTGATACATAAAGTCTACAATGTCAATGTGCATTCCAACCTTGTCGTTATCCAGGAGATCATCGAGATCATCTGAGACAAAATTCGTTTGAACATTTTTGCCTTTATCTGTCAGCGACTTCTGGTATAAATCAACAAAATGTCTTGGTGTTCGGCACACTTGAGACCCAATGTCCATCATACAACATCGATGCCATATTGTATCTTTTTGCCTTTTAGTCACGTTTTCATTTTCATTCACTAGATTATCTTTCCTTTTATTTTCTCCATGACGGAAATTATTTGGTGGATTACTCCGACCTCTTCCTCTACCATATCCATTACCACGACTGCGACCACGTCCATGGCCTCGACCACGACCACGTATATATCCACGCCCACGGTCATGCCAATGGTTATAATTTGATGAAGTCGCATTTGTTTCATAAAATGGTGCAGAACCAGAGGGACGAGCATGATGATTTTTCATTGATAGCTCGTTCTGTTGTTCTGCAATGAGGAGAAGCTGTAACAATTTGCGATAGGTCTTAAAATCCTTCGCGCGATATTGTTGTTGTCAAATTACATTATCAGCATGGAACATCGATAATGTTTTTTCCAGCTTATAATAATTACTTATCTTTTCTCCACATAATTCCATCTTGCAGATTATTTCGAACATTACAGAATGATATTCATCGACAGATCTATAATCCTGGAATCTTAGATTCAACCAATCATTCTTTGTCTTTTGGAGTATCACATATTTTTGGTGATCAAATCGATCTTTAAGAGATTCCCACAAATCTGCGGGATCTTCTTTTGTTCGATACTCATTTTTTAATCCATCGACAATATGATGTCGTAAAAATATCATGGCTTTTGCCTTTTCCTCTTCTGAGGAATTATTATCTTTATCGATCGTGGCAATAAGCTTTTTGCCTTTAAGATGCATTTTAGCATCAAATGCCCACGTCATATAATTTTCTCCAGAGGCATCTAGTGCTGTGATTTTGAGATTCACCAAATTCGACATGAAGATCTGTTATCATTTAAGAAAAGAAATAAACAAATATAAGTTATGACATTGAAAAACAAAATTAAATAAATTATTATATAACAATTCATGTGTTAGGTCCGTTTTTATTTATAGATAATTTATTTTTAGATTTATTTAACCAATTAACAATTAAATAATAAAAAACATAATTTAAATAAATTATGGGGTGAAAGTTTTTTTTATCTTCTACATAAATAAATAAAATAATTAATAAAAATAAAATATAACCAAAAATTGGTGGCTCGGCCATCCGTATAACAATAATAAGTTAAATAAATTATGGGGTGAATTTTTCATCCTCCACATAAATATAATAATTAACAAAATAAAATATGACGTAAAAAATGGTGTCATAGCCATCCTTATAACAAGAATAAATAACATATAAATATTCATAAAATCTTAATATTATTGATTGGTGGCTGAGTCTGTATAATCATATAGTATAATATATATTATGACCGGGATATATATTCTGCGAGGTCTATATATAATTTTTTTACTTAAAAATCGAATCCAAATCGAAACCAAAATCGATTGGAAATCGAGATCGTAAAAAATTGAAATTAAAAATAATATATGTAACGTATAATATTGTATTTTTCTTAATTAATTAGAACGCTCGTGCTGATAACGTGTTAAAAATTAATCATTAATAGATATAAATATATATTAAAAATATATAATATATATTATATAAATAATATTAACAAGATATATATATAATTAAATACATATAATAATATGATTTGAAATATATATGTATATTAATAATATGTATTGTAGATTATATAAATATAGATATATTTATACGCATACGTATATATACAATATTCTAAGAGTTATAAATATGTATATATGTTATAATATATAAATAATAAAGTATTAAATATATATATATACTTACAATGTAAGTTATAAAGGAAGGAAGAGAGGAGTGAAAAGAGAGAGAGGAAAGGCGAGAGAAAAATGATTTTGTGTATCTTTTATTGTGTGTATTTTTATTTATGAGGGTTATAGACAAATCTCTCTTAATTATTGATATTAAATATAGTATATGGACTGTAACCTATGAAACATTTATAATTTAACAACATGAACTTTTTTATACAAAAATTACATTAGTAAGACAAAAATTATTGTTATGATTGATAAAAAGTAATTCATCATAAGATGATAAAACAAAAATCATATATTTTTTATCATCGTGTTATTATCGGTGAATTAAAAAATAGATATATGTAAAAAAGTTTTGAAGTTTTATTTGAAACTTTTAAATATAGATTTTATAAATAAAAAAATCTCCTAAAACCAAAATATATTTTGTTGAATGTAAATTTGCTAGATTATAAATTGGTGGATGTCTCCGATATTTTAAATAATCTTCACAATAAAATCATGTGAAAAGAAGACAACTATTTATAAAAAAATTCAATAATGGGATCATATGGAAAGAATATAATTGATTAAGATAAATCGGAGAAAACATTATCAACATTCACGTTGATAATGTTATATATAACAACATCGATCAATGATTTCAAAATATATCACGAGATATTATAACTTTTTTCGTTGTAGAACAACTAAACGAGATTTAATGAAAAATCATCATGCTAACCCGATTGACTCTACATCATTCTTTAATGTGAACACAATTTCATCAAATTCTAACCATTGGTACAATCGTGGGTGTGGATATATACACAGTCGCGGTCGTGGTCATGGTACGAGACGAGGCCGAGGTAATCCACTAAATACTTTTAATAATTGAGGCAATAAAAAAAGAAAGAATATTGGGATATTGAACAAGCAAATATAATTAAAGACGAAAAGGTACCATATGTTATCTAATGTATGAATGAACATTGGTCTCAAATATGTCGTACCTTAAACGCTTTGATTCTTTATATTAGAAGTAACAAATTGATAAATGTTATGATAATTAAATGAATTTTGTTTATGATGATCTCAGTGATTTATTTGATGATGACGACGACGGACGATATACATTTGGACATAACAAATTTTCTTCACCAACTCGATCAAATACTGATACCATACAACATTTGTCGAGCCATTTTTTCCTATGCATCCTACAATGGAAACACTTTCTCTTCATGTAAATTTTTTGCAGATGAATGTTGTGAATGTATCAACCTCCTCGTACCATTGACCTTAATCGTGTTGTTTGATGTTGTAAGAATAAAACAATCATATAAAAAACATTAACTATAAGATTTACTTTTAACTCAACCCCTTGTCATTATTGAGACGATAAAGCTAGGAAGATTTAATGTTGGTTTATTGTGTTTGTCTAGGTAATTGTGAATTTTCTCAGCACCAACACTACAGAAAAATACGCAATTTCCAACGGACGGGGCAACGGATCCATCCGTTGGAAACGCGTACCAACGGATTGCAACGGATATGGTGAAATTGCAACGGGCAAAAATCCGTTACAAATCCGTTGCAAATTGCAACGGATTTCTAACGGAAAACCTCCGTTGCAATGGCCGTTGGAAATCCGTCGCAAATTTTAACGGATGGCAATGGAAACGTTCCGTTGGTATTGTCCGTTGGAAGATTCGTTAGAAACCGGACAAATGCATTCCAACGGTCGTCCGTTGCAACTTCTAACGGATGTCTGTTAGAAATTGCAACGGATGCCCGTTGATGTTGTGAATTTCGAGGGCACCAGTTTAAATAAATTCACGTGAACAACGGATGTCCGTTGGAACGTTCACTATTTAGATCATACCAAAGAGTGCATCAAACCATCAATAACAAAAACATTTTCGAAAAAATGTCGTCGTCTTCAAATCCAAATATATATAGATCAAGAGAGTGGAGATATAGAAGAAAAGATCCTGTAACCGAAGAGATTATGCAAGAATTCTTACACGGATTAGAGCAATTCATGAGTTTTGCATCGATGCAGCCTTTGTGTCAAGAACGTGGGACAATGTTATGTCCATGCAAAAGATGCAAAAACATGAA
>CM071865.1:5548421-5580265 GCA_036759665.1 Gynandropsis gynandra | reverse complement strand
GGGCAGAGCGTCAGCGCACCGGCCGCTTACCGGGCGGGAGGCGTCGGCCTCGGGCGACTGCGAAAGCGGTCTAAAACCGCTCGACCCAGGCGCCGAACGACGACTCACGCGACGCTCGCCGCCGCTCGACCCAGGCCCTCGGCCGTCGCTCGTCCTTGCTCCGCCTCTGCCGCTCGCCGTGAGTCGCCTCTGCTCACTGCGAACCGCCTTAGCCGTCGCGACTGCGAAAGTCCTTGGCTCGCTCGACCCTTTCTCTTTCCTCGCGTGACTCGGCAGCGGTGTAGGCGTTCGATTTTGGCCTCTCTAGTGTCGGACCGCCGCTGCCGGTTACCGTGGGAGGTGCGCCGACCCCTGCCGCCGACCGTCGACCTGCCGGTTATCGTGGGAGGTGCGCCGACCCCTGCCGCCGACCGTCGACACTCGTGCGGCCGGCTGGGGTCACGGCCGCCGCCTACTCCGACGCGTGAGAGAGGTCTTCACGGTTCTGGTTTTCCGTTTTTTTTCGATCCGATTTTCACCAAAATTCAAAAAACTAATCTAAACAGACGACCAGATGCTCTGATACCACTGTTGGGTTGATTTGGGTGCGGAAGCGTGTTTTATCAACCCGAATTTTATAGATCTAGTCATATTCAGATTAGTTTTCGGCGTTTTCAACGATAAACAATTTAGAAACAATTTCTTACCTGTAACGTTGAATCTGTAACAATCGGATGATAGACTTGATAGTACAAGTCCTCTACGTGTATCCACGCCGAGATCGAATTCTGCCTTCAACGTTTGATGCGGAATACTCGATGAACGAAAACTATTTCGTTCTTCGTGATTTTTCTTTTGACGGCTATTAGGGTTTATGTGATTCTGTAATCATATGTCGAAAACCTAATTTTCATTTCTTAAATAGAATTATTAACTTTTAATAATTACACTTTTAACCCGAGACTATCCAAATATTACATAACAGGCATATAACTTTCAGTTATTTCACCATGATGTGATCTACTACATTGGACCACAATCCGAATATTGAATGAACTTATTATTTCACCATGATGTGATCTACCACATTGCAAATCACCAACTAAGTTGTTATCTTTAGCATGTCATATTTATCCTCCTCTGCCATGCATGTTTTCAAGAAATCATTTGTCTCCAACCAAAAGCATATTGTCATCAAATTAGTGTTAATCGAGTTTATATATTTAAACTTAAACTTGAATATGGTTTATGAATCTACAATGCATCACAAGAACTTCAAAATGAATATGAAACCCTTGCTTCAGACATACAACTAATCTTTTTGTTTACATTGTCAAGTGGTTGGAATTAGGTACTCGTTTCTCTATGATCATGAAAGCACTCACCTGATATCGTAATTGATTTGATGAAAACATTTGGTCTCACATATTTATAGACCATTCGAATGAATATTGAGATTTTTAGGCTATATAAAGATTATGAGGGTTCGAAAGGTAGAAATTTATGAAAAAATAATAAGGAAATGATAAATTTTTTATTTTATATGATATTGAAAGAATTTTGCAATAAAAACGATTATTGCTTGAATGCGACTGAAAAAATATGTTTGGACCGACAATATGTTTACCATTTCAATCATTATACAATATGTTAATAATGGTTTAGTTTCAAATTTAAAATTTTTTGAAAATATTTTAATATTTCAATTTTTTATTATGTATTGTGTGACACGTTATCACAAACATTTTATTAAGGTATAATCATCTTTTACTCATCCTCAAAAAAGGAAAGAACGTACTTTTATAGATTTTTCTAAAAATTGAGAGAAATGTAAACCGTGTATATTTGCAAATTTCTCCACCTGAATGTTGTATGAAGTTTTTATGTAGTGGTAACACCTCATCCGAATTAGGAGTCGTCGGTGTTAGGAAATTCAGTAAACACATAGAGATGTATGCTTAAAGTCTGAGCTTATTTTGATGTATTATTTCTCTATTTATAGAAAACAGAGAAGTTGAAAACGTTAACATATCAATTAGCCTATCATAGTGACATATCTTCCGTAAGACTAGGTCTTATACTGGATTTGTTCAAACAAATAAATAAAATAAAAAAATAAATAAGACATATTTCAAACATTCTCCTACTAAGGCCTTGTTTCGCTTGTCTGAATGTTGATGACGCCTATTCGCTATCTCGGCTGTTGGAATCTTACTCGTGCTAAAGATTTAGTTAGGATGTCTTGTTGTTCTGAACTTGTGAATTCAATGTTGATCTTTCCTTCTTCCATACAATCTCGTATAAAATGGTAACGTGTATCAACGTGCTTACTTCGATCATGATGAAGTGGATTCTATGATAGTGCAATAGAAGATTTGTTATCCATCTTGAAAACAGGTGTCTTCGCTGAAAGTCCAAGGATTTCTTGGAGCAATCTTGTAAGCCAAATCCCTTGACACGTTGTTGTTGCCTCTACGTACTTTGCTTCACATATCGTAAGTGTTACCACTTGTTGCTTTTGTGATTGCTAGGTGATGGGATTCCGATCAAGAAAGAAAACCACTCATGTTGTGTTTTTGTGGTCGTCGATCTCACAGACCATGTTGCTGTCAATGTACTCCAACAACCAAGGATCCGAAGTGTTCCCTCTTGAGTACACCACGTCATAACTGTGTGTGTCAGCGATGTATCTGAGAATGTATTTTAACACAGCCAAATGATCTTCATGCGGCTCAACCATGAAACGACTCATATAGCTAACAGAGAACTCAAGATCAGGTCTTGTGTGCACAAGATAACAAAGTCCGCCAACGATGCTCCTATACTCTGTAGCGTCAACTAAACAACAGTTGCTAGCCTTGCTTAGTTTGAGTCGACTTTCCATTGGAAAATGGCATGGGTTGTAGCTTGTCATGCCACTTTTCTCCAACATTTTTTGTGCATAAGAGGATTGACATAGGGAAATGTATGTGGTGTTTTGGCGTACCTTGATGCCTAACCAATATGTAGGTAATCCCAAGCCCCTCATCTGAAATCGATCCATCATCTCCTCCTTGAATTAATTGATATAATCGTCGATCAGACTAATGATTATTAGGTCATCAACATATACACCGACCATCGAGGTCTTGCATTTTGCTCGGCGCGTGTAAACAACATGTTCATGGTTGCTTCATTTGAAACCGAGAGAATTTAGACAGATATCAAGTTTTGCATTTCGTACTCGTGAAGCCCGTCGAAGCCCATGTAGAGTTTTCTTAAGCTTCAACAAATGATTTCCCCTGCCAATGGAGAAACCGAGTGGTTATTGTATATATACTTCTTTGTCGAGGTTTCCATTTAAGAAACGAAATTTAAGGTCCATGTGATGGACTCGCCAACCGTATAGTCACTACAAGAATTATCTTCACGGATTCAATCCTAGGCACTGGTGCATATACTTCTTCAAAGTCGATCCGTGTTGTTGTACGTACCATTTTACGATGGGTCGTATCTTATGTTTGATGATGTGCACGCGCACATCGTGTTTTACCTTGTACACCCACTCAAACTAATGGCTCGGTGTCATACCGGGAGGTCAATGGGATCCTAAGTGTGGTTATGTTCGATTGAGTGTAGCTCCTCGACCATTGCCGCCCTCCAACATTGTTCTAGTTCTACCTCAACAAACGTGGTTAGTTCTTCTAGGATTATCGTATTGAGCTCTCCATGGATTTCTCGTTGCGCCAAGCCGGGTATCATCGCATTACCCAAGATGTTCTCTATTCTAGGAAATCGAAGATGCATACCGTCATGATTTGCATCCAGATTGGGGACTATGTAAGGTGGTGTGACGTACTCTATTGATGTTGGTAATGGTGTTTGCCCGCCAACAGGTGTCATCGGACTTGCTATAGAAGTTACATGACTCATGTTTTCTCCCATTTCATTGTGAATCACCCTGACTTTGATTGTAGTTGTGTACTCGACTGTGAATGACTCGAGGTTGACAGGTTCTGTTCCATCTTCATTGTCTCTCCAATCCCATTGGGAAAGCTCATCAACGACTACATCTCGAGCGATGTGTACTCGTTTTGTGGTAGGGTCATATGTGCGATACGCCTTTGAATCGAGTTTATAGTCAACAAATATCATCTTCATACTTCAATCATCAAACTTCTTAAGGTTTGGTAGAGATTTCTTGACATAGGTAATGCAACCGAATGTGTGCAGATACTGGACAACTGGTTTTTTTTTGTACCATACTTCAAACAGTGTCATTCATTCTAAACTCTTCATTGACGATCTGTTAGATAGATCGATGTTGTCACAGCTTCTCCTAAAAAATAACATGACAATACCTTAACATTCATCATGTTTCATACAATGACTACTACATATTGATTGTGGCATTCTACCACATCATTATTTTGTGATGAATAAGGTGCAGTGAACTGGCATCAAACCCTAGTGGCGATACCGTTTTCGGCAAAATCAGCAAACACGAACTCTCCTCTGCAATCAGTACGAAGGGAACTCATTCTCTAGCCACTCAGTGTCTCTGTTGCCGCCTAGATGCGCTTGACTGCGGCTGGTGCACAATCCACATAAATTTGTTAAAGTCGTCGACAAAATGTAGGAAAAATTTCTTGCCTCCGGAGGTTATTGGCATGATCGACCCACAAAGATCCCCATGTACAAGCTCAAAAGATCACGCTCTCCACCCTACTTCTTTCGAAAAAGGCATTTTACAATGTTTGCTAGAGACACAACCATCGTAGAGCTAGTCCACTTGTTCCATTTGAGATAGCCCACGTAGTAGGCCTTTCTTGTGCCATTTTGTGTAGCTAGGGAATTGAGATGACCAAAGCGTGCATACCATCTCCAGGTTTCCTCTACCCCATGTGCTACAGGACAAACTGGTTGCGCGATGTCGAGGATGAGCGTATACAGTCGATTTAGTGTATAAGCTACTTTGGCGAGAAGGCGGCGATCTTGGTCTTGTATCCTCATGATGTCATCTTCTATGAGAATCTGGTACCCGTTCTCGTCCAGCTATCCAACACTCACAATGTTCATCGCCAATTATGGTATGTAGTAGACTTTAGTGAGGGATCAATGCTCTCCATTTTTGGAACTATATAACACTGTTCTGCATCCCTCAATCTGAACCACAGATCCGTTGCCAAACTTCACGGTGCTCGAGATGTAAGTGTTAAAATCGAAGAAGGAGGTTCAAGCTCCTATCATATGATTTGTGGCGCCCACATCAATGACCCAACGTCGGTGGTTCTTTGCCCCTTTTCCTCGATCTAGGTGGTGAATTTCTCCTCCAATAGGTGGACACTCTCCTGAGGTTTTTTGTGAAGGAAGGTTGAAGAATGGGAATGTGTTGTGGTGGTGTTGATGTTTAAGAATGTGAGATTTGATTTGGTGTCGGTGATGGAGAACTTTGGATTGATATAATGTGGACTCATCTTCATCTTTTTCCACCAAATGGTCTTATCCATTTCTTTTGGGCTTTGACCAATATTCTTTGGTCCAATGTCCAACTTTACTACAATTATGACAAATATTATTTGGCCCGTCCCGATATGTGGTGTTGTCTCGTATTTCTTGGTTGCTTGCTTCACCTCTACTGCGTCCTTTCCCTCGATCGCGACGTGTGTTGCGACCACCACCGGTCCACCATGCAAGCCTTCGTGTTCATGGATCCGGCAGATGTGAAAGCCATTCTTCTTCACTGACAAGAAGACAACTTGTTGCTATCCTTTTGCATGTTTGAGGTTGACTTCTTCCTTTGCTCGACAGTGCGCAGACGACCAGTAACTTCCTCGATTGAAATTGTGTTCAAATTATGGAGGATCTCGATGGAGATAATCATTTGCTCGAGATATTCTGGCACATAATGCATCATCTTCGTAGGAGATATCGTCTCCAAGCACACGTAACTTGTTGGTAAGGGTGGTGATACACATAAAGAAATCTTCAACACTCTCATCGGTGTAGGAGTAATGGGGGGAGATGAAGAGTCCCACATTGACAAAATCACATGAATGAACCCATGTATATAATGGGTTATTCAATGGTCATGTCTAAATGGATTACAAGACATGGAGTGGGCTTCTTCATGGGCTTGGAATGGGCTTCGGATCCTAATATTAATGGGTCAAGATAGTGCCTTGGGCTTTGGGCTCAGTGGTTAATTCCGAATTTAACTTAAATTTTTTTCGGTTTAGTTTTTTCGAAATCAATTTTAAATTCGGTTTAGCACTGGTTCTGAAGCCAACAGTCACACCTCTCCATTTTGAACGAATTTGGCTCCTTTGCAACCATTGCAATGGTTCATTAAAAACCGTTTTTTGGCTCCTCAAAGGCTCCAGAAAGTGTGATGGTTGAAAGTCTATAAATAAGAGATCAATTTGTTCTGAAAAAGGATCCGTTTTTCTGAGAAAAATACTTACAAAGTAGATTCATCAAGAAGTCTCGAATTTCTTGAGATCGTTGCATCCTCTAGACAGAAGCAAGGACAAATTTCTATCTAAGGACACTGCTCATCGCAGGCCTCGATCAATTCACGTTCGGTAACCACGTTTACTGTTTCATTTACTCATAGTTAGTCACTTTGTTTCATAGATTCTGGTTTTTCTATTGAATTATACTAGGTCCGGATTGATTGGTTCTAACAATCTTAGACATAAATTTTTGCTTAGTTCTAATGGACCAATCAATGACAGGTGCGAAAAACAACCATGTCGAAAAGCCTGAGAAATTCAAAGGCAAAGACTTCAAACGTTGGCAAAAGAAGATGATGTTCTATCTGTCAACTCTTCGTGTTGCCTATGTTCTGACTGCGGAGCCTCCTAAGGCCCCGGCCGAAGGAGAGACTCTTAGCGCTGAAAAGAAGGCCGAAAGAGAGGCATGGGTTGATAATGAGTTTAATTGTAAAAACTACATTCTCAATGCCCTGGATGACTCACTGTATGACCTCTACGCCAAGTGCGATTCTGCACGAGAGGTGTGGATGTCATTGGATAAACAGTACAGAACTGAAGTGGCCTCTTCCAAGCGTTTTGTGACTGGAAAGTTCCTGAACTTCAAGATGATCGATGGCAAATCGGTTATCAAACAAGTTGAGGAACTTCAAGTCATAATCCACGCCCTAGAAGAGGAAGGTATGTCACTACCACCAGCATTTATTGTAAGTGCCTTCATTGACAAGTTACCTCCCTCGTGGACAGATTTTAAGAAATATCTGACTCACATAACCGTGGAAATGAGTCTCGAGGAGTTGGTCCTGAAACTTCGTATTGAAGAGAACAGTCGGATCAGTGACAAGACGGAGATGACATCCGTGGAAGCAAATGCTAAAATGGTTGAATCCAAGTCAAAGAAGAAAAAGAAGGGAAAAGTTCCTGATGCAAATGTTGCTGCTCTTGCTCCCAAGAGGACAGAATTCAAGAAAACTGCAAGAATAAGGGCAACCTTAAACTGTTGGGTATGTGGGAGAGGAGGGCACAAAGCTAAGGATTGCTACCACAAGAAAGGGCATGCCAATTCGGGAAAGCCCTCAATCAACCAAGCCAACGTTATTGAAAATCAGTTTGTCGCTGTCATTGAGGCAAACTTGGTTTCCAAGTGTTTGTGGGAAAGGGTTATCTCGCTGAGGGACTCTTTAAACTGAATGTAGTTCCTACTGTAACCAATGCTACTATTAATAATATTAATGCTTCTAAGTACATGATTGACTCATCATCTCTATGGCACCATAGATTGGGTCACGTAAATTTCCGTTCATTACAGAGAATGGTAAATTTAGGTCTCTTGCCTAAGTGTTCATTGAACATAAAAACAAAAAGTGGGGTTTGTATAGAATCAAAATATACAAGTCATCTGCATAGATCTGTTGAAAAGACGAATGAAATTCTTGGTTTGATTCATACGGACTTGTGCGATTTTCAAGCAACTCCGAGTAGAGGAGGAAAAAACTATTACATAACATTCATTGATGATTGTAGTAAATTCTATTACATATACTTGTTACGTACAAAAGATGAAGCTTTAAGTATGTTCAAGATATACAAAGCAGAAGTTGAAAATCAACTTGAGAAAAGAATAAAAATTTTAAGGTCGGATAGAGGAGGAGAATATCTTTCCAATGACTTTGCAGAATTTTGTTCTTCTCATGGAATAGTGCATCAAACGACTGCACCATATACTCCACAACAAAATGGTGTTGCCGAACGAAAGAATAGAACGTTGAAAAACATGATAAATTCAATGTTAATCAGTTTGGGAGCACCAATTAGTTTATGGGGTGAGGCGGTTCTTGCTGCAAATGATGTGTTGAATAGAATTCCTCATAAGTCGAGTAATCAATCACCATACGAATCATGGAAAAGAAGATTGCCTACTTATAAAACTATGAAAGTGTGGGGTTGTCTTGCGAAAGTACAAGTTCCACTTCCAAAGAGAACTAAGCTCGGACCGAAAACTATAGATTGCATTTATATTGGCCCGACCAAGAATAGTGCTGCATATAGATTTTTGGTTCATAATTCCAATGTCGAAGATATAACCAAGAATTCGGTGATGGAATCTGCCGAAGCAGAATTCTTTGAGGATATCTTTCCTTTCAAAGAGAAAAACCATGCCTCATGGTGATTCGTCTCATGATGGGGCTGGTTCTTCATCGGTTCAACAAGAAATTGTAGAACCTAGAAAAAGTAAACGTGGAAGAATAGCCAAAAACTTTGGGCATGACTTTGTGACCTTTGTTCTCGAAGGAGAACCTCAGACTTATAAGGCTGCGATTGAATCGTCAGAAGCACCTTATTGGAAAGAGGCTATCCAAAGTGAAGTGGACTCCATTGTGCAAAATAACACGTGGAAATTGGTTGATCTACCTCCGGGTCATAAAACCATCGGGCATAAATGGTTATTCAAAAGAAAGATGAGACCAGATGGCTCTATAGAAAAGTACAAAGCACGGTTAGTAGCCAAAGGTTATCGTAAAAAAGAAGGAATGGATTTCTTTGATACCTATTTGCCTGTGTCTAGAATTACGTCTATACGGACATTAATTGCAATTGCGGCGATTCACCATTTGGAGATTCACCAAATGGATGTAAAAACCGCATTTTTGAATGGTGAATTGGACGAAAAAATCTATATGGACCAACCCGAAGGGTTTGTGATCAAAGGTCAACAAAAGAAAGTCTGTAAATTGATTAAATCTCTCTACGGACTTAAACAAGCTCCTAAGCAATGGCATGAGAAATTTGATATTACGTTATTATCAAATGGATTTAAGATAAATGAATGTGATAAATGTGTCTATGTAAAAGAGTACAAAGACGCATATATCATTGTATGTCTCTATGTCCATGATATGTTAATCATGGGTACAAACAAAGACGTGATCATTCGAACCAAGAAGATGTGGCACTCTTGTTTTGATATGAAAGACATGGGACCTGCTGATGTAATACTAGGAATCCGAATTCATAGAAGTCCGGAAGGTTACATCTTAACGCAGTCTCACTACATCGAAAAGGTTCTGAAGAAGTTTGGACATTTCGATGATAAACCTGTTGTAACTCCATATGATCCATCTATTCACCTTAAAAAGAATCAAGGTGAGAGTGTATCACAATTGGAATATACTCAGGTTATTGGGAGTTTAATGTACATCATGAATTGTACAAGACCAGACTTAGCATATTCGATAAGTCGACTTAGTAGGTATTCTCACAACCCAAGAAAAGAACATTGGGTTGCGTTAGTAAGAGTCTTGAGATATCTAAAACATACGATGAGTTATGGGTTGCATTACTCAAAATATCCTCCTGTGTGGGAAGGATATTGTGATGCAAACTGGATTTCGAACAATACGGATTGTAAGTCCACAAGTGGGTATGTCTTTACACTTGGAGGAGCAGCCGTATCTTGGAAATCATCAAAACAAACTGTTGTGACGCGTTCGACTATGGAAGCGGAATTCGTAGCCTTAGACAAAGCCGCTGAAGAAGCCGAATGACTCAAAAACTTCCTAGAAGGAATACCGTTATGGCAAAAGCCTGTTGCTACCATTTGCATACATTGTGATAGTATGGCTGCTCTCTCAAGAGCTAAGAACCAAATCTACAATGGCAAATCGAGGAATATAAGACGACGTCATAACACTATACGAGATTTCTCAAAAAATGGAATAATATCCATTGACTACGTAAAATCGAAAGAAAACATTGCGAATTTGTAGCCTTAGACAAAGCCGCTGAAGAAGCCGAATGACTCAAAAACTTCCTAGAAGGAATACCGTTATGGCAAAAGCCTGTTGCTACCATTTGCATACATTGTGATAGTATGGCTGCTCTCTCAAGAGCTAAGAACCAAATCTACAATGGCAAATCAAGGCATATAAAGCGATGCCATAACACTATACGAGATTTGCTCAAAAATGGAATAATATCCATTGACTACGTAAAATCGAAGGAAAACATTGCGGATCCGTTGACTAAAGGCCTTGGTAGAGAGGGTGGTGAATTTCTCCTCCAATAGGTGGACACTCTCCTGAGGTTTTTTGTGAAGGAAGGTTGAAGAATGGGAATGTGTTGTGGTGGTGTTGATGTTTAAGAATGTGAGATTTGATTTGGTGTCGGTGATGGAGAACTTTGGATTGATATAATGTGGACTCATCTTCATCTTTTTCCACCAAATGGTCTTATCCATTTCTTTTGGGCTTTGACCAATATTCTTTGGTCCAATGTCCAACTTTACTACAATTATGACAAATATTATTTGGCCCGTCCCGATATGTGGTGTTGTCTCGTATTTCTTGGTTGCTTGCTTCACCTCTACTGCGTCCTTTCCCTCGATCGCGACGTGTGTTGCGACCACCACCGGTCCACCATGCAAGCCTTCGTGTTCATGGATCCGGCAGATGTGAAAGCCATTCTTCTTCACTGACAAGAAGACAACTTGTTGCTATCCTTTTGCATGTTTGAGGTTGACTTCTTCCTTTGCTCGACAGTGCGCAGACGACCAGTAACTTCCTCGATTGAAATTGTGTTCAAATTATGGAGGATCTCGATGGAGATAATCATTTGCTCGAGATATTCTGGCACATAATGCATCATCTTCGTAGGAGATATCGTCTCCAAGCACACGTAACTTGTTGGTAAGGGTGGTGATACACATAAAGAAATCTTCAACACTCTCATCGGTGTAGGAGTAATGGGGGGAGATGAAGAGTCCCACATTGACAAAATCACATGAATGAACCCATGTATATAATGGATTATTCAATGGTCATGTCTAAATGGATTACAAGACATGGAGTGGGCTTCTTCATGGGCTTGGAATGGGCTTCGGATCCTAATATTAATGGGTCAAGATAGGGCCTTGGGCTCAGTGGTTAATTCCGAATTTAACTTAAATTTTTTTTTGTTTAGTTTTTTCGAAATCAATTTTAAATTCGGTTTAGCACTAGTTCTGAAGCCAACAGTCACACCTCTCCATTTTGAACGAATTTGGCTCCTTTGCAACCTTTGCAATGGTTCACTAAAAACCGTTTTTTGGCTCCTCAAAGGCTCCAGAAAGTGTGATGGTTGAAAGTCTATAAATAAGAGATCAATTTGTTCTGAAAAAGGATCCGTTTTTCTGAGAAAAATACTTACAAAGTAGATTCATCAAGAAGTCTCGAATTTCTTGAGATCGTTGCATCCTCTAGGCAGAAGCAAGAACAAATTTCTGTCTAAGGACACTGCTCATCGCAGGCCTCGATCAATTCACGTTCGGTAACCACGTTTACTGTTTCATTTAGTCACAGTTAGTCACTTTGTTTCATAGATTCTGGTTTTTCTATTGAATTATACTAGGTCCGGATTGATTGGTTCTAACAATCGGTTTCGAATCTTATCTCGATGAAATCGTGATAAAAAATTTCAATGTTTACCCCCTTGACGCACTCGACGCTAACTCGAACATTATTGATTGCATCCTATGTCTCTGTTGCAGAGAGGCCTTTATGGTTAGTCCCGTCTGCATCTCCTGTCACACCGAGCAGAAGAGTGCGGAGTGCGTTTCAATCGCGATAATTGACGTGATCAGGTTCGAGATGCGTGTGAGCATCGGATAAACGGTTGAAGCTGTCGTCTTCTGAATGAAACGTGGTCATATGAGTTAGCCTATTATTATCCATACATGTTTATCTAAGACTAGACTTATTTCAAACAGTCGGAACATGACAGTGGTCGTCACCACTCCTCCTACCTCCTCCGCCGTCGCCGCTAAATCTTCCGTCGTCTTCACAACACCGTCCAACTACGCTTCCCGGCTCTCTCACCTATTGACGCAGAAAGGCCATAAACCGATATGGTGCCCCACCATCATCACCGATGTCACTCCGCGCGCCATCTCCTCTCTCACACACTACCTCTCTCCGCCGTCTATCTCCCTCCTCTCTGCCGTTGCATTTCCATCCCGCACCGCGATCGCTGCCGCGTCGGCCGCTATATCCACCCTCCAAAAGCCCATACTGCCTCCTTCCGGCGACGGCGACGCGGGTTTTGTTCTTGCCGCTCTGGGTAGAGACGCCGAGATGATTGACCGCGACTTCGTCTCTCAGTTTTGTTCCAACGTGGACAAAGTAAGAGTGATTGTTCCTCCCGTCGCGACGCCGACGGGTTTGGTCGAATCCCTCGGGTCGGGTTGTGGTCGGAGGATTCTATGCCCGGTTCCGTCGGTGGTGGAGCTCACGGAGCCACCGGTTGTCCCACAATTTCTTCGGGACCTGGAGATTGCGGGCTGGGTCCCAGTTAGGGTTGATGCCTACGAGACTCGGTGGGTAGGACCCACCTGCGCGGAGGCCATGGTTACGGCAGTGGATGACGTGGACGCGGTGGTGTTCACGAGCACCGCGGAGGTAGAGGGTTTGCTGAAGGGGCTAGGGGAAATGGGTTGGGACTGGGCGGCGGTGAGACTGCGATGGCCTAGGCTGGTGACAGTGGCTCATGGGCCGGTTACGGCGGCCGGGGCGGAGAGGTTGGGTGTTGGGGTTGATGTTGTGAATGAAAAGTTTGAGAGCTTTGAAGGTGTAGTTGATGCTCTGGACATGAGAATGAGAAACTCGAGGTGATTTGGGATTCAGCCATTGATGATGAGCGTTTGAGATTGTAGCCATCTCATAGCCTGTAAAGTCTCTTGGTTTCTGATTCATTCGAGCTGAGGAAGCAAAGGCAAACATGCCTCTCCCCATCTGCATTAATGTACGTGTAATTTATGTGGTTTGATTCCACCTTCGATCTAAGAAATTGGTTTATCAACTCCAGCATTGGTGTATAATTCCTTTAGAACACATTTTCGCAGAAAATTTCACCTTTTGCATGATTTTCCTATGTGGTAGCCATTTAATGCACTGTGCAGACATTTATATTGATGTGTTCATTGTTAGATTTTATGGCTAATGTCCTGTTACCTCGACCAAGTTGCTTGTGAAATTCATCTCTAGGACTTTGAAGGCTTCAACTCGTATATTTCTGCCCATTTGCATCAATGAATGAATGTACCCAATATGCTTCCGCTGTTTTATTAACTCTACGTTGGGCTTAGGAACACATTTTGGCTGAGGATTGCAGCTGCCGAATATGTCGTAGCTAATTTGTTGGCTGTGTGACCATAAGAGCATTTAGTATGGAGTTATATGGTTATTGATGCCAATCTTCTCCTGGTTAAGCTGAAAGATGAATAGGTCACTCATGGTGTAGGTCGGATGACTTATTCCAGATGTCTCCATATGAAAAAACTGGATCGACACTGGCATCAAGAATTGGATCAGCTAGACATAATTCAAGAACAATGTTACAAAAACTTGGGTCTAACAAAATGCCTCCAAAATCACCCGTGAAGAAGCCAAAATCATATGGGAAACCTTCTTTACAATAAAACAACTGAGGTATATATATATATATATATATGGGTATACTTAGTTTGTTTGCTTTTTTCAGACTCTTCATTCATAGTACCGGTTTCAATCAACTCTTTCATACTCTTATTGAGCCTGGTCCTGATAATAACTTGATTGCATCTTCCATGCAGGGACGATCGGATGGATTACTCTGACTCATGCAAAGAAGTGCAACCTCGATAACTCTTCTAATCTCTCGTTGCACTTCATCACCTGATCTGACTCCGTTTTCTGCATATATATCACTTAAAAGAGCATCCTTTTGTTTGCTATGTATTGGTCCTTCCGCATCCATCAACCTCCCGTTCGTTAGGATTTCCAAAAGGAGCTTTCCAAAGTTGTAGATGTCTGCCTGCTGCTCTGCTCTTGTTATGTCATTCATCTGATCCGCTGGGAATTTCATACAAAGCTTTAGGAAAACTGAAGACCAATAAAATAAACAATATAGGTACGTATATCTGCTGCATATATACATGTATGTATACGACCATGCAGCTTTCTGATAAAATTTCTGTTTCTTATATACCCTCCAGAGAAATTGTCTCTGATGTGTTGCTTTCTAGGACACGAGATTGTTATTGTTGTTTATCAACTGTTGCGAGAAGAGCACACTTTCTATTTTTAAGTGTTCACTCTGCTTTTATGGAAACTACAGAAATTCTTGAGTTGGGTCAATATTACCTGCGTTCCTCGGTGAAAGTTTTGAAGAAACCAAGCCTTTGCTCAACTGAACCACGTATTTGAAACCGAATTCAGTAAGACGGGGTTCCATGTTTTCATCGAATGATATATTGTTTGACTTCAGATCTCCATGTGGAATTGCAGGGTAGCATTCTTGGTGAAGGAAGCGAAGTCCTTTTGCAACTCCAATGATGATCTTGTACTTAGTGGCCCAGTCTCTTTTCATTTTTATCTTCTCACACAAATTGCCATTAGGTAAGTTGTCATATAATAAGTAAGCAATATGATTGTTGTAACAAACACCAAGTAATCTGCTCAGATTCTTGTGTCTTGCATTTCCAATCTGCGTTAGAATTTTCAACATAACACCAATCTTTTTGGCTTTCCATTCAATCCGCTTCACGCTGACTGTTATTCCTGTAGGTAGAACTGCTTTGCACACGGAGACCGGTGATAGTTCATAAACTCCCTCTGCAGGTTCGTGTGAACTGAAGCTCCTCAAAACATCGTCGGCCGTGAAACAAGGGAGTCCAGTGAAAGAGATCATTTTCCATTGAACTTGTCTTCTTTGGCGAATATAGAACAACCCCAGAAGTCCAATTATCATAACCAGAACCGAGACTAAGCAAGCAATTAGAACAGATACAAGCTTCTTTGTGTTCCTGTCTCTAAATATTGTCACTGAAGCACCACCACATGGGTTCAGAGGAACTCCACACAGCATTGCGTTGCCAGCGTAAGCATTTTTACCCATCAACCAAAATACTCTGTCAGATGGTATAGAACCACTGAAATTATTGTGTGATAGATCTAGGACTCTTAAACTTGGAAGAGTGGCAAGTTCCTTAGGAATCTGACCCATCATAATATTGCCTGCTAAATCCATCTTTTGAAGTGACTGACAAGTTGAAACAGTTCGTGGTAAAGTCCCAGATATATTGTTATTGTTCAGTTCAATGACCGAGACTGATTTGCAGGATCTGAACTGAGGCAAGTTGCCGGAGATGTTGCAGGAGGACGCTGAGAAGTTCTGCAGATGTGGCATAGACCATATTGCTGGTGGAATCATTCCTCCAAGCCCGGGATTATTAGAAATATTGAAGTACTCAAGCTTTGTAGCTCTGGATATGTCTTGAGGAATTCCGCCTGTGAGTTTGTTTTTGGACAGGTCTATGTATGAGATATCATGAAAATGGGTAAAATTGGAAGGGATTGGACCTGAAAAGGAATTGTCTTCAAGACGAAGGCGAACAAGCGTGGAACAATTCGAGAGAGAAGGTGAGAGATTTCCTGTGAAATTGTTGGAGAAAAGTATCAACTTGAAAAGCACACCTCTTGAGCAAATACTCTCTGGGATGCTACCGACGAAATTGTTGGTCGAGACATCGACCCATCTAAGCTTTGAGTTCTGTCCCAAGCTTCTTGGAAGTGACCCAGAAAAGTTATTGTTCCAAATGAAAAGAGTATCCAATTGTGGGAGCTGGGCAATTCCTTCAGGAACAGTACCAGTCATTTTATTATACATAAGACTTAAGAGCTTAAGATTCTTCAACTCTGCAAAACTCTCAGGTATAGGACCAGAGAGTTGATTATCAGAAAGGTCCAAATTCACAAGAGAAGTGATTTGTCCAAGCTCCCATGGGATTGGTCCTGAAAGTTGGTTTCTAAACAGGAACACTGATTCAAGCTTTGTCAGATTGCTCAAGTACTTAGGAATGGAACCAGAGAGATTTGCTCCGGCAATGTCAAGATACTTGAGCTCAGTCATGTTACCCAATTGCCATGGAAGCACGCCTTCATATGAATTGTATCCAATCTCCATGTGAGTTACAGTTCTGAGCATACCAAGCTCTTCTGGAATGTTCCCACTCAGAAAATTCCCTCCAAGGTGAAGAAACTCAAGGCTCTTGAAGAATCCATACTCTCCAGGAATCGATCCGCTGAAGTAACTCCCAGCAAGATTCAACACTTTGAGATTCTCCAGTTGAGATAGCTCAATCGGCAATGGACCCAAGAAACTGTTGCTAAAAGCATCAAGAACCATCAGATTCTTCAGACCGGTGACTCCGCCGGGAAAATGCCCGGAAAAGTTGTTTCTGCTGATGTCTAAGCTCAATAGATTACTGAGGTTGAAGATTCCACCCGGAAGCTCGCCGGAGAACGAGTTGCCGCTGATGTTAAGATCGATGAGGTCGGCGAAGACGTGGAATTGCTTGCCGGACAAAATTCCACGGAGATTCTTACCAGACAGGTTGAGGGCGACAACAGAAGTGGAATTTTGGTTGCACTTGACACCAGACCAAGAACAACAAGCGAGATTTCCAGAATTTCCGGGGGAGATGAACCAGTCTGCTAAACTGTTGAAATCGTCGACGAGTTCCGATTTGAAGCTCAGAAGGCTCTTTGTGTAAGGATCATCAGCCGAAATAGCTGTTGCAGAGACTGTAATGGAAGTGAATATGAGAAGATTAAAGCAGTAAACCCAGAAGTTATGTGTAGTATTCTCCATGTAAAGGTCTCAAAAGGAAGAGAAGAAGAAAGAGAAATTCAAAGAGACAGCAAAATTTGTCTAAGTGGACGAGGAGAACTAAGATTAGATTGCATTATGTGCTTTTGATATGTGAGTGTGTAAAAGCTGTGTGCATGGGAATTGGTGAAAAAGAGTTCATTGCTTAACCTAATAAAAGGATACTTTGCCTTTAGAATAAAAGGATAGTCTGTCTGATTATCCATTTAAAATTTGATATTCGTACAATTCTTTCTGAATTATTCAATTCCGATTTAGAATTATGTTAACTAAATGTTTCTAACCGTTTTAAAAATATTAAATTCTATTAAAATTTTGAAATCTCAAAATAATAATTTATAACCTTAAAAAATGTAAAATTAACAATCTGAAACAATCAGCAATAGTGAACTCAATTATGCATTAAACATTATATTCTTACAATTTTAGATAAATTAAAGAAATAATTCTAATATAGGCTAGGTTTAATTGTGAATGGAGTCTAAAAAATATATATATATATTTTACATATTATATTCAAATTTTATATTAGATAAATTATTCACATTTATTAATCAATATTTTGATGAAAATATATTTAGTGATAGTTTAGAGTCAAATTTTGAATTAATAGTATAATTTGGCAATTATACGTAAAATAATAATATTAACTTTCTAGTAAAAAAGGGTTATGCATATATGCTTATAATAAATTCTGAATATCCATATTTAGTTCATATATAATGGTCAAAATGCAGTTGAATTATAAAAAAATTAAAATAAAATTTCTTTTTAAATTTTACCACCAACAGACAAATCCTCGTCGTTGCATTATTGAATGTATATTAATGAATAATCTTACATAATAAAAACTAAATGAAAATAAAATGTGAAATATTTGAATTTAAATTTCTATTTAGGAGAAAAACAATGCAAAATTAACAACATAATTTTTTGAATAATTTTCACCAAGAACATATTTTAGTAATTTTTGGAAAAGCGCTAATCCTTTTTTACAAACTTACAAAATATTAGTTTAGAAACTCATCAATATAATCTTTTTTCCATTAATAAAATACTAAATGTAAAATTATTTTGAGAAAATAAAAATAATATAAAATTAATCAAATTTCATAAGACCATATAAGATTTCTTCGAATTTGTGATTAAATTAGTATTTTTAACTAATTGCTGTGTTAATTAACTTTCACATAATGTTCTTTTTAGAAAAATGTATGAAAATTTTGAAAAGACACATTCACACATTTTTGGTTGGAGATGTGAATCTTTGGTGAAAAATAGAGATAAAATAAATGAACGTATTGCTCACATCAATTCCATAATAGTTGTAATGTGATTTCACAAGTCATAATTTTATCTTATAAGTTATTTTATGAGTCATTGCTATAATTATTAACAAAATTAATCTAATCTATAAAACAATAAAAACGATCTAGAAAACCATAATTCTTATATAATTTTAGTACAGATGGTTTTAAATGGTTAAATTTATATTTATAATGTTAGAAAATATTATTTAATATTTTAAAATTAAGCTTTAGGATTTTAATATGATTTAATTGTTTTTTATATTTAATAAACATATGGAAGTTTTGGTAAAAAATGAATACGTTAAGGAATCCAAAGATGATCAAATTTCAAAAGGGAAACATTCATATATCAAAACCGAATTCATATATCAAAACCGATGAAGAGTTGGACTAAAATATTATTATTGAAGAGAAAAGATGTGATTGTCCTATAGTTTATTATATGCATAATGATTTCTTTTAAATATTGTATTCTTTCTACTAAAGAATGAAGAAAAATTTACATCACGTAAAAATGTTTATGTTAATGCAATAAATTAGGAACTTAGAATATAATTATATAAAATCAGGTTGTTGAAAAATATAAGGAGTATAAAGTTTCAAGAAAGAAATGAGGAGAACTTCAAGGAGTCAAAGAGAAGAATGAGAAGAAGAAGAGGGAGTTAAAAGAGGATCAAGAGAAGTCAAGATATAAAGAAAAAATGGCAAGGATGTGCGGCTGGAAAACCGACGGGTTTAGTTGAGCACATGTGAAGAATTGATAAGTTAACTCGAGATAAAAAGCGTAGTTAACTTATATGGGCGAGTATCGAAGAAGTACCGAAAATAGAGTGAATGCAAATCATAGAGTTTTAAGTGTACTTAGTGGGATATCGTGAAAAAGTGTGAGAGACATTTTAGCGTTTATTTACATCTAACTGAGGGGGAGTTATCTGCGAAAATTTTTAGTACATTGTAAAAGCAAGTAAGTGTACTTAAAAGATTGATTGGTAAATAAAGCTAGTATTGTTTTGTGCATTTTGGTCTCTTCAATATATTAATTGATTTAGTTGTCTCTCTACAAGTTTTTCATTTGGTATCAGAGTTGGTAACCTAAATTTAGAGTAGTTCTAAGATCAGGTTCGAGATCCTAGAAGATAACAATATGGAAGGACCAAGAGATCTGTATGCTTTCGGAAAACCAGTCATATGCTTGATCCGTCAAATTATGGTTATTGGAAAATTAAAATGAGAGCAAGCATAAGAGGAGTCGATGAAGATGTTGGAGTGCGTAAAGAATGGGTGGAATCCACCAACAGTGATCGATGAAAATGGAAATGTCAAAGAAAAGCCTTCAGACCAATGGACGCCCAGTGAGAAAAGAAACTCAATGTTTAATGCTAAAGCTTAACAACTATTTTTTCTTCTGTAGACATAAATGAGTTCAAGAAAATTCAAGGATGTGAATCTGCGAAAGACGCATGAGACACTCTAGAGACCATACATGAAGGAACTACAAGTGTCAAAAGAACGCGTCTAGATATTCTGGAACATCAGTTTGAAAAACTGGAAATGAGTGAATACGAAAGTGTCAAGGAAATTCAGTGGCCGAATGAATGCAATCGCTAATGAAGTAAGTGTACTTGGACAAAACCTTGATGATAAGAAGCTTGTCAAAAAGATGCTCAGATGTCTACCAAAGAAATTTCATGCTAAAAAAATTGCGATGAATATGTCATAAAATATGGACACTACAAGTTTTAAAGAAATTGTTGGGATTTTGGCGGCCTATGAATTAGAACTTCAACTCGAACAAGGCGAATCAGCAAAAGAAGGAAGTAAATGTGTGGTTCTTCAAGCCACCAACGAAAATTCCAGACCTGATAATCTTGAAGAAAATATTGTTCTACTGATTAAAAGATTTGGAAAGTTCATGAAAAAACACTTAAGACTGAGAAGATTATCTACTGATGAACCAAGAAATAAGAAAGATAATAAGTCCGGAGCCCAATGTCATGAGTGTAAAGGATTCAGACACTTTAAATTCGATTGTCCAACTATCTCTAAAAGAGAGAGTGTTTTGAAAGGATTACGAAGAAACACAATACTACAAATGTAAAGGATTTGGACATACAAAGAATGAATGTGCTTATGGAAAATTGGGCAAAGGAAAATCATTGATCATGTTTAGTGAATCAAGTTCAGAATCTGAAGATGACAATGAAGAAGAATTATCAATTTTGGTTGCTTTCATTGGAATAATTGAAAACTGACAAAGAAAGCAATAAAGCAGATGAAGCAGAAATTGAAAAAGAGGAAGATGAAGTAGATGTGGAAACCATCTACAACAAGTGGTTAAAAATGAGCACGCTTAACGTTAAACTAGTCAAAACAAATGAAAAGTTGGAAGCTCAAAATTGCAGAAATGAATCAGGAGTGATCACGGGAAAGAATTTGAGAATGATATCTTTCAGAAATTTTGTCTAAAACCTGGTATCATTCATGAGTTCTCTGCACCCAAAACACCACAATAGAATGGTGTTGTTGAGAAGAAGAACAGAACTTTGCAAGAGATGGCTCGGTCTATGCTGCATGGAAAATCCATTTCTATCAGGTTTTGGGCAGAAGCCATAAATACCGTGTGTATATTCGACCATTAATCGTGTATATATTCGACCAGGTATGTCGAAAACTCCTTACGAACTATACAAAGGTAAAATTCCAAACTTAAGCTATTTTCATGTCTTTGGGTGTACTTGCTAAGTGTTGAATGACAGGGAATATCTGGGTAAGTTTGATGCTAAGAGCGATGAAGGAATATTTTTTGGTTATGGTACCAATACAACTGCGTACAGAATATTTAACTTGCGTACCAGAACAGTTGTTGAATCTGTGAATGTGGTGTTTGATGAAGATCATTTGACTGATATTATTGTATTTCCATTTTCCACAGATACAGTACAAGAACAGTCAGAAACAGTTAATGAACATCCAAGTGTACATGCTGAGCAAACTGGTGCTGAGGGTAGAACGGACGGAGATCATTCAGAGTGTGACAATCACAAAACTGACTTGGAACAGACGACGGTGCATAGAAATCATTCAATAGATGATGTCACAGGTAACATTGGAGATGGTAGAAAACACAAATAAACCAAGGGTGAATTATCATGATATGGTCAAATTTGCATGTTTTACGTCTCAAATAGAACCCAAGTGTGTTCTGACGCCTTAGATGACGAATCCTGGATTAAGGCTATGCATGAAGAACTAGAACAATTCGATAGGAATGATGTCTGGACATTGGTTCCTCGTCATGTGGATTTAAATGTTATTGGCATGGATATTAAAAAATAAAACTAACAAACAGGGAGAAATTGTCAGGAACAAGGCAAGGTTAGTTGCACAGGCTATACACAAGTCGAAGGTGTTGATTTTGATGAAACTTTTGCACCTGTTGCCAGTCTAGGATCAATTCGACTGTTGCTTGGTGTTGCATGTTTCTTTGGTTTTAAGTTATTTCAGATGGATGTCAAAAGTGTCTTCATAAATGGTATACTTCAAGAGGAAGTTTATGTCGAACAACCAAAAGGCTTCGAAGATCCGCATCATCCAGAACATGTTGACAAGCTGAAGAAATCCCTATACGGATTGAAGCAAGCTCCACGTGCATGGTATGAACGATTGACAAGTTTTCTAATCCAGAATGGCTACAAGAGAGGGAGAGTAGACAAAACTTTGTTCATTCATAATTCTGATGATATTCTTCTAGTTGTGCATATCTATGTTGAAGATATTGTTTTAGGCTCAAAATCGCAGGATAAAGTCAATTGGTTTGTTCAAACCATGAAAAGAGAATTCGAGATGAGTATGTTTGGTGAGCTAAGTTATTTTCTCGGATTGCAGGTGAAATAATTTGACGACGGATTATTCATATCTCAAAGCAAATACACGAAAAATCTGGTGAAAAGATTTGAATTAGACCAGAGCAAGTCAACAAGTACTCCAATATCGATGACAACTAAGCTAACGAAGGATTTAGATGGAGAAGGTGTAGAAGTGAAACTTTATAGGAGTATGATTGGATGTTTACTATATCTTACCGCAAGTAGACCTGATTTGTGTTTGAGTGTAGGGATCTGTTCCAGATATCAAGTTAAAACCAAAAATCACATTTGCCGACTGTGAAACAAATAATTAAATACGTCAAAGGTACAACATAATATGGAATTTTGTACACCAGGGATACGAACTGTGAACTTGCTGGTTTCAGTGATGCTGACTGGAGAGACAATGCGGATGATAGAAAAAGCACTTATGGCGGTTGTTTCTTTCTTGGAAACAATTTGGTATCTTGGCATAGCAAAAAGCAGCAAAAGCTGAGTACATTGCTCTGGGAAGTTATTGCACTCAACTTATATAGATGAACCTGATGCTAATGGATTATGGTATGAGTTCTAAAACTTTCGTTGCATGGTGTGATAACACAAGTGCCATAGATATTTCAAAAAATCCAGTTCAACATTCCAGGACAAAGTATATTGAGATTAGACATCAGTTTTTGAGAGAAAAGGTTGAACAAAAGCAAATGAAAGTGGAATACGTACCTACAGAACGTTAGCTAGCAGACATCTTCACGAAATTTTTGGATTTGAATCGGTTTGTTTCTTTAAGGAAATCACTTGGTGTCTGTGAGTTTTGAAGATTTTTTTACTATAAGTGATAAATTGATGAATTTTTAAATTTTTGATGATCTTATAAAGAAAAAGAAAAATAATGTATAAGTCTGTATGATTTAAGTACACTTGGATGACCCATGCTCAGCCTATTGAATAAATGCTCTCGTTTTTTATAAGTTTCCTTTCCGGTAATTTAATTGCACTTAATTGCATCACTTACTCCTCTAATAATTTTTATACTTATCTCTATGTAGATTTAAGAAAAGCGTGTTATGAGTATATGCTCGGGTCTAAGATGAGAGGTATTCAGTTTCAGTTATTACGTCCTATGATACAAATCTAAGTTGAGCTTAAATACTCCTCTATGTTAAATTCATTTACATAAGAGTATACCTAAAAAGGTAATCAAGAAGCTTGTTATATGAACAAAAGGATATCTAAACAAGGTCCTAGAAGTTGATGATTTTTGAAATAAAAAATAATAATAAAAAAGGGGGGAGGCAATTTTGCCTGAAGCTTGTCTTGAGTGAAAAAACAATCTTGCGTAAGTGTACTTGAATAGTCAGTCTTGTGCATTATTTGATTTCATCTTAACGGTCTGATTATTTTTAATTATTCATCACTCTTATCAGTTTTTTAAGAAAAATAAAGAAATAAATTTACAGACTCGAGTGTTTTCTTAAACAGGGCGGTTTTCTGAAAAATGGTTTATGTGATTTGATGCATTGGTGGCTGACGTGACTAGTGCAGTTATTCTCATTTTTCAACTGCTACTTATTTTTGAAACCATCTGTGCATTTTTCTCTGAACTGCTGCCTTTCATATTTCGAGTGAACTTTCGAAACCCTAACCAAAACCTAAAAGAAGAAGAAGTGAAATTTCTCTGCAGATTTTTCAACCAAAACCGATAAAATATGAACTCCAGGAGCACAAGAACCCGAGATCTTCTTGATGATGCCACCATACTATACAACAATGTCCTAGTTCGAGTTGGAGACCTTAAATTTACAAACGATCCTCCGAGAATCAACGACAAAAGGTATAAAGTCATGGCCACGATGAAACCGGCTCCAAAGAAAAAACAGAATAAGCGTGCAACCACACTTCCACTGGTTTAAGTCGAAACACATTCCAAATCTGATTTTCAACACAGTTCCTCCAATTCGTCGTCGCACAGAGATGTCCGAGAAGATGTGCAAAATCCGGCAAGATCACCCACACCGCAAGCTTCGTTACCTAGGAGAGGTACCCCCATATCTCCTTCAAAAGTTTTTTCTCAAAAATTTTACAAGGAAAAAAATGCATCCAAATTTAAGACTTTCAAGGAACGAGAGATTTTTTCGGAAAGAGGATTGAGCGTGAATCAGTTTAAACATCTGTCTATCTGGAAAATATTAGTCGACAGGAAACTAACTCACATAGTAACATCGGTTGTTTCTATGTGCAAAAAGCTGATTTGCGAGTTCTATGCAAATTTAAATTCAAAAATTGAGGATGTTGGGTCTCCGATGTTTGGAAAGACATTTATTAGAGGTAGGATTGTCCAGTTTGATGCAGCGATCATCAATAGTTTTCTTGGTACACCGAATGTTGATTCTATAAGAGCTAAGGAATTACAACTTGATTTGGATATGGATGAGGTCACAAAAGAGCTTACTGATGGAGCTCTACTGAAATGGCCAGGACATATTCCTAATTCAAGTTTGAATTGGGAATATGCTTTACTGAACAAGATGAATCGCACGAACTGGGTCCCGAACAAGAAGACGGATGGGATCAAACAAGACACTACCACTTTTCTCTACTGCTTAATGAATAATGTTCCCATAAACTTTGGAAAAGTGTTCTTGGACTCCATCATTGGTCTTGGACTGTCCAATTCCACGAAGTTTATTCTGTCGTTCCCCTGCTTGATTCAGAACATTCTGACTCAACAAAAACTATACATTGTGGGGAAGGAAGAACTACAAGAGAACATTCCTCCATGGATTATTCTGGAGAAGCGATACATGGCCAAGATGCCATCTTGTGACGACACTGAAAATGCTGGGAATGATGTGGTCCAAAACATCATTAATTTACAACGGAAGGTCGCAAAAATCATGTCCGATTTGGAGAATGTTCATAGGGAACTGAACGGTCTACTGAAGCATCATCAGAGTAAACTAGTGAAGTTTTTTTACCTCCTATTGTGTTTTTCAGTTTTTGATTCTGATATACATTGTTTGAATTTTTTATCACAAAAACAGGGGGAGAACCAAGTGTAGATACAGAAAGGATGGAACCAACAACCAGTAAAGCGAAAGAAAAAAATATCAAGGAACTAATGTGTTCCTTTTTATGCTGACATATTTTTAAGTGCACTTATGAACCTATTATATTTTTAAGTGTACTTAATTACTTATTTGTTTGAACTTCTTTAAGCTGACTGGTTATTGCATTATGTTTGAATGTTTATTACATTGTGTTTGAATTCTATGTGTTGTCTGATATATGTTTATGTGATAAGAATCAAAGGGAGAGATATTAATGCAATAAATTAGGAACGTAAAATATAATTCTGTAAAATCAGGTTGTTGAGAAATATAAAGAGTAGAAATTTTCAAGAGAGGAATGATGAGAACTTCAAGGAGTCAAAGAGAAGAATGAAGAGAAGAAGAGGGAGTCAAAACAGGATCAAGAGAAGTCAAGATATGAAGAAAAAGGGCAAGGATGTGCGGCTGGAAAACCGACGGGTTTAGTTGAGCACATGTGAAGAATTGATAAGTTAACTCGAGATAAAAAAACGTAGTTAACTTATCTGGGCGAGTATCGAAGAAGTACCGAAAATAGAGTGAATGCAGATCACAGAGTTTTAAGTGTACTTAGTGTGATATCGTGAAAAAGTGTGAGAGACATTTTAGCGTTTACTTACATCTAACTCACGGGGAATTATCTGCAGAAATTTTTAGTACGTTGTAAAAGCAAACAAGTGTACTTAAAAGATTGATTGATAAATAAAGCTAGTATTGTCTTGTGCATTTTGGTCTCTTTAAGATATTAATTGATTTAGTTGTCTATCTACAAGTTTTTCAGTTTATATTATTCATAGTTTGCTTAGATGATATATTCAATTTTATAAAAATAAATATCAAAATTTATCTCTCATGTAGTTAGGGAAATATTAAGTTTTCATATCACATGAAAATTTCTAAATTGTGACAAGCAACTTATTTCACTATTTCTTCAAAATTTGTCATCCTAATGTTCTTATTTTAGTTCAGAATATGTTGGTCCAATTTCATTTAATTCAAAAAATTTATAAATTTAACATATTTTTTCTTTAAAGTTTTGAAAATCAACATATTCCTCCAGATTTATAATCATAAAAGGATGATTTGATTATTTGGTTAATATGCACATATTTTATATTATCCAAATAAAACAATAGATATATCATTGTAACTTCTAAATCAATTAAACAAAAGAGATAACGAATAAAAATTTCAAAATCATCTTAAAAGTGACCAAATACATGTTATTTAAAGATTTTGAGAAACATATATCATCTGAAACTCAAGAGATTAGAAGATATTATGAATGAAAAATAATATATTTATTCAAAATCTAAAATGGAACACATGAAAACAAAAATTATCTAGACTTTCCATGATAATTTTATCAAAATCAAACAAAAATTAAATATATTGAAATTCAATATTAATTTCTAATGTTAGATCGTGTAAACAATACCAATTCTCGGTATTTTTCACATAATTTATATAAAATCTTTATGATTATTATATCCTAAATATATAAATTAAAGAAATTTTGTCTCAAGTTCAACAAATTTAAAATATACTAATTGTAATGATTTTAATATCAATAAAAATGTAATTAAATTAAGGGATCCGATTAAAGATTAAAAAATTGTTTATAATGAATTTATTGATATGAGATATACAAAACATTATCACATTGCATTAGATTCAAACCTCACAACAAAAAGGAGTACTTTTTTATATTCTTTTATCTTTAACATAAAATTTTATTCATTTTAAATTTAAAAAATTGCATATCTAACAATAATTGAAAAATATTATAAAGATATATTAATTAAAGTTTGAAGGCTTCGGAAGTGGAAGACATCAAGGGCCATAATGAACTATTTTATAAATTTTAAATTTATGTAACTTTTACTTTATTAAAAATGTTACGAATAACATTTTTGGGACCATTATCTTTTATTTTTTCCTCTACCTTTTTAGAATGACAAGAAATATCAATCAATTAGGATTCTTACTTTTTCTCGAAAACAGGCACAGAACACAACAAAAGGAGACGTTATGAATAATGAACCAAATCATTAAAAAGCAATAGACAGGCATTCAAAGTTCATGAGGATCTATTAATATTATTATTAGATAAATTAAATAAAGGCAAACAATGATTTTCTGATAATATTATCCGGGCAGTGTGTATATTATTATATATATACATATGTTATACACATATTTACATAAATATATATTTATATAGAAAAAAGTCCAAAATTTGGGAAAATATATAAAAGATAATAATGAATTTTTCTCTTTTATAATTAAAAGACACATTTTACCAAATATTATGAATTAAATATTTAGTTTAAAAATTTGATAATCTCCTATGCTTACTTTTTTTTAAAATGTTCTTGATTCTAAAAATTTTTTATCCAATAATAATTAAATTGATGAATTTATTTCTAAATTAGTATATTAAATAGTGTAGAAAATGATATTCTAATCCTTTTTAAAAAATAACAATTCTACAATATATTTTAGGGAATATAGTATAAAAAAATATCCAACTATTTTATTTTAACCTATAAAATATGAATTATTATTTTTAACCTAAAAAATCAAACTTATATTTTTTTGTCTTAAAACACTAACTTTAGGATATGATAATTTGATAAATTTGTGTTTTTTAGATAACACTTAAAAATTCAAAGAGTTCAAATATGATTTAGTGTTTTTGTTTGTGTATGGATATGATTAATTTGATAAATTTGTGTTTTTTTAGACAAAATATAAAAATTCAGAATTTTTAGATTCAAAGTAATAATTTGTGTTTTATAGACAAAAATTAAAAAGTTTAGTATTTTTTACACTATATTCCTAAAGTTAGTGTTTTTAAAGCAAAAAAATAAGTTTAGATTTTTTTAGATTAAAAATAATAATTCATGTTTTATAAGTTAAAATAAAATAATTTGATATTTTTTATACTATATTCCTTATATTTAACGTCTAAGTGCTGTGTATGATCTTAACGTCTAAATATTTCATTAGATATTAAAAAATTTTATAATTCATGAAATATGAATCTTAGCTCATTAGTTTGTATATCATATATCATTTTTATGTAGTTACTCAAGGAATTTATTATACCTATAAAGTACAGATTATGTATTATGTATCTATATATATATAGAGAAAGCATCAATCTAATATTAATTCAGCTAATAATATATATATATAATACATTAATTTTATTCAATTTATACACTAATTATACCATTTAATTATGTATAAATATTGAAATCTAATAAAAATTAAAAGTACGATATATAAATTGGATTATATTTTGTATGCATATATTAGATGAATTCATATGAATAATACAGTATATTAATTGGAATAGATTTCTCTATGTATATAGTGGACCAATTCAAACGAATATTTCTTTATATATATATATATATCGTGTTTGTTTTTCGAAGATATAAACAAATGAAACGACAAATATTGCAAGAATTCGGAAGTACACGCATAGACAAGATGTATGAGTTTCGTTGTTGGAATAAATCCAAAGACTAAGTGACAACACTACCATTTCTCTCTCTCTTTATTTAATATTTTATACATTTCAGAATTTATTCCAAATAATAAATTAAGATAATATTACTTTGGGTATTATTTTAATATTATCCACAGATTTGATTTGCAATTTACGCATTGACTATTGGATCATTGCATAATAGAGAGAAATAGTGGGAAAAGGTGGACCAAACAAATGGCTATATTTAGAGTTAGCTTCGTTTCACATGTTCATGTCATGTCTAAATGTTTTTTAAATGAACCCAAAACAAGAAAAAAATTATTAAATCAACAATAATAACTTACCCTCTTGAATCATTCGTAGAAATGATATTCGATTCTTTTCAAAACACAAATAAATTTAATTATGTTATTGTAAAAAGTATAATGTAGTATTTCATTTTAAAATAAATTTTTTGGATAATTATATATTACTTATGAATGGTTATAAAAACCCAAATAAAAATAGTAACTAAAAACCATGCATAAGACCGGGTTCAAGATTTTGCATGTTTTTTAAATATCTAAGTTCGAAACTACATAAGAACACAAAATATGTTTAATGTGTGTCTACTATGGGGCATGTATAAACTTAATTATCAGAAAATATTTCAAATTTGAATGCATTTTTCATTGGAAATTGGTTATTGAATAGGCTAGGGAAATAAATGGTTTGGAATGACAAATATAGATAAATATATATTAATTCATTTATTATAAAGTTGGTATCTAGTAATTTAAATCACAAGAAAGGAGCTTGTCGCCGTGCTTCCCGTGATCCAAATATATTTATTATACACCCTTATTTATTATATACCCTTATAACTTATTATATATGTGGGTTTTATACAGGTAATTAAAACATGACTTAAAATATTATAATTTTGAGCAAATTATTGATAATTATATGCCGATTATATAATATTAGAAAGTTTTGGATCATTGTATAATTATTAAAAGAGTTTAGTAGTATATAAACCGAAAAAACAGTTTTCTCAGAATATGATTAAAAAATTCGAGAATCAAACACTATTCTCTCTTACTTAAAAGAAGAACGACGTTTTGGCGAAAAACCGTTCATCTCTTCATCTGCACCAAGAATTGAAGGCAGTTCCCGATCTCGGTACGCGTAGGGGATCGTAGGTTCATTCCTCACATCCGCTTCGATCAGATTCATCAGAAACAGGTAATACGAGAATCCGTTCTTCGTGTTTTTGGTGAAAAACCCCAAACCCAATTCGAACATAACTAGATCACATATTTTAGGTTGTAAAATACGCTTCCGCATCCTCGTAGAAAACCCAACAGTGGTATCAAAGCTTCTAGTCGTACGTTTCTATGATTTGGGATCGTTTTTTGGCGGAAAAACAAAATAAAATCCGTGTTCTTCTCGCTGGGGATTTTCTCCCGAACGTCCAACTCGTTCGAGTGGGAGCTCGATTTTCGTGATGTTTCGTTTCATAATCCAATGCTCGATCGAGCGGATTGTTCGACTCAAAACAAGTGAAAGATCGTGGCGGTCGAAGTCATTACGTCCGACTTGATCGAGTCGTGAGATGATTCGATCGAGTGAAAGGTGACTTTTCGTATTCCGAGTGGAAAGTGACTTTTCGTATTCTGAGTGGAAGGTGAATTTTCGTATTCCGAGAGAACTCGACTCGATCAAACTGGTATGACCACTCGATCGAGCCACACGTCGCACGTGTGCGTTCTCGGGTGGTCCGACTCGATCGAGTGAATGTCGACTCGATCGAGTAGAACCACAAGTCGATCGAGTGTATTTATAACTCGACTGAGTCTCCCGCGAGTCCAGCTCGATCAAGTGGAATGTCGACTCGATCGAGTGAGACAGAGTATCGAGTATAGAGGTTTGACTCGATCGAGTTATCTGACAACTCGATCGGGTGATGGTCTGTCTCGATCGAGCTGTATGACAACTCGATCGAGCGGACTGTTTACTCGATCAAGCCATATGATGACTCGATCGAGTGGACCTTCTAAGACTTAATATAAATAATAAAATAATAATAATAAATTATATAGTTCCAAATGATAAATCGATTATTGTTTATATGGTACGACCTGACAACCAGGAGGCATGTAGTTCAAGAATTCGATTAGTGTATCTGCGACATAAGATGTCTAGTGTGAGGGAACACTTGGTTCTTGTATACAGCTGGACTACCCGGGGGACATGAACTTAATTGTTATCCAACCATGAGTTGAGTGATGAATTCAACTATATGAATAGGAACGACCTGACAACCAGGTGACTATGTGATATGAAGCTAATTTTAAAAATTAATATATGAATTTTATGGGGATAAAATTTGTAAAGAAGATACTTTATATGTTTGAGAAACGTCTTGACAACCAAGGGGCTCAGACGTATAATTGTAGGTTAATACTAATAAGAAATATGATTTCTAATATTATTGTAACGTTGATTAGCATGCATACCATATAGATGAAGTCCATGTCTTTATGATATTTATTGATGTCTAACTCTTACTGCTAATTTTTTTTATTATTGTTTCAGATATCTCGAATAATGTCTCAGTTGTCGTCGTGTTCCGTCCTTGAGACCCAAAAGTTTGATAACACGTAATCCGTAGTAGTTTTTATATCATTCTTAGGTCTAGTTTTAGGTAGATTTCATTCATTTATCGAGTTTATTCGAGGACTTCATCTACATTTCGTGTTTTGTGTAGGAAACGAGGACATGAAGAGAAACACGAGAGATTATGGCAATTTAACCCCGGAAACGTAGTTGAATGACAAGGTTCAACTTGTGCAAGGCCAAGGATGGAAGTGAGCACTCAAACACCGAGCGAAAGGAGAGGAAACAACACCTCAAGTCATGCACGCTCGGGTGGATTGGGAGTGCCCGGTCGGGCTAATTGCTACCAA
>CM071865.1:5511981-5533627 GCA_036759665.1 Gynandropsis gynandra | reverse complement strand
ATGGAATGGAGAAGCTTCCGGGATCCTTTAACTTCGGTGGCAGCTTGTTCTGAAGGATTGCACTGCATTCCTCGGTGAGTGCTACTGTCTCGTTCTCTTCGGTGTGCTTCTCTTTGGACATTACCTCTCTGATGAATTTGGCACGATTAGGCATCTTTTGGAGTGCTTCCACGTATGGCATGTTGATGTCTAGCTTCTTGAGACCTTCTATAGATCTTCCCACTTTCTCTTGGTTCTTACTGCTTACCAATCGTTGAGGATACGGTATCGGAGGTATGTACGCCGGAGGCGCAACGTATGGCTTATCTAAATCTGGTTCGACTCCTTCCATAATCGCAACCTTACCTCTTCCTCTATCCATGGACGTACCAGCAGCATTCCCTTGCTCATTCGAGGGCGGATTCTCAACCTCATCATCGCTGCACACAGAAATAGCATTCACATATTCTCTCGGGTTAAGATCGGGCTTACCGGGAAGCTGTCCGGGATTCCGAGAGGATGAGGCAGCCTGTTGTGCTATGGAGTTTTCCAACATCTTCACATGTGTACTCAGAGACTCCATCTGAGATTTAAGCTCCTGTTGTCGCTGCTCCTGCTTCTTCATAAATTCGAGCAATACCCCCTCTATGAAAACGAGATGATCAATTACGACAAGTGAGAGATTGATAATTATATGTCAATTATGTAATATTAGAAAATCTTGGGTCATCGTGTAATGACTAAAGCAGTTTAGTAAGATCTAAACCGAGAAAAACAATTTCTCAGAATATGATTCAAAAATTCGAGAATTAAACACTATTCTCTCTCACCTGAATGATGAACGATGTTTTGGCAGAAACTCGTTCATCTCCTCATCTGCACCAAGAGTTGAAGGCAGTATCCGATCTCGGCGTGGATATATATAGATAGATCGTAGGTTTGTTCCTCACATTCGCCTCGATCAGATTCATCAGAAACAGGTAATTCGAGAATTCGTTCTTCGTGTTTTTGGTGAAAAACCCCGAACCCAATCCAACTATGACTAGAACACATATTTTGGATTGTAAAATACGCTTCTGCACCCTCGTAGAAAACCTAACAATTATATCATAATTTCATGTAATCTAGTTATAGCATGAAAAAAATGTCACTGACAAATATTAATTTAAACCAAGCAAATATATCGATTGCGTTTAACTTAATGCACTTGCGTTACAAAGAAAACCATGATGATACTCCATCTCATATCGGCCAACACCAATTTGATGCGATGATGCAAATGACGTTAGGATTTCCAATATCATTGTGTTGTCCCTATCGAAATTCGTTTTCATCGTAATAATATTGAAATTTTGAATGATTGTATTAAATGTTATCAATGTATTTTATTAATGAGACCGCTTTGCAATTACATTACATACAACAACATAACAACGTTGAAAATTATAATTGTATTTGTAATTTTAGAATTATATTAGTTACCATAATCATCTTCTAAATCATCACATTCATCTTTTAAATTGATTGTTTTCAGCATTTTCATCTAGTACTATATCTAAATCGTTTGAGGTGCAAATTATACGATACATAACAATAATATATCACTAAGTTCAGCCATTAATTCTTTGTTTTCTTCTCACATAGGTTCATCTTTCATGTCTTCATCATTGAGTAAAATTGTATCTCATGAACGAACTTTAACAACCTATTACAATTCTCATGTTTTCTATTTGTATTTGGATATGCAAGTAAAATTATTTTATTAGCTTGTCATGATAAGATGAAATGATTGTATATCCAAAACCGACGTGATGTCTGAACATCTCAAACTTCTCTCTTATTTCTTATAGTTCTTCTATCGATATCTTATCGTGCGAACCATAGTTGAAAACTACCATGAAAGTTTGATTCCTTAGAGAAATCATATTAATTAGTCTCGTTTATATAAATACCATAATCATTTATCATTTTGTATTAACCATGACTAATTTGTGAAATATGTAACCCATGAGAAAACACAATAAGCCACCATTTTTTCAATATTATCATACTAAATCATTCAACCGTGCGTACGCACGGCTAACTAAACTTAAAAATAAAATAATGATTAGTTCATCATGTACAATAATCTATAGTTTAAACTCAATATATATGTATATATACACACACATATATAATAAATATTTTATATAGTTTGCAATCATGGAGCATTTTCATATTCTTCATCTCAATAAGATATTTATCCGTCAAATATAAATTATTATTTCATACCTTGTCGTGAAAAATATTATATATATATATATATATAAGTACACACACATATCATCTTTTCAAAATATCATATAATTGTTTGCACATATATCAATATTTTCATATTGTATTCTAAATATCAAATTAGGCAAACATTGACCCTCGCACCCGAGCGTGTCCGTTCGTCTTGTATGAGGTGAACGTGTCGGTTCATTCTCGACGGTGTGAGAAGAAAATCGACATCGATTTGATGTGTCGTTTCGCCGCTCGTCCGTGACAGAGGTTGCCATATCGTTGGTGGGTTGCTCCGCCGAATTTTGGAATTTAGGAGGAAGTGACGATGGTTTCAGCGTCGGTCACCGTCTTGTGGTGGTCAGATTCCAAATCGACGGACCTTTAGTGATTTCGTAGACGAATCGACTTCGAATTTCGATGGGTTTTGAAGGAATTTCGGAAATTTGAGTCGAAGAGGGAGATACATACACTATGTATGTATTTGTTTTAAAAAAGTAAAAAGTTTGGTAGCCTTAGGAATCGAACCGGTTCCATGTAAGGCATGGAGCATATAGCACAACCTCTGGACCAAGGTTATATTTCATTAGGATAACAGAATAGTCTTAAATATATAGAAATGCAGAATTCTTGTAAAAACCGCATTCTAGGTATGTCTTTCTTTTAGATCACGTAATTTAATTCATTAATACATAGTGAGTGCGTTAGTCACCAAAGTGGCCCACTCGAGTTTATTAATGATTTAAATTATTTATATGAATATTTTAACTTCATAATGACATTTAAGAATGATGATAAACATTTATAGTTATTAACATGTAGTTATATGGTTACCCAAAGGTACATCTTATTCATGTTTAATATCAATTGAAGTAGATTATGAACTTTGTTTAATTAACATATGATTACATCCAAAGATGGCTTATATGTTAAAGTAACATTGTGATTAGTCTTATATAAGTTGCTTGATTCATGTTGATTATGTTTAGATTTAGCCCAAATGTGAATTTAAATACAATATTTTAGTATAAGTTATAAAGTCTGAATTAATTTCTGAATTCAAAGCAAATTAAATGTGATATGTGATTATTTTGCAGTGGTCTCCACTATGTTAAGTATGAATGCCAATGGTATCAAGTTTAATGGACATAATTATGAAGATTTGATCAAATATGTGAAGCTAAATGTTGGTCTTTTCGGATTCGATTCAGCTCTCGTTATGAATGAGCCCACTAAACCAGCTGATACAAGTTCTGAGGTAGACAAGAAATTGTGGGAGAATTGGGACAGGTTGAATAGGCCTTTTATGAGCTTTCTCAAGCTTAGCATATCGCCTAGTGTTAAGCCTTCCCAACCTAAGAGTGAAAATGTGAAGGAATTCCTTGCTGAGATTAAAAAGTGTACTATGGGAGACATTGTGGATAAGTCTGTTGTTGCTGCTCTTATTAAGGATTTATCGATGAGAGAGTACAATATTCTCTGTCTATAGATGACCTTATCACTCATATGGTGAATACCTAAACCCGGCTCAAAAGTTTGGATGTTGATCTTGGTGAGGGTGTGTTAGTTGAGCTCATGCTGAAATCGTGCAGAGGTGATTATTTCAAACATTCGGAGAACTTACAAACAACTCAAGGAAAAATTGGCTCTTTCGGATACTAAGCCATGCTCACGCAATAGGAGGCAAGGCAAAAGGAAGACCTTAAGGTCAAGTTTTTCCAAGCCAATTTTTTTTATCGTGGTAATCCAAATGCTGGTTCAATTGGCGACAAAGCTCCAAGTAAGAAATGAAAGAATAAAGGTAAACGGCCATATAAGGTGTAACCCGATAAAAGGGAAAAGAGATGTTGGAAAGATTCTGAAATGTTTCTTTTGCAACAAACCGGGGTACAAGAAGGCTGATTGTCTAAAAATGAAGGCTTGGTTTGAAAAACGAGGTATACATTTCGTTTCAGTATGCTTCAAATCAAATCTGATTGAAGTACCTTCTAATACTTGGTGGCTTGATACTGGTGCGACCACTCATGTGTCTAATGTTATACAAGGTTACCTACATCTCCAACGAATGTCGGGAAGTAAAACCTTTCTATTTATGGGAATCAGGATGAAAACTAGAGTTGAAGGTGTTGGGACATATAGAATCGTGTTAGATATGTGCTATTGCCTGGATCTAGAAAACTGTTTATATGTTTCTAAATGTTCTAGAAATCTTGTTTCCGCTTCAAGGTTGGATGTATTAGGTTTTGAATTTAAGATTGGACATGGTTGTTTTTCATTGTATCGTGGTAAAAACTTATGCGGTACTCATTTATTATCAGATATTTTGTATTGTTTCAATCTAAGTTCTACATTTATTTATTTTATGTTTCATATTTTAGTTGAACATGATGTTGGTATGAAAAGGAATGCACTTAATGAGTCTTGCGCTGATTTGTGGCATAAAAGAATCAGTCATATATCCAAAGAGAGGATTATGAGACTGATTAAAACTAATGTTTTGTCTCAGTTTCATTTTATCTATTGGAATGATACTTGTGTGGATTGCATTAAGGGTAAGCAAACCAAATATGTATCAAAATATACTGCCACAAGAAGTAATGGGTTACTCGATCTAATACATCTATATGTGGCCCTCTCGATGTACCCGTCTTGGGGCAGTGAAAAGTATTTCATCACCTTCATTGATGATTATTCTAGATATTTTTACATTTATTTATTGCATGAAAGAACTCAATCGGTTGATGTCCTCGAGACATTCATTTTGGAGGTTGAAAGGCAGTTAAATAGAAAGGTTAAGGTAATATGTTCTGATAGAGGTGGTCAATATTATGGAAAAACATCCGAAGTTGGACAAATTCAAGGTCCATTTAAGAAACTCTTTGAATCTAAGGGAATTTGTGCACAATATACAATGCTCGGATCGCCACATCAGAATGGTGTAGCGGAAAGGCAAAATCATACATTGATGGAAATGGTAAGGAGTATGATGAATAATAGTTTTGTACCTGTCTCATTGTGGATGTATGCATTGAAAACAACTGTATACATATTAAATAGAGTACATACCTAGTAAAGCAGTTCCGAAGACACCTTATGAACTATGGACATCTAGGAAGCCTAGTTTAAGACATCTTCACATTTGGGGCTGTCAAGCTGAAGTAAGGATATATAATCCACATGAAAAGAAATTGGATTCCAGAACCATTAATGGTTATTTCATTGGATATCCAGAGAGATCGAAAAGGTATAGATTTTATTGTCCTCACCATAGTACGAGAATCGTAGAGTCTAGAAATGCCCGCTTCACTGAAAATCGCAATATGTGTGGGAGTATGGGAGCACGTAATGTGAATATAAAAGAGTCATTGATGGACCAAAATCCATCAAGTGACCCACCTCAAGTTGATGTTCCTATTATTGTAGCACGACCACAAGGTATGAATATGGAACAACAACAAATAGATGCTCATGACCCAATTGAGGATGCCATTATTCAAGAAGAGCAAGAAAATGTTCAAGCAAATGAACAAGTGCAATCTCAAAAAGGAATAGCTTTGAGGAGGTCTACTAGAGATAGAAGATCAGTTATTTCAAATGATTATATGTGTTATGCACTTGAACATGAAAATGAATTGAGCATGAATGATGACCCAGTCTCTTTTGAACAAGCCATGAGCGGTAGAAATTCTGAAAAATGGTTGATGACCATGAAAGAAGAGATGAAATCTATGGATGACAACAATGTTTGGGAAATCATAAAATTACCAAAGGATTCTAAAAGAGTTGGCTGTAAATGGATCCTTAAGACTAACCGAGACTCTAAGGGTAATATCGATAGGTATAAAGCCAGACTTGTCGCCAAAGGTTACTCTCAAAAGAATGGTATTGACTACAAAGAGACTTTGTCTCCGATTTCTAGAAAGGACTCTTTGAGGAAAGTCATGGATTTGGTGGCTCTTTGATCTTGAGCTTCACCAAATGGATGTTAAAACAAAATTTCTCAATGGAGATTTAGAAGAAGAGGTATACATGGATCAGCTTCAAGGTTTTGAGATCACAAGTAGAAACAATTTGGTATGTAAGTTGAAGAAATCTATCTATGGATTAAAACAAGCTTCTCGAAAATGGTACTTGAAGTTCAATGATATTGTATTGTCATATGGATTTATGTAGAAATGACCGTTGATCGGTGTATCTACATAAAAACTGTAAGAAGCAAGTTTATAATCCTTTTATTGTATGTAGATGATATTCTTCTAGCCGCCAATTATCGTGGGTTATATTACATATGTTAATGAATATCTTTCTAGTAACTTTGAGATGAAAGATATGAGTGAGGCTTCTTATGTGTCAGAATAGAAATATTTCTAGACAGATCATAGGGGATTTTGGGATTTTCTCAAAAGGCTTACATCGAAAAAGTTTTAGAAAGATTTAAAATGGAATCATTTTCACCAAGTCCGGTTTCCATACAGAAAGGGGATCTTTTCAGTCTATCCCAATGTCCTAAGAATGACTTAGAACGTAATGAAATGGATGATATTCCTCACGGCTCTTTAGTCGGAAGTTTGATGTATGCTCAGACTTGTACTAGATTGGATATTAGTTTTATGGTTGGTATATTGGGTCATTACCAATCAAATCCCTGACCATTTTAATGGAGAGCTGCAAAGAAAGTTTTAGGATATCTACAAGGCACCAAGGATCACATGCTCACATATAGAAGAACTAGCAATCTTGAAATTTTTTGTTATTCAGACTCAGATTATGCCAGATGCTCGGATACCCGAAAATCGACATTTGGTTATTTGTTCCTTCTAGCCGGGGGAGCTATTTCATGGAAGAGTGGTAAGCAGTCTGTCAGTGCTACTTCCACTATGGAGGCCGAATCTATAGCGTGTTTTGAAGCTATAGTTCAATAATTGTGATTGCACAATAATAATAATAAATAATAATAATAATAATAATAATAATAATAATAATAATAATGAAAATTTATGTTTACGTTTTATAAGAAAAAAATATTCTATATATTCTCTCTCTTCTTGTCAATCTCTCTTTAACGTCTTTCAAAATTCTCTAACCTTAAAAAATTTGCAAAAGAAATCCAAAATATCTCTAAACTATCAAATTTTCTATAAAAAAAAACTAGAATATTTCTAAAAAATCCGTCGAAAAATTATCCAGAGATTGTAAGACACGATCTCTATTCTTCCTTTAAAAGTTATAATCTTTCACTACTTTCTTGGAATATATCACTAGATTGTGAGATATTGTATTTTTATTTATACTGTAATTGATTTTTTTATTTTGTAATTACAACTTTGTTATTATTTTTTCATAAATATTTTATTGCATTGACTAGCTTTAGTTAAAAATATATATTTTTAATTAAAATTGTATGATTTTTATAAATATGTATGTGACTTATACTTTATATAATGTATATTTTATAATACAATCTATATTTTTATGAATTTTTATGTGACAGAACATTAGTACAATGTATGACACATCGTGACACAATCCAATAATAATAATAATAACTAGTGTTAATCCCGCGCTCCGCGCGGTTTGAAAAATATGTAGAGTATTTAGTACACAAAATAAAAGATAAATGTAACAATATTTTTTATTAGATATTATGAAAAATTTCTTTATACACAACATTTGTTGTTTTTGTAGTACATATGCCATTATCGTCTAAGATGATAAACTTCAATCCTTTTCTGCTTTTAGCTCTCGAGACTGCAACATATAATTGACCATGGCTGAATACAGGCTTTGGTAAATAAATGCCGACCTGGTTAATGCTTTGTCCCTGGCTTTTATTGATTGTCATTGCGAAACATAACATAATAGGAAATTGTTTACGTCTAAAATGAAATGGTAAAGTTGTATTAGTTGGAATTAAAGGTAATCGAGGTATGAAAACTTTGGTTCCTGCATGAGTACCTGTAATAATTTTGCCTTCTATAATATTATCACCTAATTGCGTTATTTGAAGTCGTGTTCCGTTGCATAGTCCAAGCATTTGATCAATGTTTCGTAAAAGTATAACCGGTGCTCCTTCTTTTAATGTTAAACAGTGGTTAGGAATACCTGGATATTTTAAACTGTTTAAAAATTCAGTGTTGTATAATTCGCATGCTTCAGCGCTATGAGAATCAGTATCACATAATGAATCAGAACTTAAATATTCTTTTGAATATCCGGGGATTTTTTGAAGTAGAGTGTCGTTTATTTCGTTAACAATTTCATTAGTTGGACACAGTATCGCTCGATCTTGAAAATAGGTTGAATTTCGATATTCAATTTCAATGTTTGGATATACATGATTCGCAATACTTTCAATCGGATTTAATGTTTGTGTTATTAGTAAGTCGTCAGGTATATCAATTAAAGATTCGTCATTGTTTGAATGGGGTAGAGTTCCGTTTCCTAATTTTAGTACCCAATCTGAGAAAGCTTGTAATTCATTTACATTAGTGGAATTAGTGTTCATCTGTAAACGCATGTTTTTTGTTAACTTTAATATGCGACAGAATTTCCATAAATACGAAGAGTTTATGCAGGCTTGAACAGTATCATGTCTGTTTCCTTTAGAAATAACGGGTAAGATTTGACGGAAATCACCTCCAAATACAACTGTTTTTAATTTCTTCTTCCGTCATAATAAGATCTGTGCAGTGAAAATAGAGCGGGGTAAAAAATTTAGACTTTGAGTATATGTATTGCAATATTATAAAAAAATGTTTACCTGGTATTCTAAGGATACGTCGCCGCTTGTATAATATGTCATCACCTAGTAGTTGCCATGTCGAATGCCATACATGTTCGGGAGATGAAGTGCATTCCGTGGTTAACAGTATAACAAATAGTATCCGTAAATATCCCGGAGATGCCCAATTACTTGCTTCCTTTAGTGTGTTTATATATTCTTCGTCATCATCTAAAAGACCTAATACTCGACATGTGTCTTTGAATGTTTTATGTATAACACCATTAATTGTACGAATTTCTTCAAATGATTTTGGTCCATGCACTTTATTTAGCAACATTCGTAGATAATATAATTCTCCAGCATTAGGATTAATGTGTTGCAATCTTCCATATGCAAACCCTCGTTTACGTATTGTCCAAGCACGATGTCTTTTATTCCAAACAAATTTAGTCGGAAAATTGCAATATGACAATTGCCGAGCTTCGGAGTATAGGGCATTGCATTTAAACCATTCCGTTAACATCGTTCGTTGAAGGAATTCACTCGATGTTATTTCAGGTAACTCATCTTCTTCATCGAAAACAATGTTTTGTTCATTCGGTAAATGGAATTTCAATGTTTCTACAGGTATACTTCTGTAATGAATATCGAATTTAAAAATTCTCCAGCAAGCTTCACATCCTGAAATGTAACGACAACTATAATAATTTTTTATTTCATCAAACGTGGTATCTTGTGGTTTGTGTGCAGGCATTGTTATACTTGTGGCAATTTTATCAGGTTCTTTATTTATATATTTAAATAAGTATTTGATTGCTCTTGTTTGATTGCACCATTCTACGTTTAGATGAGCTCGGTATTTTAAGAGAAGATAAGGATTATATGGTACAATATATCGGTTATCTAATTTTATTTTATCTTTTATTACAAATCTTTCATTGTTTGATCTTTTATAAATCGGATATCCTTCGTTATTAATATATGTAGAATCAGTAAACCCTTTAGGATAGTTTTTTGTGCATTTGCCTTTTTCCATACACGGTGAATGTTTGTTCACAAAGCCGCATGGTCCGTGTACCATTGTTTCTTGAACTATTAAATATAAATTCGGATTTGCTTGAGGATCAGGGATCTCAGCAGATATAACAGAATCAATGTCAGCTGACGTTGGCATCTTTGATTGTCTTTTAAGAAATAATAATATATGGGCATGCGGTAAACCTCTTTTTTGGAATTCAATGGTGTAAATAACTGGAAGAAAAAGATAATTATAAGTTAGTGACAAATATACGTGTTTATAGTATAATAAGCATAAATTACCTGCATTTATTTCGCCGAAGGGTTTATTTTGCTTTAGGTCTGCGAGTAAATCTTCTAATTTGATTTTGAATAATCTTGTCAAAAGATCAGGTCTATTTTCAGAAGTGTCTTGATGCTGGTGTAGAATCCGCTGTAATTCGGGCCATTTAGGATTGCACGTAAAAGTTAAAAATAAATCAGGGAAACCCAAATTTTTACATAATGTCATTGCATTTAAGTAATTTTGTTTCATATAGCGAGAGCCACCGGTAAATGTTGAAGGTAGTATAACCTTTTTTCCAATTTCGGATCCTGTAATATTTCCCGATTCAATGTAATTTTCAATGGCGTTGTAAGCTTCTGACCGCAAAGTATTCTGATGATTTTTTATATAAGCGATCCTTTCTGATTCAACCATACAAAAACCGTCAACTACAAATTGCTGAAAAAGACGACCTGAATGTAATATGTTAGAAGATTCATTGTCTCTATCCTGTAAACGGTATGCCATAAATTCTCTTATACTAATTCGCGAGCGTGGTTTGTTTGATAGAGTGGCAGTATGTTGTAAATGCAAACCTAAATGATAACCATCTTCACCATATGGAAATAGTAATGGATATTGTAATGGAAGATAAGATGGATGCAATTCGCTTATTCGCATGTATTCATTAGAATGTTTTTGAAGAATGATATCTCTGCAGTCTAAATTTTCGTCAAAATCACCTACTATTAGTGCAGCAACTTCAGATGTCTCGGGTAAATTATATGCTTTATCTCGATTATGGCGTTCTGAAATTAATCGTAGCTTCATATCTAATTGGTCTGCAATAGCGATTCTATCACGGGCCATTCTAAATATCTTTACATAGGGATTGTAACGATCGAGCATCCGTTGGATGTTTTCTACAATAGTCATGTGTAAACTGTCCTCCTGTTGCGAAGTTGTTGCGAGGGAGTAATTGATGCTGAATAAAAACGGAAACATTAGTCATACAATTTTATATACGAAATGCAAATGTTCTAATGCATTTTTAGTATACCTGAGGGCGCGCATTCTATTAGTGCTTTCGTTTTCTGTGTCATAAATATACAATTGAGCGCATTTTGCTGGAACTCCAGGAGCGGGTAACAAACTACCAATTCTGTGGTAATTCTGTCCATTTATTTTGAAAATATAAGGTTTTTTTCCAATATTGATTGAAGTATCTATTCGACCTCCCATTGATGTAAAAGCGAATATCATATTATATGCGCGAATATGTCTTTTGAAATGTTCGTGTTGCGGATGAGTATGACACAAAAGGGATCTTAAGTATGGCGGAGGTTCTGGTAATTTTGGTAGTGAAATTTTTCCTTTAGAACAGCATAAACTAAATGTTGGATAATCGACATTGCGTGTTTTGCATAATCGTTCAGAATACCACATTTTTGAATTGCAATGTTCACATACAAAAATCTGATCACCGATATCCGCATATGTCGTTAAACCTGAGTGCAGTAATAATAATAGAAAAATTATTAACGATGATATGAAAAATAATTCTGTTTGAACAAATATATATAATATAATGAAATAGAAGTTATATTATAACATGTAAAGAGCGTACCGGTAAAGTGAGATGCAATTATCGAGGAATCGTTAATTCTTGTGTTAACATTCTGCGAGATGGGGATGGAATTTGAAGGTGTAAGTAGCTGTGCGTTTTCCATGCATAAGCGCTGAAATCATTTGAAACGGATTATTTATTTACAAACAGTAGATCGGAGCTCGTATCAACAACAAAATTGATCTACATAAGTCGTACTGCGAACATAGTTCCGAGGGAGTGTTTGTAGTCTATCCAAATATAATATTATACATGGATCCAAGTTTTGACATTAGCAAAACTGGAAAATTGTTTGAACAGGGCACAAAAAGGTTTGGATAGTGATCTGAGCTGAGTTCATTCTTGCAAGTCAGGGTGATGCACGTTGTGATCCATCGGTTTTACCTTAGACGTGCTTGATTGCAAAGACGCTTGACTGGTTGTCTCGTCAACATGTCTTTTTCCATACGAATGGCTGCTTGAGGGAGAACTTGGTACAGAGCCCATCGAGCTTTGTTCGGGAGGAAACTGAGAGATCTTTGCATGTACAGCGGAAATGTCAGAATTTTGAAGAAGGAATATATACAATGTAGTTGATATTTTAGTTTAGTATTATAAATATGTAAATAGGAACAGACCTGTGTAAAGGGTACAAAGGATGGTGTCTGCAAAAAATGAACACCCTAATTAGCAAGAGAAATTATTGTAAGGAACACTGATGCGGAAAATAAGGGATAAATTAATTTACATGTTAAATATACCCGCATAGAAATAGAACGAAGGATGTCTTCGTTATCACTTAATCTGCTGACACGGTAAATAGGTAAACCATGCCTGCCCGAGCCGCGGGATGTGGAAGCTCGTGGTCCTTGCTGGGTCGGATAAACTGTGAGTTTGAAAACACAATTACGATTCTCCAGAGTTTTCAGACCTGATGGAATTTCATCTGGTCCAAGCTGTTAAACAATGGAAGGACAGAAGAAATTAATATTGAAAGATTTGGATATGAATTTATCCTTAGTATGCAAAAAATACAGAAAAGGTGATGTTGTCAGAGACCTCAGGCTCTTCGTTACGGAGGTCCAAAGCAGATTTGCCGAGAAGGTGGACTGTCTCTTTGTCGAATATGAGGAAGATAGCTTCGCCAGTGTCGTCAATGACTTTAACATAAATGCGAAACCTGTAACATATAACAGAGCAGATTTCATATTACAGAATACGTTTTTCTAATGTTGAAAGGGAATGAGGCTCACTTTGGAAAGGGATTATCCGTGGTTGTTTTGCAGGAGTCGCAGTAGAAGCGTCTCACAGCAGTGCACGCAGCCGTGTCATCAGCGATCGCGTTAACTTTTCGGGAGCATGTGTTGCACCCTAGGTAGTACCAACCGTCTCGAGTCGAGACCTCTGTAATTATAGCTGGAACAATGCAAGTTAATACCTGCAGCAATAAGAGTATAATATTAAGACGTATAAATATAACATTAAATCTTCGTAATATAAATAAATAGAATAATACAGACATCTGTAGCTTTTGCAAGATCTCCAAGGCTTTTTACTGAGAAAGCATTCCAGAAATCAGCGGATTCGCTGGGCTGCGGAGGAGGTGCAAGGAGGTTGATATTCTTCGGGGTGGTTGCAGAGCCACCTGGTAAACTGTTTTAACAAAGTAAAAGCACAGATCTGACAAAATCAGCATATATAAATAATGATAAAATATAGCATGTTACACAGGATTGAATGGAAATTAATATGGGATATAAATCGGGAAAAAATACAGTAGAAGTGGATATACCGTGATTTGTATGTGGCAATGGGAAGGTAATTCTGGTCCGAGAACAGTTTACTGGAGAATTGCACATTGCGGATACTGCGACGATCTGCAAATACAACCAAACTTTATTTCATAAATGAGAAATTAAGTACGTAATAAATACTTATTCAATAATAACACACTGTAAACAGTTTCAGCATATAACGATGACAAATGATTCTGAAACATTGGAACCGTATGTTTACGGATAATACCAAATAGTATCTAAATAGTAATTGTACAAATAACCAGAAGGCAAAAATAATGCAACTATAAATATGTACTGATAAATAAATATTGTAACAGTGATATATAGAAAGCAGTAACTCTATTGATAAACATAAATAACTACTGACAAAGTAATAAGAGTTTTGAAATATATTACCACCCCAAGAACGAATTTTAAACATTTGACAGATGATAATTAAAGGTCCATTTTCGTGCGCACGAATAGAATCGTATGCTTGATAGGCAAACGACTCCCACATCGTGCATTCAATAACATTGGAACTGCAAAATCAGACAGATTGAAGTTAGCTTTTGTAATTGAATGAATTCGTTTAAATAATCCAGTGAATATTCTGTAGACGTAACGACGTAAGAAACAGAAATTAACCCAAACAACAATGTAGTAACACAGCGTACCTAGTGTCTCGCAGTTGAAGTATCAATCTGCGGCTTGTACGTTCTCCATATGTTATATCAGTTAGGTCGCCCGCAGCAATTACTTCACCAATTACATCTGCATTAGAAAATAACAAAACATCAGAAGGACAACAGTTCTACAAATAGGTCATAACACTGAAAATAATGATAAATTTAATTGGAAATTGAAACAGTTGAGTGGTTGCTTACCGATAAGAACAGAATCGTCTAACGAACCCGAGAGTATTTCTGGATACGAAGCAAAGTTGAAATACCTCTCTGAATTGGGCAAATCGTCAGACGGTCTAACAACAGTAGTAGAGGTGAAGACTATTTTGAACGGGAGGGGAGATGCTCTATATTCTCCATAACTTCGGTTAACGGTGAAACTTGTTATTATGCAGCATGCTCCCTCCACGAGGAACCGCTGATGCCGGTACCAAAAGATTGACCTTATGGACGCTTGGATTCGATTACCCTGCGAATTATTCAAAAAATCTTAATAGCACAGAGTATAACAAATCATACACGTAACTGGAATCGCACAGCGGACAAACCCATAAAACAAAGACCAGTATCAAATTTACCCATTCATCGCATAAGACGACTTCCCAATTAGAAGTCGACCGAGGAACTGGAACAGTATCGAAGTTCCACACGCGAATAACTCGGACACGTATTCTGAAAGAGATTTCTTGGGTAGGGTGTATTTCATTCAAAGGGCAATACATGTTTTATAATATGATCTCAGTTTAGGGGATTATCTGTAAGTACTCTAAACAGGCTATTTTTTGTTTTGCGCACATAAGTGAGGAAACAGTAAAGATGTGCGGTGTTTAAATAGCAGAGGCAAAACTTGAACGGTAAGTATTCCATTTAAATTTTGCACAGGTGAGAGGCAGTGACAAAATTCTACGTGTTATGAATTGTTAAATCAGAAGTTTGACCTATAATAGCTATACTGACTCAGCATAAGTATTTACCTAATAAGGACACCTCAACAGTCGGTAAAACACAAAGAAACACATCAGCTCAGCTAATCGTTTGACTCGCTGTATCTAAATACCAAAGATAATATAAATACTATAAGTATTGTAGCACAGAAACCTAGGAGTTTGACCTACACAATAGGCACAATGAATCAGCAGAGCTAATGTTTCAGTGAAGACACGTAAGCGGATATATAAACAGTCAAGACACATAATAATATATGGAAGAAATAGTTACCTGTTAAATAGAGGCCTAATAGAAGATAAATAACAATATATCTGAAATGACCAAAAAAATAAAAAAAGCATGTTAAATAGAGGCCCAATAGAAGATAAATAAATCCTTAAAACCCATATAAAACCTAATATCTGATAATAAAAAAGTTAGCAAAAAAAGCTACATAATCGGGCCTGAAATAGAGCCCAAATGAAAACATTTAAACAATACAATTACAACTTCTTTAATCATATTTATTAAAAATAAACTCAATCAAAGGTAAACAAATACCCAAAGGCCCATATAGAATTCAATAAAAATTATTAGGTGACAATCCAAAAGTCCAAAACAAAAAGGCCTGATAAACAGGTTTAAATTACATCCCAATCAAAATACCTAAGATAATGCAAATCAAATTCTATGATGTAAATATACATATACATTGAAATAGGCAAGACAACACTGTTCACAATTTTTTGTTTGACCATTTACACGGAAAAGCCTACAATACCGAAAGCCCAAATCAAAATGAATTTGCAAAACATAATAAATGGATAAAGCCCAAATAAATTAATTTACTGCATATTACAAATTTGAAATGGAAACTAATCTATTAACTAAATGTGATAACCTAAATTACTAATGAAACATTCATCAGTTACAGTATGTGAAAAAATTGAAGAACAGAAAGAATCGTATCGCAAACAGAACCAGATTTTGAAATTAACGAACGGAAAACAATACTATACTGTGAGATAAATGAACTAATCATAAAGAAAAAATGTTTTGTTGCCCTAAATCTAATCCGAGAGAAGGATCGCCAGACCCACACATATCGGCCGAGCGGTAGGGAAATCCAAAATCGAATAAGATAATTGAACGATCTGTCACAGGCATGCATATGTGGCTATCAAAAAAAGACATAAACCCATGAAAAAATCAGCCCTCCGTCGGTCTAAACTCAACACCAGAAAAAGCACGCCGCACAAACACATATAGAACGACCCAAACACAAAACGAAAATCGGATACGAAAACAAAAAGAAAAAATCGAAAACCCTAAAAGTCAAGGATAACAAACAGTCTATCGAGTTCATACATATGTGTCCATAAACAGAGGAAAACGACACAAAACGAACGGAAATCAAACTTCCGAGGGAAAACCGACGAACTGGGTAAGGGTCGAACAACCGAGCAGCAAAAAAAAATGAACATTTGGAAAACTGCACAAAACGGATCCGACGGCCGTCGGTAAGATCCAAGAGAAGAGGGAAACTGGGAAGAGGCAAAAGTGGAGATAAATATTAGAATGGTAACAAAAGGGTTCAAAAAAACCCTTACAAACCCTAGAAAAATCGAACGGATAGGATTTATCACAAGTGGTCGGTGAAGAAATCCGGCCGTCCAACTCCTAAAAATCTAACGGCTGCAAATAATTGTCCAAATAAAGAACACACATGGCAGCATCCCATGTGGCGGCTTCGCGGATCGGGTAGACGGGTGGGCTGTGACCCAACAAACATGCACCATCGATAATACCCGAAATCAAAACGCACGCACAAAATAAGGCCACGTCAGCTTTGGCAAAGAGATTTTTTCTCACTTGCCTTTTATAAGATATAAGATATAATAATAATAACAACAAAAAACAATAATAAAAAATTGTACAACATTCACAATGTACAAGGTGCATTTTAAACTTGTTAAAACTGGTATTTGTGGGATTAAAAAATGTTTGTTACATATTTAAAATGATAAATATGAATTAAGGATACTGAAACTACTTTGAGAGAAAATATTTAATCATATTTTTATGAATTCGGCTTGTATTGTGGTTGAGCCTTTATTTTTTTGGTTGAGCCTTAAATAAAAGTTAACAAAATATGTTATTTCATTTTTGTATCAAATCAGATTTTAGAATTTGATTATTTTTAAAATTGATCATCACACAATATATACTATTAGGTTAATTACGAGTTACGTTTCATCATAAAATATATAGTTTGTTATTATAAAAAATTATAATATATCATTTTTGTAAATTATATGTGCAGTATGGTAGGGATTCGGGATGGACAACCCTGGTAATTCGGACCGACCCGTAGAATCCAACCCATAAGTTATATGGGTTACATACAAAACCCATATGGGTTCAAAATCTAAATTCGTTCAGGTTAAGATCGATTCAATTCGGGTTCGGAAGAACCCGAAAAACCTAAACAACCTAAAAAAACTGAATTAGAAAAAAACCCTAATTTTATCTAACTTATGACTCACTCAATTTTCTTCTCCTTTGTCTCCTCACATACATGATACGATTATAACCCTAATCGCCATCGACCCCTCGGTCTGTCATCGTCTTCCTCTCGTTCTTCAATGTGCCCGTCGTCCATACTTGTTTGTTGCCTCGTGCTTGTATGTCGTTCGTGTGCGTCTGCGTCGCCTATCCATCATCACGTGCCTGACCATCGCCCCTTGTCATGACTATTTTTCATCTCGTGCATGTCTGTCGCCCCGTTCTGTGTCTATTCGTCGCCCTATCTCATGCATGTCTATCGCCTGTGCCAATATGTCGGTCGTACATGTCTTGTTCATCGTTTGTGTTGTCTGTCATCCGTGCGTGTGCGTGCTCCTCCTGTGGTTGTCCGTCCTTCTTTCCCGCTCATGTGTTGGTCATCCATCATCTCTTCAACCAATTTTACATCAGTAAGATTCTTACTATGAGAAGATGATTTTCTGCTTCATTGTACATAAGCGACGTATTATCCAATACGACCGAGAGTTCATTTATTAATAATTTTGAAGTGATTTGGTTTATGTCTTAGATGGATATGCAGATGACGGTTTTTGATCAAATTGATGACAATGAAATTCAAGCGAACAAAAGGTTAACGACATCCCAAAACAATGAGTTACCTTTCAAATCCAAAAAAACAATATAATCAACAGTCTCATGTATGGAGACATTTTTCCAGAAAATCTGATGATTATAATAAATTTAATTAATGTAAGATAAAGTTGAAATGCAAAGTACGAATGGGATATGTAACATGAATAAACATCTTCATACCTACAAAAGTTATTGGAACTTTGTTGAAAATGATGATCACAAATTATTAACTATGAACTATGAATAATTATAATATCTCTATGATCTTGCATTTTATTATGAACAAGATCTTTACAGTCTCAATCTTACTTACAAATATTAAAGTATAAATTTGTTGGGATTCATCCTTAATTGGAGAGTTGTTTTCTAGAGATTTCTAAAAAAGTATAGAAGTCTCTAGAACGTTACGGAGAATTCTAGAGAATTGTAGAACTCTCTAGAAGTGTGTAGAAAAATGTGGAACCCTCTAGAACATTCTAGAGATGTGTGGAAGCTTATGGAAGAATATGGAAGGATGAAGAAGGTGGTGGAAGAGTGTAGAGATTCCTAGAGTGTGTGGAGCATTCTAGAGAATCAATCTCCACCATTGGATGCAAGAAATCTCCACCATCCATTTGGAGGTGGTGTAGTATAAATAGGGATAATGGCATCCATTTCCAATCATCCAAAGCTCAAGGATCAAGAGAGAAGCCACCTAGAGTGTGAACGTAAGAGAGCTTCTTTGTGAGAGAAGAGAAGAAGCTTGGGAAGAGTTAACCCTCAAGCTTGAGTGAACCACCGAGTGTGAGACAATTTTGTAATCCTACTATTATTCTATATAGTAGAAGAATCTTCACTTTGAGAATTGTACTCTTATACTCCCATTTCTTCTTTCAATCCTAAGTGCCCATCTTAACTTCACGAAACGGGAAAGTCGAGAATTTCCCAACAGTGGTATGAGAGCCCGGTTCTCTATAGTCGTAATTAAGCTCGTGTAGTTCAGGATGGAGGATCACTCATGATGGAGAAATGTTCAAGTTCACAGCCAACAACTACTCGTATTGAAAACCGATGATGGAGGACCACTTGTATTGCAAGGATTTGCATGAGCCCATCATCCACAAAGACAAAGTAGAAGACAAAGTAGAACCCATCATCCACATGGACAAAGATTGAGTCCATGATTCAAAAGAAAACACCTCGTAATAAAGCCAATTTAGTTCGACGGTTGGTGAAGCTGGAGTATAAGGATGGTCATAGTATGATTGAACACTTGAATAATTTCAAAGGGCTCGTCAATCAACTAACAAAAATTGATATGAAGATTGATGATGAGCTACACGCCCTTTTACTCCTTAGTTCCTTACCGGAAAGTTGGGACACATTGGTGGTTACTCTTAGTAACTCGGCTCCGAAAGGAAAGTTAACGATGGATACCGACAGTGATAGTATTCTTGGTGAAGAAGCAAGAAGAATGGAGCGAGGTGAGTCTGTCCACCCCGAAGCTAATGTTGTTGAGAATCGGGGTAAGAATGAAATTCGTAGACGTAGCAAGAGCCGAGATCTGCATCAAACTCGAGGTAGATCTAAATCACGCTCAAAGATCACGTGCTATTATTGTGGAAAGATAGGCCACAAGAAAATTGAATGTCGATCCTTCAAGAAAGTTCAGAAGGCGGGTAATGTCAAAAAGGACCAAATCAGCCCAACAAAGATGCAAGAAGAGAAGACCACTACTTCTCTAGTTTCGAAAGAAGATCTTCTATATTTCGTTGGAGAAGCTAATATCTTGAACATCGCTTTCGATGATAGTTCTTGGATTGTCGATTCCGGTGCTTCCTTCCATGTTACTCCTCATGGAAGTTTCTTCTCATCTTACCAAAGTGGAGACTTCGGTACAGTGCAAATGGGAAATCAAGATAGGAGTAAAATCATCGGGATAGGAGACATCGTCTTGACAACAAACACCGGAAGCAGGCTTATTTTGAAAGATGTGAGACATGTCCCAGCCATGCGTCTCAACCTTATCTCTGCTGGAAAGCTAGATAATGCTGGCTTTATGAATTACTTTGGTGGAGGAACATGGAAGCTCACCAAAGGAAGCCTAGTCATGGCTCGAGGTAAGAAGGAAGGATCATTGTATGTAACACAAGCAAAACTAAATAAGGAAGAGGTAAACATCACCACTGGTGATATGGAGTTATGGCATAAACGGCTTGGACACATCAGTGAGAAAGGTCTTCATATACTCGCTCGAAAACATCTCCTCCATGACGTGAAAGGTAAACTACTTGATCCTTGTGCCCATTGTCTAGCCGGAAAACAACACAGAGTTGCTTTTCAAAGATCTTCCTCACCCACAAGGAGAAAGAATATTCTAGACCTCGTACACACCGATGTGTGTTCGATGTCTGAGAAATCTATAGGCGGGGCACCGTATTATGTCACTTTCATTGATGACTATTCAAGGAAAGTGTGGTTATACCTTCTAAAATCAAAGGATCAAGTACTTGATGCATTCAAGGAATTCCATGCTCTAGTGGAGCGTGAGACTGGAAAGAAGATCAAGAGTGTAAGATCAGATAACGGAGGAGAGTATAGAGGTCCCTTTGAAGCCTATTGCAAGAAATATGGCATTAGGCTAGAGAAGACGCCACCCAAGACACCACAATTGAATGGAATAGCAGAGAGAATGAATTGAACAATTGAAGAAAGAATTCGTTGCATGCTCTCTCATGCTAAATTACCCAAATCATTTTGGGGAGAAGCCATAATGATCGTGGTTGACATTATAAACCTTACACCATCAGTCCCTCTTGATGGGGCCATTCCAGAGGAAGTTTGGGCGGGTAAGAAGGCTTCATACGATCATCTTAAGGTGTTTGGGTGTAGAGCATTTGTTCACACCCCCAAGGATGAGCGAGCAAAGCTTGATGCAAAGACGAAGTAGTGCATCTACCTTCGTTCTCCCAAGGATGAGTTTGGGTATCGGCTCTGGGATCCAATCAAAAATCGGAGAGGCCAAGATTGAGAAGTAGTAAGAACATGGAATCTACTCCAGCCCAACAAGAGGAAAATAACACACAAGAAAGCGGGGATGTTGAAGATCATGAACCTTTGTTGGAGCAAAGCAACCGAGAAACACATGATAGATCAGTTCAGGAAGAGCCTCAATCTAACCCTCCAATCACACAAGAGCCGAGACGATCATCGAGGGATAGAAGACCGTCCACTCGATACAACACAGAGGAGTATGTTATGCTC
>CM071865.1:5472960-5508461 GCA_036759665.1 Gynandropsis gynandra | reverse complement strand
CAAGATTGAGAAGTAGTAAGAACATGGAATCTACTCCAGTCCAACAAGAGGAAAATAACACACAAGAAAGCGGGGATGTTGAAGATCATGAACCTTTGTTGGGGCAAAGCAACCGAGAAACACATGATAGATCAGTTTCAGGAAGAGCTCAATCTAACCCTCCAATCACACAAGAGCCGAGACGATCATCGAGGGATAGAAGACCGTCCACTCGATACAACACAGAGGAGTATGTTATGCTCACTGATGAGGGGGAGCCTCAAACCTATAGAGAAGCTATGAGTGATTGTCATAAAGAAAAGTGGAGTATAGCCATGCAAGAAGAAATGCAATCCTTGCACGAGAATAACACATATGAACTTGTGGAGCTACCAAAAGGGAGCAAAGCCTTGAAGAACAAGTGGGTGTACCGAATCAAGACTGAAGATAGTAGCTCAAAGCCTCGCTACAAAGAAGTTTGAAGATGGTTGCCAAGATTCCGGTTTACTACTACCTCACCATTAAGGCTGGAGGAGGAGATTTGTTGGGATCCATCCTTAATTGGAGAGTTGTTTTCTAGAGATTTCTAAAGAAGTATAGAAGTCTCTAGAACGTTACGGAGAATTCTAGAGAATTGTAGAACTCTCTAGAAGTGTGTAGAAAAATGTAGAACTCTCTAGAACATTCTAGAGATGTGTGGAAGCTTATGGAAGAATATGGAAGGATGAAGAAGGTGGTGGAAGAGTGTAGAGATTCCTAGAGTATGTGGAGCATTCTAGAGAATCAATCTCCACCATTGTATGCAAGAAATCTCCACCATCCATTTGGAGGTGGAGTAGTATTAATAGGGGTAATGGCATCCATTTCCAATCATCCAAAGCTCAAGGATCAAGAGAGAAGCCATCTAGAGTGAGGAAACTTAAGAGAGCCTCTTTGTGAGAGAAGAGAAGAAGCTTGTGAAGAGTTAACCCTCAAGCTTGAGTGAACCACCGAGTGTGAGACAATTTTGTAATCCTACTATTATTCTATATAGTAGAAGAATCTTCACTTTGAGAATTGTACTCTTATACTCCCATTTCTTCTTTCAATCCTAAATGCACATCTTAACTTCACGAAACGGGAAAGTCGAGAATTTCCCAACAGTGGTATGAGAGCAGGTTTTGTAATAGAAGTACATAAAAAAGATGGATTAAGGTTGGAGGTTCGAGATACAATTTTATTTATTAGAAAATAAATTTAACTTTTCACCTTAATTATAATAAAAAAAATTTAAAAATGAAAGTTATGATGATAGACCTTGATTTTACTTCTTTTATGTTCATACTTCTTTGATTGCTTCAAATTTACAAATGTATATTTTTATAGTTTAAAACTCCTATTTTCATATTCAAAATTGAATTTCAATTTTAATAATAGTTAACAGGTTTTTAGTATTTAATTAATGAAAAAAGTAAACAAAATTAAATATTTCAAAAAATAAAATAAAAACCAAAATGTTAAGAGAAAAACTTACGAAATCTAAAATGGAGAAAAATCAGACTAAAACAATATATGGGTTTGATTGGTGGAATATATGGAGGCGTTTTTATTTGTGATTGCTGGTATTTTGTTTCATTTATCTGACCGATGGAATTCTTACGTTTGATAACGATTGTGAATTGTTGTGATTGCGAGTGAACAGTATGAAACTATAGCAATTGCGTTTTGAATGAAATTATAAACATATTTTTTATTAATAAAAGAATGCATTCAAATTTTGCTAATTTTTTTTATACTTTTCGTTATCATTTTTAAAAAATTTTAAATCAATTAAATTTTTTGTAAACTTTTAAAATATGTGTATATATATGTCTTTATTTTTATTAAGATATATATGTATATATCTTACTATATATGTGTATATATGTATGAATATATATATGTGTATATATATAAAGATATGCTTGTATATAAATATCATTTTTATCTATAAAGAAATATATATACATGTTTTTATAAATGTACTGATATATAAATGTATGTTTATATATCTATATATTGTTGGGTTGATTTGGAGTGCGGAAGCGTGTTTTTATCAACCCGAATATGAGATCTAGTCATGTTTAACGATTAGTTTTTCGGGGTTTCAATGTCGAACAAATATAGAAACGATTTCGAATATACCTGTTAACGTTGAACGTGTGATTATCGGATGCAAGACTTGATAGCACAAACCCTCTACGCGTATCCACGCGAGATCCGATTCTGCCTTCAACCTCTAGTGCGGAATTCTCCGATGAACGAAACTGTTTCGTTCTTCGTTTTCTTTTTTACGGTTACTAGGGTTTTGTTTGATTTAGATATAAATATCTCATACTCGAAAACATATTTTTCGTTTCTTATATAATTATTAAATCTTTAATAATTACACTTTTAATCCGAGACTATTTAAATATTACATAACAAGCATATGACTTTCATATATACTTATAAATAAGATATATTTATATATATATATATAAATTTATATTAATTATATAAGTTCCATTTATATTTCATCTGATTTAATCATCACCAAATACAATCTCCTAATAATTCAATCGCAATCGCAACATACTCAAATATCTACAGACGTATGCAATCCTATTAATCGCTTTTCATCCCGACCACATGCACAAAAAACGTTTATTGCAGGAGCACCGATCAGCCCTAAAAAGGCAATTGCCCCACATAATAATTAGAGCACACAAGATTTCCAAGATATTTCATAAGGAGATGGAGAAGAATTCAAGTTGAGATACCCCCAAAGGGCACGGGGGACGACTTCTCAGGAACAGAAAGTGAACAAAGTAAAAACACAAAACAGAGGTGTTGTTATGAGGATGCAAAGACACTATTATTGTATCCTAACTCAGTTTGGTCTCTCTTCATCCTCATCCTCATCCTCGTCCTCGCTCTCGTCTTCCTCTTCTTCTGAATCTCTAAAATATAAGCTACGGTTGGAAAACTTGCGGATCTCGGCTTCATCTTCCTCCTTCCCAATATTAACATTTCGGTGCTTAACGAGCAGCCATCGCAGAAGCCTGTCTTCCTTGTTGAGGTACTGAAGCTCTTTGTTTATGTTTGGAGTCGCCATCATCGTTATCTGCATCAATTGGCCCTGCCAAATCACCAGATTATATCTTAGTCAAATTCCAATAAACTTACGGATAAACAAGGTTTCTGCAGATATACATAGATATACATCGAAATGCTTGGTCAGAATATCAAAGGCATAGGTAAACAATGTAATATAAATCACAAATTTCTTAATTTTCAAGTGTGGAATCTATTGAAGCGCAACAAGGGCACTGATGTTTTAGTTTGTATTGATTCAAGTTTGGTAAGTAGATGGAATAGGGCATCCCAACAACTATACATGATTTTCGCTGCTATAGCAAAATGAAGAATGTGTGCCAGTTTTACCCCGTGAGTGAATGATTATGCATTCTTCATCATCATACTCAAATCACCCTGCTGTTCCAAATGTCTAAAAGCAAAGAACTGACAGCAGAATGCCAAAGACTAAGTTTCTGCACAAGTTCATTGTTCATAAGTTAAGAGAGAATGCCACAAGCAATCTCTAGGAAAATCAGTTCGAAAAGTTTAAGAGAATTTTCTCGAAACCTATCACCCTGATCAGAAGTTTCTTGAAGCATAATTCTTGGCATGCTTTCTTGGAGCTCCCTAGGAAGATCTCTTAGGAAATGCAGAATTCAAGGGACTGAATGTGATCTAGACTTTATAAAAGCTCTGAAAGACCAAGCAACCGAAACCCAAATCGTAATTTGCTAGGTTACATGAGAACCAGAGTTTGACTATTTGACAAGGTTGCTTCCAAAGAAATTTCAGAAATTACCGGGATTGCTATTCAACTGAAAGATAACGTGGAACGGACAGGATATTATACAGGTAAACTTGAATCTCTATATTGAAACATTCACCAACCCCAAATCCGATACCACCCGAACAGATATTTCAATCAAGGATGATAACCAGTAAAATGGAAAAATAACCCAGAATTCTATACAACGCCTAAGAAAACCCAGAGATTACAAAAATAAAAGTATTCCATCCAAAATCTAGTCCTGACTAAAAGCTAGAAGTAACAACGGGGTTCTTTGACGAAATACTTGTTCATCTACCTATTTAAGAGGCACAAAGCATAGCAAAGCTTACACACTTGAACAATAGACTAACCAGAGGAGGATCAATTTAAACAGGATAATCCACAGAAAGGTGGAAACCCATAAATTATTGTACAAGGATCTAATCGTGAGTGTGAATAAACATCGAAGATACAGTGATTCAAATCAGCAACCTAAATCCCCAATTCCTAAACCTTAAACCCTATCAACATGAAACGCAGGTAAAATTTTCAACCTAAAAACTACAGATTCCAAACGCATCCATGCTAATAAGAAAGAAATCCAATTCGATTCAAGATGATTTACCTGGTAGTGTCGTCCATCAAGCTTCCTAATACCATAACCCAACTGGACCTGCCCAAAGGATTTGATATCGGTGAGGACGCCATTTCTGGTGTATACGTGTCTTCCGACGCGCGCAATGAGATCTATGAGAGAGGTCTTCTCAACAGCTGGTTTAAATAGAAGCATACATTCGTAGAGCGGCATGTTTCTAACAGATCAAAGGACTTACAACTCGAATCGAGTTCCTGCATCAAGGGAAAGAAAAAAAAAGCATAAGAATAAACAATTTCTTAAACTTTCTAAATGAATGACACAGCTGTATACGCTCAAATCACAAGCTTCATCATGAGCCCTAAAACTTATTTATGCTCCTGTAGAGAAAACATGCTTCATCAGGAACCCTGAAACTTCATGTACAGGACAATTAGAATCTAAAAAACACTAAAATGAAAATTCCAGCCCAATTTGATTCATGTACAGATCTATTCGCCCATAATATTCAGATCGACACGACAAACCGGGAGAAAAACGGAGAGACGGCGAGGGAGATACCGAAGCTGGTGCAGTGTACGACCGTATCAGTCTGACCAGCGGCGAGGAGGCGACGAAGAGACGGAGAGGGGGCGACAAGGCGAAGAGATGGCGAGATGACAATGAGATGAGCCGGCGACAAGCCGGTGACGGGAATGCGAATGTTGGAGGAAGAGGGGTGAGGGAGCGAAAGGAGAGAAGTAACAATAAAACCTTAGGGTTTTTGTAGGATAGTAAATTGTATGGGTTCGTAGATATCTCTTGATACCGGTTTACTTGGAATATGAACATCCGAATTTGGACTCGAAAATTGGTTTATTCAAATTATGATATTCGAATCTCGATCTAAATTCGTGGATACTTTAAATTTTTAAATAATTTCAAATTGGATTTTAGATCATGTGATAATACGTTAAAATTTGGATTCAATCTTCATTATCTTTTTATATAAATTGGGTTAATAGTTTGATTCATTCAGTCAAGTAATGAGTAAAATCAATCTTACCCTTTTAAACAATAGGTTGTTTCCACAGAAATTTGGGAATTGTAATTGGATGAAAACCAAAATTAGATCAAATCGTACCTAATTCGAGTCAAAACGTGCAAGAATGATTATATTATGTTATAACGAATATTCAACAAATGATCTGTTCGGGTCTAACACCAAAATATTTGATTGAGTGATGACCTGAAATCAGTAAAATAATAAATGTTTATAATCAATATTGTATTATTTATTCGTGGAAAGTCTCAAACATCACATAAAATTCTACATAAATAAAATCATATTATTATTTTTAGTGAATATATTTATATTAGTCAAATTTTTGTAACATATAAATAGACGAAAATATTTAATTAACGAAATATAGAGTTTTGTGATTTTGAATTTCAATTAGAATGATTCGTGAGTTTTTAGTTCATGGTTCTCTAAACTGTCATCCGAAAATTCTCGGATGGATTATCGACGGAAAGAGTATCATTCGTAATTTGTCCGCAAATTTGCGAACGTCCTAGTCGTCGAAACTCCATCCGTATTTACCGACGCATTTGAAACGGATAAACAAATCGCCTCGGATTACAAAAGAATACGAGTTTCATCTATGATTTCTTGATGACTCCATCGTCTTTCCGAAGATTTACGGGCGATTTGCTTGTTCGTCCGCAAATTTGCATACGGTGGATGAGGTCGTTCGAAAATCTCACACGAAAATGTCGTCTGTCTAGAATTTTTTACAAAATTGCAGACGTTTTCAACCGACCGGAAATCGTCTGGAATTAAAAACGGTTTATAGACGGCTCATCGTCAAATATTGATCTTAGTCCCTAATATGTCTTTAATCGTTCCAGAAATTAATTATATAAACCGATCACACCTTCATTTGTTTCTCACAAACAATTATCAAACATTTTATTCCATATCATCTTATCGTTTTTTATTACAATGGTATCATCGTCGAGATCAAATATTTTTCGTTTTTAGACAATGGATGTATAGAAGAATTGATCCAGAAACTCAAAGTATATCGAAAGAGTTTATGGAATATATTACACAGTTTATGACAACGACAACAAAACAACAAGTTTATAAAGAAACTAGTAAGTTTGTCCCTACGTCAAATGCAAAAATGAAAGATTTATTAACGAGAGAACCACATGGAATCATCTTTATTTAAGAGGTTTTACTCTGAATTATTTCATATGGTTATCTCATAGATATAATTTTACACCATGACTTAGTAATGTTGTGGAAGATTTTAGTAGTAGTATTGCACATCATGAGGTGTTTGAGACATCTCAAGATGTAAAAATAAACCTTTATGTGGAAATGGTGCAAAGTATATTCAATGAAAGAAACGAGAAAAATATGAAGAAAATACAAATGAAGATGACCAAGCTTGAACTAAAACCCTATTTTACTCTTAAACATACTTTCACCAGAGAAGAATCCCCTTTATCAACGAAAAATAGACACGATATAAAAGAGTGCTAGACATCCATTTTATGATGGTTGTAGAATGGGTCTTTCAAATTTTTCTTTGTCGGCACGTTTGATGAGTTTGAAGGTATAAAATAATCTTTTCTAAGAGTTGCATGTATTCTATATCGCAATTAATAATATATTATTTATCTAAAGATAACAATGAAGTAGTGTCATATTATGACAAAGAAAATGATGAGATCTTTCTGTTTATTTCCATATAAAAAGATTTAGGGTAAAACTCATATTTTCCTCTCATGTTTGCCTACTTTATCAATTTCTCCATCATGTTTCGAACTCATCCAATTCCCCCCCCCCCCCCCCTTTCCGTCACACAAACAACATACTATTTCCTCATCATTTTTAAAATTTTTGACTATAACCCATTCGTTTAAAATTCTGTTAAATCTTTCAATTTCAATTCAAAATCCTAAAAATCCATAATTTTTAACCCGTTTTTTTGCCCAATTTCGAGCCGACCAGTTCCAAAAATAATTTTAACCCGGTTTATATTCAATTTTAACCAGTTTCGACTTAATTTTCACCCATTTTATACTCAATTTTGACCAAAATTTGAATCCATTTATGACTCGGTTTAGACTCAATTTTGACCAGAATTTAGGTCCAATTTTGACTTGGTTTATACTTAATTTTAACATTAATTTTATACCAATTTTAACCAAAATTTGGATCCAATTTTAATTTTTACCCGATTAAAATCCAAATCAATATGAAATTTTAACCGAACTAAACCTCAATTTTAAAAACTAATTCTTATCGGTTTTTTCAATTTTCACCTAAATATAGTCCAATTTTGACTCGAATTGGATGTCATTTTGAAACAATTTCAATACAATTTTGAGTGATTCGGGTTTTAATAGAGTGAAAATCAAAATCATATCAAAATTATACCAAAATCGCAATAAAACCTGAATCAACATGAAATTTGAACCGAACTAAACCGAAATTTAAACAAAAAAATTCCATTTATTAGAATTAGACCCAAATTTAATCCAATTATAACTCAAATTTTTGTGCAATTTTGAGCAATTCAAGTTTAAATTTCGGTTTAGTTTTTTTGAATTTCATATTGATTTGGGTTGTAATTGGATGAAAACCAAAATTAGATCAAATCGTACCTAATTCGAGTCAAATTATACTAATTTCAGATTAAAAATATAAAAATCGATAAGAATCGGTTTTTATTTAAATTTCGATTTAATTTTGTTGAATTTCTTATTGACTCAGGTTTTAATTGGATGAAAATAAAGATCGGGTCAAATTGTACCCAATTAGAGTCAAAATTATACTAATTTCGGGTTAAAAATCGAACAAACCGATAAGAATCAATTTTTGTTTTAATTTGGTTTAATTTTTGTTGTATTTTATTTTGACTCGGGTTTTAATTGGATAAAATAAAAATTGGGTCAAATTGTACCCAATTCAAGTCAAAATTATATTAATTTCGGGTTAAAAATCGAATAAACCGATAAGAATCAGTTTTTGTTTAAATTTCGGTTTATTTTGTTGAATCTCATATTGATTCGGATTGGAATTGGATGGAAATCAAAATTGGTCCCAAATTATGGTCAAAATTGTGTCAAAACTAGGTCAAAATTGAGTCTAAACCGGGTCAAATTTGGACCCAAATTCTAGCTAAAATTGATCCTAAACCGGGTCAAAATAGGTATAAACCAAGTCAGAATTGACCCTAAACCAGGTCAAAATGGGAAGATTTAATGGAGTTTAAACGGAGAGGGTTACACGTAAAATTGTAAAAGATAAAGGGGAAATATGATTAGGATCAAAACATGAGGAGGGAATAGGATTAGTGCGAAACATGAGGGAAAATAGGCAAAATAGACAAATATGAGGGGGGATAGGAGTTTTACCCAAAGATTTGTGTTTGTCATGACAATTGCATGATTTTTTTAAAGACATTGGATTTGATTAATTATTGATTTTGTGGAAAAGACTGGTTTTATTTGTACTGATATTTACCAATTATAGACAAAATCAAAAGATTGTATCAATCTGATAAGATCGCAAGCAACATGAGATGACATGTTGAGCATTCAACTTGTGATGGAGAAATGTGTCATCCCTGAGATGGTGTGGCGTGGAAAAGCTTTAACTAGGTATAACCTGACTTTGCAACTGAGAGTCGAAATGTTTTCTTAGGTCTTTGCCTATTTTCCTGACTTTGCAACGATGAATTATTCGTCGATATTTTGGGTTTGATTCTAGAGTCGAACGAACATCTTGTCTACTATGTTTGACCGAGTGATTACACAATCAAACCTTCAGAAGAAGGTGTGTGCGAGCGTGTTGGTGAGAATTGTCACGTGTGGAGTATCGAATCGATGACGTTAGTACTGCGACACTTGGATCAGGGTTCAACGTCATATAGTATTGGGTTATGATAACCTTTCGAGTGACATATCGTCGTGTTTAGTCAAATCATAAGATCTGTCAGCATCACACCGTGTTGGGGTTATTGTAACATTTCGAGCGATTTAGCGTTGTATTTAGTCAGACGAGTGGATCTGTCGGCATCGTACCATGTTAGGATTATGATAACCTTTTGAACGATGGAGCATCGTATTATTCAGATTAGTGGATCTGATAACGTCGTACCATGTTGAGATTGTGGTAACCTTTCGTGCATCAGAGTGTTGTTTGTCCTGATGGTTGGGGTTCATTGTGACCTTACGAGATTGTTAGTGTGTTGGGTCCTTTGGACTTTGTTAGCGTATGCCCGAGCTAGAGTCTTGTGGACTCTATGAGTTATGATCTGGTGTGGAACTTGTTTTAAACTTAGGATATTGGGTAGACTTATCTGTATGTCTTAGACTAATGATAGAACATTATTTTATGTTATTTAGTTGAGGGTTTGAGAATACGTGGTACGAAGTTTGTACATGTATTGTTCGCACTGAGTGCGTCTTTCGTATGCACCTTTTTGTGGGTTATCGTGGATAGATAGGTTATGACGAGAAAAATGATCAATGAGGTTGAACCGCAACATCAATGTTCATATCAGACTAATGAGAGAGACGTGGAAGAGGTCTCGATAAGTCTTATTTTGTATTTCGTATTTATCATTTATTTAACATGACTATGATTTTATGTATTTTATTTTCTTATATGATCTCTTTTATTTTGTTTTTATAATTGTTTTGAGTGATGATACATGTGATCAACTCTTGGAGGTGATAGTGAACATTCCTTGTTCCAATGTTGTTCCGGGGTGGGGTGTTACACTTTTAGACTCAAATCCCAGTCGTCATGCATTTTTTTATTTTCTGAGATCTCTCTCACAGACTGTAATGGTGAAATTCCCTCCATAAACGTTTTTTTTTACCAAAAAGTTAAATTTTTCTTTCCCATATTGTATATACGACATCGTCTATCTGCGAAAAGAAAAACCAAAACGAAACGAGGCTCTCAAGACAAGTCAATGTTGGGGATGTTTAATGGGTCGAGTCGGGCCGGTGCATGTCAAAATCGGGTGGATATTAGGTTTTAGAATTAGGATAGTGAATATAATAGAATTTTTCAAAGGTTGATTAAAAGAAGGAGTTTAGGATGATTTTTTATAGTTGAGGAAAAATAGGATTATTATTAAATTTCGATGGAATAATTGGAGAATGGTCAAAGTTGATGGGAAAATCGAACTAAAACACTATTGTCATGGATATAGACAATTTGCCCTAATTTCTAATTATAATGAATATGAATTTCATGTATTTTTTCTCCTTTTTCACTTAAATGAATAATATTATTTTTGAATAATTTAAATTTCTTATTTAGTTTTAAATGCTCAACAAAAACAAATTCTAAGACGAAAATAATTTCATATAATTTTTAAGTATTATTTATAAATAATAACATTAATTCAATTATTGATTTTTCATGTTCAAATTTTTATTTTAAAAAATAATCATATGAATTGAATCTTATAAGATCTTATAATTCATATAACATCATTATTTATAAATAATAACATTAATGCAACTATTAATTTCTCATGTTTAAATTTTTATTTTAAAAAATATTCATATTAATTGAATCTTATAAGATCTTAGCGATGCATTTTTTTGGACCTTGCAAACAAATTGGTTGCAAGGCCAACAACATGATTAAGTAGCTATGATTAATTAGTCAATGACAGAAAGGATATTTTTTAGAAAAGAAAAGTTGGATGTTGATACGTAAAACTAGAGATCGATAGAATATTCAAAGTTTATGAAGTTCATATTTGATTCGTATCCGATTCAGATTCGAATCGAAAATTTAAATATCTAAAAGATCAAATACAAATAAAAATAGAAATAGAAGAAATCAAATATCGGTCAAAATCAAATACAAATATAAATATTATGATCGATTATCTATATTATTCGTATAGTAAATACTAAATAAATTATTTATTAAATATATAGATAATTTATTACAAAATCAACTTTTAAATTTTCAAATTTCCATAATAGAATTTGTAATCTAATAATTTAACTAAAACATACAAATATATAGAACATTTCATAATAAACATATTATACAAATGGCAAAATATAAATAAAAAAGTGATATATTTTCTTTAGGGTAAAATTCATATTCCCACCCAAAGTTTGGGTACTTTGCCTATTTCCCCTCATGTAGGGGTGGGCAAATTACTCTAAAAAACCCGACCCGACCCGAAACCCGACCCGAACCCGCGTAAAATTACTCGAACCCGCGGGTTATATGTATATAAATATATATATTTAGTCATATATATTGAAGTATTTACAAAAATGCCATCTAACCTAAAGTTTTTCATCTCTAACCTATGGCGCCTCCCTGTCTCCCTGTTGCTCTCTCTCACTCACCAACAGACCGTGCTCTCTCTCACCCTCTCTCACTCTCACCCTCACCGTGCTATCTCACCCTCACCGTGCTCTCTCACCCTCACCGTCACCGTGCTCTCTCACCCTCACCGTGCTGTCTCACCCTCACCGTGCTCTCTCACCCTCACCGTGCTCTCTCACCCTCACCGTGCTCTCTCACAGCCGGTCCTCACAGTGCTCTCTCACAGCCGGTCCTCACTGTGCTCTCTTCGCTCGCCTCCATCACCGCCGGTAAGCACCCTTTTTTCCATCGACAAGAAGTTGCCGTACACTTTTTATGTATCGGATCAGGAACTTATTGTGCCCGTTGGAACTTATTTAGAGAAAAATAAAGGTATCATGAATTTACAAATGTGATAGAGATGCTTAATATTGTGTTCTGCTTACTAATATTGTGGTACATTTTTCATTCAGTGTCTGTGGAGAAGGTTTTGAGATTGGGGTTGATGGTATGAATATTTCTCGTGATTATATGAATTATATGTTTGAGAAGTATGAAAAAGATGGAGGAGAAGAGTCATTGAAAAATGAGTTAGAATCTTATTTGTCGGAGGTACGCGAGAAAGGAACAGATGATAACTTTAACGTATTGTGGTGGTGGAAAGCAACTGGTTCTAAGTATCCTATTCCCTCTCAAATGGTAAAAGATATTTTGGCTATACCAGTATCTACTGTTGCATCGGAGTCTGCTTTTAGTACGGGTGGTCGTGTTGTAGATTCATTTCGTAGTTCTCTAACACCACAATTAGTTGAAGCACTTGTTTGTACTCAAGATTGGCTTCGAAGTGATTATGAACCGTCAACATTTGAAGATATTTTGGATGATCTTGAAAAGTTTGAAGAAGGTATGTTTCTTACTTTATTTTAGCATTGTGTTCTTATCTGATAGTATCTTTCTGTATTTTTGTGATAAGTTGTCACGTTACTTTCTTTAACTGTTTGTTTGATTTACTTTTTTGAGAAATTTTCAGAGGATGAGATAGAGTGGTACCCTGAATGAAAAATAGTTTTAGGTTGCTTTTCATTGGTTAATTGTTTTGGTTTGTAAGATTGTGGATTTTTATTTTTCTTTTGTAAGATTGTGGCTTTTTATTTGTTGTAAACTTCATTTTTAATTTGGTTTTAAGGTTTTTTAACATTTAATTTAATTTAAAATTAAATTAAGATTCGGGTTCGGGTACCCGCGGGTACCCGGTACATTAGATGGGTACCCGAGTCTCTCGGGTTCGGGTTCGGGTAGGAAAATACCTACCCGTCCGGGTTCGGGTTTGGAATAGTCCATTAGGAATGGAAATGTCTGTGAGAATTGCATATATGATATGCATAGTTGATTTCGTATAGAGATACATATATGTATTATTGGGTAATTGACACTTGATGCAAATAGAGATTGTTGTAAATGTAAGGGTAAAACTCCTATTCCCACCTAAAGTTTGGGTACTTTGCTTATTCCCCCCTCATGTATCACACTCATCTTATTCCCCCCTCATGTATCACCCCTAATTCTATTCCCCCCTCAATTTTTCTAATTCAGCCTATTTCCCCACACCGTTTAAAATTCTGTTAAATAACCAGAATTTTGACCCAAACCCTAAAAAAACATCAATTTTGACCCGATTTCATACCCAATTTTGACCCGACCCGACCAAAATTAAAATTGAATTAAATCCGGTTTACCCAATTTTGACCGGTTTACTGAATTTTGATCCAACTCAATTTATTATAATTTTGACCCGGTTTACTGAAATTTTGACTCGGTGTGTTGAAATTGACCCGGTTTTGTTGAAATTGACCCGGTTTTCACCCGGTTTGCTGTCGGTGTGTTGAAATTGACCCGGTTTTGTTGAAATTGACCCGGTTTTCACCCGGTTTGCTGAAATTGATCCAGTTTTGACCCGGTTTTGTTGAAATTGACCCAGTGTTTCCCCGGTTTTGCTGGAATTTTTATCCGGTTTGCTGAAATTGATCCAATTTTGACCCGGTTTTGTTGAAATTGATCCGGTTTTGACCCGGTTTTGTTGAAATTGACCCGGTTTTCCCCGGTTTTGCTGGAATTTTTGTTCGCTTTGCTGAAATTGATCCGGTTTTGACCCGGTTTTGTTGAAATTGACCCGGTTTTTCCTGGTTTTACTGGAATTTTTATCCGATTTGCTGAAATTGATCCGGTTTTGACCCGATTTTGTTGAAATTGACCTACTGGAATTTTTATCCGATTTGCTGAAATTGATCCGGTTTTGACCCGATTTTGTTGAAATTGACCCAGTTTTGTCCCGGTTTTGCTAAAATTTTTTAACTTATCCGATTTTAATGTAAATTTCACCCAAAATTATCCATTATAAAAAAACTCATTGTAAAATGTAAGAATAAAGGCATACTAATCTATTCAACAAAATATCTTCAAATCAAAGTAAATACTAATGTATTAAACAAGAAGAGAACATAAAATAATATCTTCAAATTGAGTTTTCCAACACCGTTATGATTCTGCAAAATAGATGTTAAAAACATGTTAGAAAAAAATAAAAATAATATAATGCATGACCAGTGAAATACACGTTACCTAAACGTATGGGGAAAACGAAGATGTATTTTGAGACTCATGCGGGTGAGAGGATTCTACATCATAGTCATGCTGAAAACAATGAAACAATGTAAGTGTTAATTTTGCTCAAAATATAATATGAAATTTACAAAATAAAAATTACATGAAACAATATAACGCATGATCGTGTAAACAACCACATGAATCTGAGGTAATTATTATTTTTGTAAATTTCAACAAAACCGGGTCAAAACCGGGTCAAAACCGGATCAATTTAAGCAAATCGGATAAAAATTCCAGCAAAATCGAGAAAAACCGGGTCAATTTAATATAACCGGGTCAATTTCAACATAATCGGGTCAAAACCGGATCAATTTCAGCAAACCAGATAAAAATTCCAGCAAAACCCGGGGAAACCGGGTCAAAACCGGATCAATTTCAACAAAACCGGATCAAAACTGATCAATTTCAGCAAACCGAGTGAAAACCGGGTCAATTTCAGTAAAACCGGGTCAATTTCAACAAACGGATCAAAATTTCAGTAAACCGGGTCAAAATTATAATAAATTGGGTTGGGTCAAAATTCAATAAACCGGTCAAAATTGGGTAAACCAGATTTAATTCAATTTTAATTTTGGTCAGGTCGGGTCGGGTCAAAATTGAGTACGAAATCGGGTCAAAATTGATGGTTTTTTAGGGTTTTGGTCAAAATTCTGGTTATTTAACAGAATTTTAAACGGTGTGGGGAAATGGGCTGAATTAGAAAACTTGAGGGGGGAATAGGATTAGGGGTGATACATAAGAGAAGAATATGATGAGTGTGAAACATGAGGGGGAATAGGCAAAATACCCAAACTTTGGGTGGGAATAGGAGTTTTACCCTTTTCTTTATGCCCTTCTCCTTCCTTTCTCGTTCTCTTTTCCTCTCTCTCATTATTCACCTTTATTTTCTCCTCTCTCATTCTTCTACTTCTTTCTCTCTCTTTTTTCCTTTTCTCTTCACTATTTGGCCGAGCTCCACCCACACACCAGTCGTCGCCCATCCGTCTGCTCGTCGCTCGTCACCCTTTCGTTCACTCGTCGCCTATTTGCCCCTTCGTTTGTCCTTCATCTGCATCAATTGTTTTCTTTGTCCGCTTCGCCTCTATCGATTGTTTGTCTGTTCACCGCTTGTTCGTTCATATTAGAATATCCAACAGATTTTTGTATATATGAATATTCAAATATATGAATATGAATACTAAAATCTAATATTCGATGAATACGAATACAAATTGTTGGATATTTGTAAATATTCGTTTTTTCATCCATCACCATTTAAAATTGATTATAAACAAATAAAAGTTTAGATTATAAACTAAAACTATCATTCATATTAGGAATAAATAAAATATTGATTTATACGATTTATAGCACCTATCTATATAGACGATTTGGGAAACGTTTTTATTGTTAATGATGATTGAATAATCATGTTCTTGAGCTAAAGTGTTCGAGAAGAAGAAGTAGGGAGACACACATAATGAAAGGGAGGGTTTCTCAAGGGCATTTCAGTATATTCTTCGGCAGAATTGGTTATTTGGGTTGTGGGGTAATTTTACAAATTACTAATCTTGAGGGGTCAAAAATTGGAACGGATAAAAAGTAAAGGTGAAGCCTTATGCATAAGGCTAGGTTGAGGTTGAGGACGATACAGTGAGTACAGCTCAATTTCGTCATTCTTCGTGCAATTATTTCTCTCTCTTTTGTAACCGAATAACGCCATATTAAAAAGAATCTATCTCTCTTTTTCCCCGAGACGTAAAATGAATCAAAGATTCAATCGAACTCGTAAACAACCGTGTATAATCTCTCACTCAACTCTCTTTCTCACTCATCACCCAAACCCAGCTTGGAATTGCTTCAAACTAGTTTTTGAGCTCAGAAAGATTTACTCGAATTGCAACAGTTAAATCCAATAATTTTGTCAAACGATAAATTTTATTTTGTTATTGTATTTTTCAAGATACTTTGATATTATTATTATTTTTTAAAGAAATGTTGCGAGAATCTATCTCCTCCGTTGGCCAAGCGAAATCTCAAGTGAATAACGACACATAAGCTCAATCCTTGGCCACCACAATCTTATAATGATTATTTTATGGGTTTTTGTTATTTTAATTGAAAAAGAAAACAAATTAAGTATATTTTTGTTATGTTATGTTGTCATAGAACATAAAATATAGATTTATATAGATAATATTAGACAATTTTAAATTTTTAATTTAGTTTTTGAATTAATTAAGCACAAATTCATATTTAATATGATATTATGATATTAGAGTATGATTTGTTTCGATTTGAATTTACGAATTTTGAATGTCTGATTGTGAAGATCACGTTCCAATACCGAAAAACATAATTCAAAAGATCACAATTCAAGATCACAATACAGATGGAGGAAATTGTACACAATTCAAGATCACAATTCAAAAGATCCAAAAAAAAGAGAATATCACACCGCAAAAGAATTGGAACACAGGGATTGGGAAGAAGGAGTAACATCTGAATCCCTATTGACTAGAAAATAAAAGCCTCGGCAGTCGCGGGCTCTGGGAATCATACATGATATATGATAATATATATATGTACAGGAGAAAGAGAGAGAGGAGAAAGAGAGAGAGAGAAAGTAAAAAGAAAAAATTAAGAAGAAAGATTGCAGGAGGAATTGGACTTGTCAAGAATAGACCACATAACGAGGACGTCTTCGTATCCGCACGCCATCACTTCTCCCTGCAGCTCTCTCGCCATCTTCTTCTCATCCTCTCCTGATTTTTATTATTAATAATAATAATAATATCTATTACTTACTGTTAATGTTAATTACACACTCTCAAATTTATATATATATGTATATATATAGAGAGAGATATGATAGAGACCAGAGTGGGACTTGGCTTTGCGGGTAGACTGTTGAAGCTGCTGCTGGTTGAATAGTGTCGCCGCCTTCTTGAATGGCGTTGTTATGCTTTTCTTCCACGACGTCATTTTTTTCCTCTCCAATCACCAAACTCTGGCTTGGGACCCCTAATTTTCTGAGTTTTCTATATATATATATATATATATATATATATCCACACACGCATTTCAATAAGAGGCAAGATCCGAGATCAGAGCTCGGATGAATGAAGGAATCACCTTTGATTTCTTGTATTATAATTTATAATTCATTTCATGTTTGCCCGTTTATTGCTCACTCACTGTCTTCCCACATGCTCTCCTCCTCTACTCATAATATATATATATATATATATATTATTCCTTTCTTGGTACCATTTCCAATTCACATTATTCTGATAGAAAATAGGTAAAAAATCAAAGTTGCGTAGTGGAGAATCACTTTTACGAAAGATATTCCGGTGTGACCGCGGTGTAACAGCTTTTTAAGGTTAAAGACTATTGAGGTTAGACGGTATCGCGTCACGTTCTTTGTGAACCGACAAAACACAAACTCTTTACTTGTGTGAACCTATGAGGATGGCAATATCTAATATGATAATAAAAATTGAACCATACAACCAATTTAACGTGGAAAACTTCTCTGGTGTGAGGAGTAAAAATCACGGGATCTTAGTCCACCCAAAAATCTACTACAATAATTTTTGGGTTACAACGTCCACATAAAAATCAATGTAACAAGAGATACAACACCGAGATATAAAGAATATTCTATCAATATTCCAATCTTGAAACACCCCGAATGAATCCAACCATCAAGTTGTAACTTAACCCATAACAACTCTCCTATCCTATGATTTCGGTAACTAATGTCTAATCAATGGCGTACAAATCAAAGGTCAAAGGATGCATAATACAACTACCAAATCTGAGCTTAATCAGAGAATAATTCACCGTCCGATTTTCTAAACAATCAGAATTGTGCTTCTGAAACCGCATCAGAGGATAGTCATGATAATCAGCTCGTTTCTTCAAAATTGACCGTTGGATTGATAAACCCACCGGACAGAATCAAGATCTACTAGTGATAAAAGTTCCTCCAAATTTTATGACGATCGGACTAAAAGAATTCAGTCGATCGTCGTATTTAGCAGATACACTCAAACTGTTTTCTTCTCCTCTCCTTCAATCCTTTCTATCTATTGTCTTTGATGTTTTTCTCTTGTTTGTGTTCTTGCAAGCCAATACCAATGGGTATTATAGCAACTCATTTGCCTTCCAATTAGGTATACTACCAATTAGGCAAATGAAAAACATGCACACCAACCAAGTAGTTATACTTACCAATTTGGCAAATAAAACATGTGCACAAATGCTTCACTTTCTTCACCTCCACATAAAGAGGAATACCAACAAATCTCCCCTTTCCGACTATGTGGAGAAAATCGCCATCTTAGCGGTAGCACGACATATCTCAAGCTTCCATCTAGGCAACGCCTTAGTCATCATATCAACCCCATTATGATTTGTATGAACCTTCTCAAGTTCAAGTTCTTTTGAATCTACGACATCTCGTATCCAATGATATCGAACATTTATATGCTTTGACTTTGAATGAAATGTCTGATTCTTCCCAAGATGAATGACACTCTGATTGTCACAAAACAAGACGTACCTATCTTGCTTGAAACCAAATTGCTCAAGAAACCTCTTCATCCACAATAACTCCCTACAAGCTTCAGCTGCGGCGATAAACTCTTCCTCAGTGGTAGAAAGTGCAAGGCACTTTGGCAACATTGATTGTCATGCCACAACACTACAAAAAAACTGGCGATTTTCAACAAACGAATCCGTTGGAAATCGCCAAAATTCCGTTGGAAACAGCCGTTTCCAACGGACACCAACGGATTTCAGTCCGTTGCGAAAAGTTCGTTGCAAATGAGGATCCATTGCAATTCGTGACGGCGTTCCAACGGATATTATCCGTTACAAAATTGCAACGGACTGTCAACGGAATACGCCGTTAGAATATTAGTAACGGATCACCGTTGCAAAACGTTGTGACGGACGGCCGTTGGTGTGCAACGGCGGTCCGTTGCAAAATAGGAAATCTTGGCAACGGACATCCGTTGCCACGTGGCGGGAACTTGCAACGGATGGCCGTTGCAAACTGGCGGGAAGATTTAGCGGGAAAAATATTTTTCAACGGAAGCCCGTTAGCGGTTGCAACGGATGTCCGTTGCAAAAGGGTGGGAAACAATTTGGCGGGAAAAAATTAGCAACGGATGACCGTTACCAGTTCCAACGGATGCGTGTTGCAACATTTGAAAAAAAAATAAAAAAAACACTGATTGTTGCGCCGTTTCAGCTCGTTGTTCTCGAAGTTGTGCTTCGAGTTCTTCGATCCGCCGTTGTTGAGAAAAACTCTCTTGGAGCGATGGAGGTACCGACGTTACGTCTTCGAGTATGTCCTTTTGAAGCGCTCCGAGACCGTACATGCGTCCCTTATACGGTTTCACCGACTACAAAACAAATAATCGTAACGTTCGAATTTAACAAATTATATTAATAATTTAGAAACAAAATAATAAATTATTACCTCTAAATAGATTTGGTCCTTTTGTAAAGGACTGAGGTCGTCGGGGCTTGAACCGCAAGCCTGAGATTGCTGTGTGATCTTCTCCGTTACAGCTCTCACGGTTCGGGCCGCTCGAGGATCGATGAGTTCCGGTTCTTCGGCCTCTTCCCCGACACCCGACTTCTTCTTTGCGTGGGTTTCTAATACCACTTCAAGAAGAGTCGGTTCTCTTCCCATCCGTTGCGTCTACAATATAAAAAATTTTTGTTAGATAAATATTTAAATGAATAAAAAATCTAAATAATTTAAAATTTACCAATTCTTTTTTTCTTTTCGCGAATGATTTTGATCCCGAAGTATGGCGATGGGGACCATCTCCGGGAACCTTCTCACCGTAGCGATTTTGTTTAGCCTTCTCGCTCTTGGCCTTGAATGATGCGGACTCCCAATGCTCAATCAATTTGTTGAAGACCGTTTCGGTTGCCCATTTCGGTGTGCTGTTGTTGGCGTAGTAGTTCCGCTTCGCACCATTTATCATGATGCGCATCCGAATCTGCATATCGCGCACCCATGCAGTGAAGATGTGCGTTGTATGAATTCGGCGCCATCTGTATGAACGCTGCAAACAAAGTTATATAATTAGTAGTTTTCAAATATATATTTTTAATTTTGAAATTCAAATATAATTAATAAAACTTACCACAAAAGTGCGCCACCATCGCTGGCGCACCACTTCTGGCGTAACTTGCCAGGAGTAAAAGAGATCGTCTTGCATCGATCCCCGAATCATGTTGTTATTAGTGTGTCTTAAGACATCACTCTCATCAAACCTGCATAGCAAAATATCAAGTTAGTAATATTTACGCAATTTAAATGAAATTCATAACAATTACATTAACATTACCATAACGTTCCAGGAGAACGTTCGGGATCGATGATCGGAAGGGTTGGACGCCCATCGAAATCATCGATCAAGGCATCGATATCAACCATATCGTCCTCGTCAACAAATATCGGCAGTGCCGCTACTGGTGACGGAGGACGATATGGAGGTGGTGGCGGCGGGGGAGGCGCTCCCGTGGAACCGGCCAACATTCCCCCGCTTCCTATAAAACGTCTTCTCATTTTTGTAAGTTTTGGTAGTGTTTGAGATTTCTGGATTTTTTTGGCGTTGAAATAAGAAAAAACCCGTCGCAACATATATATATCGAAATTTCCAACGGTCATCCGTTGCAAATTGCAACGGATGACCGTTGGAAACATGCGTCATTGTAACGGAATAATTAAATTGACGTGACGTTTCAGCTCCCCACCGGCATCCGTTACAAATTGTAACGGAAGTCCGTTGGAAAGGCAGACGAGCCGCCATTTAGCCGTAATCGCATCGGGAATGCCACTTTCCAACGGGCATCCGTTAGTATTTGTAACGGATGCCCGTTGGGAATCTGAAAAACGGTTAAGAAAAGCTGCAAATTCGGCAGTAATCATTACATTTTCCAACGGATATCCGTTAGAACGTGTAACGGATGTCCGTTGGAAAGCTACACGTGGCTTCAAACATGGCGGAAATTTACCATTAAAACTTTCCAACGGATATCCGGCCAGAGGGAATATTGACTTCCCGATTGTCCATAGGGACTAAAACCATCCGTGCACAGGCAAAGATAAACATTTCTCGTTTCACGTGCAAACTCGGGAAATATTACATCGCTTGTTCATTGAATTCATCGCCGTTTTCATCTTCAGCATCTTCCGGTTCAACGTCTTCATAATCGCGTATGAGTTCTCCGTCTATGTCATTCCTCGCAAGAATCTCCTCGCGATTTGTATCAATTAAACGAATCGGCTGCGGATGATCGGGTTGCAACGGATCTTCTTTGTCATCAGAGCTTATGATCCCTCGTGGCTTGATCTTTACTACGGACCACCACTCCTCTCTTCGACGTTTCAATGTTGTTGGATATTGCACGTAACATACTTGATCTGCTTGATCTATTGTGATGAAGGGATCATACTTACCATATTGTCGTGCCGGGTTGACGTCAATTCCTCCCCAACGGTTTTTTCGTATTCCGCGTCCTACGGTTGGGTCAAACCACTGACATTTAAAAAGCATAACCTTCAACCCAACGAGACCGGCATATTCCAGTTGTATGATTTGGTGCAAAATACCGTAGAAGTTATCACCCTCTATATCACTATTAACGCAAACTCCATAGTTGTATGTGCTTCTATGTTTTCCGTGTTCGTACGTGTGGAACGTGTAGCCGCGAGTAAACAAGATTGGCCAACACATGACATTTCGTGCGGGACCATTAGCCAAATCTTTTATCCACGTAGGATGTCTTTCATCAGAACATTTCACCTGTATGTATAAAAAAAACAAATTAATACTCTTATATGCAATTAATTTACATAAATGTGTGTACGAGTACTTACGTAGTCTCTAAACCACGATCCATAATGTTGAACTTTCATGTCTGTGAGTTCATTTGCATTTAGATGAGGATATGTACCAAGCACTTCTTCGTCAAATATCCTGAATAATGAAAATACGTTATATTTTCATATATATATATAAATATAAAGATTGAAATTATAATATGTACCATGTACATACCTTTCGAACGGTAATAACTCTTGACAATTAAGTAGTATATATGTGTGGACATGATTATACTCCTCAGGTGTTAACCAATATTCATCGGATTTTCCTCCTGTACGTCCAATCGGTGTAAACATGTCAGGAATTGTGCCAAAGTGCGGATTATATTGATACAGATAATTTGTGTGATCATCCGCTGCACGTCGCTCTTTCGTCTGAATATGCGACTCGAAATAAAATGTGCTGAAATATGTGATTTCTTCCAGCAAGTATTGTTTAACAATAGAGCCTTCGACCGCTGCTTTGTTTTTTGCTTTTTTCTTTAAATGAAAGAAGAACCTTTCGAAAGGATACATCCATCTGAATTGAACTGGCCCACCGAGTATTGCCTCATCTGGTAAATGTATTGGCAAATGTTCCATGACATCGAAGAATGAAGGCGGAAAAACCTTTTCCAATGCACATAATACTTCAGAGATATTGTTTTTCATTACTTCCAAGTCATCACCTTTTAAATTTCTCGAACATATATCTCTGAAAAATATGCTGATTCCGCATAACACATCGTGAACATTACGTGGTAAGAGCTCAGCAAATGCGATTGGAATGAGCCGCTGCATGAAAACGTGACAATCGTGACTTTTTAAACCGATCAGCCTCGAACCGACAATATCCACACACCGAGCAATGTTCGATGCATATCCATCGGGAAACTTAACGTCCTCTTTTAACCACTTTAATAATGCTGTTTTGGCCGGACTAGACAATCTGAATACTGGGATAGGTGACCTTCCATCCCGTAATTCCAACTCTGGTCGTCGGCATATTGACTTCAAATCTTTCCTCGATTGTATATTATCTTTCGTTTTACCCGTCACATTCAAAACAGTATTTATGATGTTATCGAAAAAGTTCTTCTCGATATGCATAACATCTAAATTATGACGTAATATCAATGATTTCCAGTATGGTAGTTCCCAAAAGATACTACGTTTATACCAGTTATGCCATTCACCTTGACCTTTTGGTTTACGATGCCCACGATCTCCACCGCATTCTACTGATTCTTGTAAATCCTCCATTGTGTTCAATCTTTCGTAAATGATTTGCGGTTTGCATGCACGGTGCCTCTTTTTTTTGAACCACGTTCTTCCGAAAATGTTTTTTATCTCTCCTGAAAACATGACCACGAGGAAGAAATCTTCTATGACAATCAAACCAACATGGTTTCTTACCATGTACTAGTCGAAATGAATCTGTATCCTCCATACAATAAGGACATGCTAATCTTCCGTGCGTGCTCCATCCTGATAACATTCCATACGCAGGAAAATCGCTAATTGTCCACAACAAGACCGCTTTCAATCTGAAATTTTGCTTAGTACTGACGTCATAAGCAATGATTCCTTCATTCCATAACTGTCGTAATTCATGAATTAAGGGCTGCAAAAATACATCGAAACTTTTCTTCGGATGTTCTGGTCCTGGAATAAGCAACGTCAGAAACATTACCTCTCTTTTCAAACACATCTCGGGAGGTAAATTATAAGGAGACAAAATCACCGGCCAGAGGGAATATTGACTTCCCGATTGTCCATAGGGACTAAAACCATCCGTGCACAGGCAAAGATAAACATTTCTCGTTTCACGTGCAAACTCGGGAAATATTACATTGAAATCTTTCCAAGCCTGACCATCCGATGGATGTTGCATTACACCTTCGGTCGTGGAGTGTTCGGCGTGCCATCTCATTGCTGCAGCGGTTTTTTTTATTCATATGACCTTCTCAACCTGTTTGCTACAGGCATATAAAACATTTTCTTGTATGGTACGTATTTCCGTGAAGATGGTTTTTTAGGCCGAAATCTGCTTGCACCGCAAAACTTGCATTCCAACAAGTCTTTATCATTTCCCCAAAACAACATGCAACTGTTTCTACAAACATCAATTTTCTCATGTGGCATTCCCAAGTCTTTTAACACATTCTTTGTTTCGTAGTATGTCTCGGGAGCTTGGTTATTTTCCGGTAAATATTCCCGCATTGTTTTACAAAATGAATCCATGCAATTTTCAGCCACATTGTAGTCTGTTTTAATACTCATCAATCTTGAAGATAAAGATAAACGAGACTGACCTTCACGACAACCTTCATATATAGGTTGTTTCGCCGAATCCAATAGGTTGAAGAATCGACGTGCATCGATGTTCGGCATCTCTTCATGCGTTTGTTCATTAACAACTCCAGGAAAAGCATCTGACACCATTTCCACATATGGATTGGTCGTTGATTCTTCATAAATAACTTCTTCATTTCGTTGTACTTGTGCATCTTGCACACTATCTCTAACACCGCAATCTTCGCCGTGAAAAAACCAAATTTCGTAATTTTCAACGAAACCCACCTTATACAGATGTTTGCAAACAATTTCTTGACTTCGAAACTTCATGTTTTTGCATCTTTTGCATGGACATAACATTGTCCCCCGTTCTTGACACAAAGGCTGCATCGATGCAAAACTCATGAATTGCTCTAATCCGTGTAAGAATTCTTGCGTAATCTCTTCGGTTACAGGATCTTTTCTTCTATACATCCACTCCCTTGATCTATATATATTTCGATTCGAAGACGACGACATTTTTTCGAAAATGTTTTTGTTGTTGATGGTTTGACGCACTTGTTGGTAAGATCTAAATAGTTTATGTTCCAACGGACATCCGTTGCAATTTGCAACGGATAGCCGTTGCAGGTTCACGTGAAATTATTTAAACTGGTGCCCTCGAAATTCACAAAATCAACGGTTATCAGTTGCTATTTCTAACGGCTATCCGTTAGAAAGTGCAACAGACGACCGTTAGAACTCCTTCTAACGGAGATTCCAACGGGTGTTGCCAACGGATGTTGTCCGTTGCCATCCGTTAAATTTTGTGACGGATTTCCAACGGCATGTCTAACGGAGTTTTTCCGTTACAACTCCGTTGAAATTTACAACGGATATGCAACGGATCTCTGCCCGTGTTGCAATTTCCACATCCGTTGCAATCCGTTGGTAAAAGTTTCCAACGGACGGATCCGTTGCCCCGTCCGTTGGAAACTCCGTGTTTTTTTGTAGTGCAACTCCACCCACAAAGGTTACCAAGTAACCCGAAGTAGATTTAAAAGAAACAGTGTCTCCGGCCATGTCGCAATCTGTGTACCCGATCAATAGAGATTTGTCACCTCCAAACACAAGTCTCAGACCAGAAGTCCCATGAAGATATCTCAGAATCCATTTCACTGCTTTTCAATGTTCTTTTCCTGGATTAGAAAGAAAACGATTGACAACACCAATGGTGTGAGCTAAATCCGGTTTCATACAAACCATAACATACATCAAGCTACGCACTGTAGAGGTATACGAGACATGTCTCATGTCATCCTTCTCTGATTTTGTACTTGGACTTTGTTACTTACTCAATCTAAAGTATGTAGCAAGAGGTGTACTCACAACTTTAGATTTTTCCTTATGGAATCGCCGAAGTCACTTTTTAATGTACTTCTCTTGCGACAGATACAACAACTTGCGACTTTTGTCGAACCATTCTGATGTGCAAACTATCAAGCAATAAAAATGTCTAATATCCACTTACCGCAAGAGTACGGATCGGTGTAATACAAGGGTCGAACTCTGGGGACTAATGCAACCTAAGCTAAGAATACGACTAAACTAAGACGGGTTGAATTGATGGTGATGTGGGACAAATTTTTAAAACACTAAAATGGATAATGACAGCGATGAGGTGACGTGAAAAACTTGATAATTAAGAACACTATGGGTTTTGGGTTACCGGGATTTGCAAGGATGCAACAAACAAAGGATCATGGACCTGTCAAATTTTCTTGATTACGGGGAATTCATGCTCGTAAATAAGGAATGGTTCTTCCGATACCGATACCTCCTAACCATAACAACATGTAATCCTACCTTCCAACAGTGATTAACTCGTGATTACGGTAGCGTTAAGCGCGCAATCCTAATTCCTAAGTCGATTAACCGACCGATCAGATTCTCATTAATTAAACTTAATCAACAATCAATTGTTCCAGATTCATCATCTAACCTTTCAGCTAAACACAAATTCCTAGATTATTGAACGGTCAGCACAAGTATAAGACATTTACGATGTTGATTGTAAAACCGAAATACAAGAAAACTTCGGAAGGTCTAAGCGTTAACGCATAATCATAAGCAACCATTACAAATCTGGCAATCCTAACCCATAGCTAGAGGCTTAGTCACTCATGGATTCCACTATAAAACAAGAAAAATAAATCCTAGACATGATAAAGAATATGAAATATGATTCCTCGATCTTCCCTATCTTGTTACCGATGTTCGGATTGTTGTTTCTATTCTTCTCCAACTCCTCCCAAGTTTATCCTTGTGTTTTTTCAGTCCCTCCCCTGGCCTCTGCATCCTCCTCCTTGCCCTAGATTGCCTCTTCTCTTTCTAATTCAAGTTTGAAATTCAAAACAGGTTGTTGAGAGAAAAGGGGCCCGCGCGGGCTCATGCTCAACTCGCGCGGGGTGATTGTTCTCCACCAGCCCCGACGGGCTCTTCATCAGCCCGACCCGTACTCTTCTTGCTGGTCATGGCAGCCCGCGCGGGCAAGGTATGCACCCCGCGCGGGGTCATGTTCTTCATCCAATCCGGGCGTGTTCCTTAGCTCCCCGAGTTGTTCAAACTTTGTTGGAGTTGCAGCCCGAGCGGGGGGGCTCTTCCAAGCCCGAGCGGGCTGAGTTATCTTCTTGTTTTCATTCCTTTCGCTCGATGCTTGGGTGTTCTGTTTGATTCCATGGCCTGAAGTTGCTCCGAATGGCTTGTAGCTCCCATTATACGCGGTTGAATCCAAGAATCGACATTCTAAAGCTCGAATAGGCCTTGTCGCCTTAAAACCTGAAAATCAACAAGAAGGGAGTATATAAAGAACGTTCGTGTCGGATTCGTAACTCGTGCTATGCAAACTATACTAAAATGATATAAATTTCTAGCCTAAAACTAACACACACTACGTGTTATCACATTCTCATCCCAAGAATTTGCTTCGTTGATCCCAAATCCTTCATAGCAAAGAAATAGATGAACTGCTTCTTCAACTTAGTTACCTTATTCATGTTTTTGCCCATCCACATAGAGCAGCAGGATGATAAAATCATCACCAGATAAGTTATGCACACAATGGTCTGAATGAGTCTTCTTGCAACCATGCTCCCCTATAATTGATTCAAACTTCTTGTACCATTGTCTAGGTGCTTGCTTTACCCATTAAGACTTTTCTTCAAGCGACAAACGTAATCTTCTTTGCCCTTATCAACAAGGCCTTCAGGTTGTACCATGTAGATCTCTTCCTCCAAATCACCATGATGGAAGACCGTCTTCACATCCATTTGCTCTACCTCTAAATCAAGACTAGCTGTCAATCCAAGCACAACCCGAATGGATGACATCATAACAATCGGCGAAAAGATCTCATCAAAATCAACTTCTTTCTTTCGACTAAGACCTTTTACAACTAGTTGAGCCTTGAACCGAGGATGCAAATTGTGCCTTTCATGCTTAACCCTGAACACCTACTTGTTAAGCAATGCCCGTTTACCTTCGGACAACTTTACTAACTCATATGTATGATTCTTGTACAAAGAATCCATCTCGTCATTCATGGCCTTCAGCCATTCACCTCCGTGTTCATCCTTGAGAGCTTCATCAAAAATCTCTTGTTCTTCCCCCTTCAATAAGTAATACAACCTAACTAGGGTTATATCTCGTTGATGGTATTTGTTCTCTCTCTGATCTTCTGAGAATATGTGGATTCTCGATAGTTGGTGTCTCAACCCGATCATCATCACCAACACCATCATCAACCTGTAGGACAGCATTTGTACCAGGTGTATCAAAATGAACCTCGCCTTCAATGGAATCCTGAACCGTCGCCTAAAGAATTATCCCTGAACTGATCAAACCCTCATTACTCTATGTTGGATTTTTACATTTCTCAATGTCTCGGATAGTTTGATCTTCTATGAACATAACATCTCTGCTTCTGACGAGCTTTTTCTCCACTAGATCAAAAAACTTGTATCCAAAATCTTCTTGACCGTAACCGATGAACACACATTGTCGTGACTTTGCATCAAGCTTCGATCTCTCATCCTTTGGAACGTGAACAAAAACTTTACACTCGAACACCTTGAAATGACTGTAAGAAACATCCTTACCAGTCCACACCCGCTCTGGGAAATCACCTTGTAGCGGTGCACTAGGTGACTGATTGAAGAAATTAACCACAATGCTCAAAGCTTCACCCCAAAAGGAATCCGACAACCCTGACTGCGAAATCAAACATATGACCCTTTCTATGATCATCTTGTTCATCTTTTCAGCCAACCCATTAAACTGTGGTGTCTTAGGTGGCGTCTTCTCATGTCAAATACCATGTTCTTGGCAATAGACATCAAACGGTCCAGAATACTCACCTCCATTATCACTTTGGATACACTTAAGTTTCTTTCTAGTTTGTCTCTCCACTAATGCTTGAAACTGCTTGAAAAACCCCAGAACTTGATCTTTTGTCTTCATAGTATAAGCCCATAATTTTCTCAAATGATCATCAATAAATGTGATAAAATATGAGGCACCACCGAGAGATCTTGTCTTCAACGGACCACGCACATCCAAATGTACCAAATCAAGTATCTCCGATTTTTTTGAAGGTTTAGAAGACTTGAACGAAACTCTATTTTGTTCCCCGCATAACAATGCTCACACTTCTTTAAGTGCAACCCAGAGATTCCCTGAAGAACCTCATTCTTCGACAATATAGACAACTTTTTCGCTTATGTGTGTGAGTCTCCTATGCCACAACTCATTAGTGTTGTCACCCTCCAAGGCATTGATGACATCCTTAGAAATCTTAGCTTGCATCAAATACAGTGACGAAGAGTTCACACCTTGAGCTATAACCATGGAACCTTTAGTACGCTTCCACTGGCCACCACTGAATGTACTGCAAAATCCTTCATCATCAAATCTCCCCACAGAGATCAAGTTTAACCGCACATCTGGAACGTGCTTAACTCCTTTAAGCACAAGTCTAGTACCAAGACTAGTTTCCAAGAAAACATCTCCAATGCCAATAATAGAAGCCAAACCATCATTACCCATCTTGACGGAGCCAAAGTTACCCGGAGTATAAGTAACAAAGAACTGATGTCTTGATGTGTCATGAATGGAAGCTCCACTGTCATTGACATAACTTGTCTCATGGCATACGAGATCGATCATGTCATCACCAAGCATTACTAGGAACTCTTCTGCAACTGCAACTCGTTCCTCAGTGTCTCCATGTTTCTTTTTATCATCTTTCTTCAATTTTCAATAATCCTTCTTGATGTGCCCTTTCTTGTGGCAATAGTGACATTACACGTAGATTTCTTTGATTTGATCTTGCTCTTGTTCTTGATAATTTGTTCGTTAAAGGATGTATCAAATTTCTTTTGGATATCATAAACTCTAAAGAGATCACTCAATCTTTCAAGAGATGTTTAACTACTCCATGTCTTATGCGAATTTGTTTTCTTTTACCGTTATACATATAATTCTTTACAACTCCAATGGAAACTTGAGAGTCACAATGCAATGAGACAGGAACAGTAGACCCCCACAATGGAATATCTCCCAATAGGTTCTTCAACCATTCAGCTTCTTGACCAGCTAATTCAAGAGCGATAAACTCTAATTCCATAGTAGACCGAGCAATACAAGTTTGTTTCGATGATTTCCATGAAATAGCTCATCCACTTAACGTAAACACATATCCACTAGTGGAACTCACTTCACCATTATCTGCCACTCAATTTGCATCACAAAAACCTTCAAATATTGTGAGAAACTTGTTAAAATATAAGCACAAATTCATAGTCCCATTTCAATAATCGATGAAGTGCATTCCAATGTTCACTGTTAGGATTATGAGTGTTTTACTTAGTCTACTTATAGCATAAGCAATGTCTGGTCTTATGCGGTTCATGAGATGCACAACACTTCATATGATCTTAGTATATTTAGTTTTTGAAACACTTCATATGCGGATCATAAGCAGTTCTTACAAGAAATTCATCAAAGCAATCAAACTTCTTAAGAATTTTCTTAACGTAATGTGATTGACATATAGAAAAACCATTTTCTGTTTTTTGAATTCTAACACCAAGAATGACGTCAGCTTCTCATACGTCTTTCATATCAAAATGAGATTATAGAAACATCTTGGTATTTCGGCACGACCGTGGTGCAACTAACAATCGAACGCTTCCCAAGATTAACACAACAACCTCCTCGTACACGTGTACTCATGAAAGAGAATGATGTAATAGCAAAAAAATGAAAATCACTCGATAGTCATGTAGACATGTAAACGGGTAGAAGAGAATACATTTTTCTTAAAATCTTTCTCGGTAGTATAACACATATTAATAGGCAAAACCAATTCCAGAAAATAGTCACGTTTCCACTATGTTGAATATTTCAACAAGAAAGTCTCAAAAGGTGTAAAATCAATTCACAAAAATATACTTCGGTTTCTCAACATATTCCGTTTTCTCAACAAAAATATATTCCCGTAGGCGATGACGCGCATGGACGAACGGCGATGATGTCGTTGTCGCACGCGTGTGGTAATTTTTGTAAAACCCTTCACATTCTCTAAATCCTTCCACTTGTTCCTTTTGATAGTAATAATATACAATACTATATATATAGTGAAAATAGTTAGTGTTTCCAAGCAATGTGATACTTTTGAGCTACCACAAAAAGATAAAAGTTTTAAAATTCTAGAGTCATTTTCTCAACATATTCTTTATCTACTCACTATCTAAATAAGTCATTACATCTCCACCAATTAAAAGAAGCCTAATATATACAAATATTGACATAAAATATATAATTGTACGTGTGTATTTTTTGATATATCATTGATTACTTTTTTTTATTATATTTCATTTTTTGTGTGATACTATGTATGTATATAATAAAATATTGAGAATTGATTCAATCTTTTATTTTCAAGATATAGTATTATAGTTTGTCAAGATGTCAGAGTCTAATTCGTTCCAATTTAAATATACTACTGATGGACCCGACTTAATGTGCATGCTCTATGACCGAGCCTGAACGTGAAAGTGATGGAAGAGGATATAAGTATTTGAATACTCTTGAGAAGAGAAGAGAAATATTTTTTTCTTTTCAATTTGTTTCTTTCTTCTTTTTATCTCATTGCTTTCCAAAACATAAAACTTGTCTATTTGTAGTTTTTTTCAATAGACTAGAATGTTTTACAGTCAACAAAAATAAAAGAAAGACATAAATAAGACCGAAATTCCATACAAAACTAATGCATTCAAATCTGACTCTTCGATACTAAAACAACAATAACTTCTTCCACAAATTTCCAAACGTCTTGAAACTTGAACCATCAGACAGTAGACTCTCAGGGCATCCAGATTCATAGGTCATATATTGAATTTGGTTTCTATTTGATCTTCCAAGTCTCTGATGAAAACCATCTAAATATTTTGACAGTTTTGAGTTTAATTTTCTCATCAAATTTCTTCCTTAAACTCAAACTTCTCTAATCTTTCATGTCGATCTTCTCCTTCAAATTTTCGAACAGCACAATTGGTAGAGTCTTTGTAAAAATATCTTCAACTTGTTCATGACTTGCAATAGATGCAAAAACTTTGTTATAATCGATTCCCGCCTTTTGTGAATAACCTTCTGCAACTAGACACGCCTTGTACCTTTCAATCTCACCTCGGGCATTCATTTTCTTCTTGCACACCCATTTGACACCAATGGATTTGTATCCTTGAGATAAATCCACCAAATCCCAAGTTTTGTTTCTTTCGATTACTATTATCTCTTCATCCATTGCAGCTTTCCATCTTTTGTCTCTAACAGCCTCTTCAACATTGATGTTCTCCGAGTCTACTAATAAGCAAACCAAATGCACTTCTTCAGTTGCCTCATACAGATCTTGTAGACTTCGCATCATCGGTTGAATCGGATCATCTTCATCTTCGCCATATACATGAGAGGTCATTGGAGTGATTATCGGTGCAACACTCAATGACTCTTCTTGTGTTGCCTCCTTTTGGTTCTTCCAATCCCACGTATTTTCTTCATTCACGTGTACATGTCGGTTTACAGTTACCTTTATGTCAATTGGATCAAACAACTTGAACGCCTTTGTCTTCTCGTCATACCCAATGAACACATACTTCTTGATCTTGTCATCGAGTTTGGTTCTTCTTTGATCTGGTACATACGTATAGGCCACAGTAACAAACACTTTAAAGTGTGATACAGTCGGTTTATATCCACTCCAAACTTCTTGTGGTGTTTTGCTCTCCAAACTTGAATGCGGACATCAGTTTTGCACATACACCGCGCATTGCACCGCTTCTGCCCAAAATTCCTTTGGCATATCTTTTGTCTTCAACATCGACCGAACCATATCAATGATCATTTGATTCTTCCTTCTAGCAACACCATTTTGTTGAGGTGAGTATGGTGCTGTCAAGAATCTTCTGATGCCTTGTTCCTCAAATTAGCTTGTGAAGGCGGTCGACATGTATTCTCCGCCTTTGTTCGACCGTAAAGCCTTGATGTAAAGATCATTCATCTTCTCCACCATCGCCTTGAATTTCTTAAACACCTCAAAAGCTTCAGACTTCTCCTTCAGAAGATAAACCCATGTTTTCCTTGTACAATCATCAATGAAAGTGATAAAATATCTCTTCTCACTAAAGGATTTCGGAGTGATTGGACCACATATGTCGGTGTGTACCAACTCGAGAAGTCTTTTTGCACGATATTCTGCCTTCTTTGGAAAATTTTTCTATGTATGCTTACCAAGGTACCAACCTTAACAAAATGTCTTGATGTAGTCCATGTTCGGTAACCCATGGACCATCCTTCTTAGCTAACTCCTTTAACCCACCATAATGAAAGTGTCCAAACCGTAAGTGCCATAACATTGATTTATCATCTATATTAACTTGTAAAAACCTCTCTTGTATATTCTGCAAGTTGGATTTGAAAACTCGGTTCTTTGCCATCTCAACATACACAAGCAGTCGACCATTTTTGTCCTTCAATTGCAGTATTCGATCTTTCATGAAGACCAAATATCCTTTCTCAAATAATTGATCTATATTAAGAATATTGATGTTCAGATCAGGTACGTAGTACACATCATTCATGGTAACATCTTTCCTATTCTTCTGGAGAAAATGTATCTTTCCTCGGCCCTTAACTTTAACATTCGATGTGTCTCCAAAGGATACATGCCCATGTTTTATCTCTTGCATATCAACAAATAGATGTTTGTGCCCACACATATGGTTGCTAACACCGGTGTCGAGATACCACACCAAGTCACCATCCGATGTGTCGCATTCATGAGCCATCATGAGAATTGCATCATCTTTGCTCCCATCTTCTTCGACTAGGTTAACATTTTCTTCCACTTTCTTCTTGGAAAAACAATCTTTTGCATAATGTCCATATTTTCCACAGTTGTAGCATTCGACGCTTAGGTGTTGTTCATGCGCTTCAAGAGACCCCGCGAGATCATCGACGATCATCTTCTCCAAATTCTTTGACTCCTCGATAACACATACAATGTTCTAAAAATCATTTGTCAATGATCAAAGAATCTTCTCCATAACTCTTGCATCGGTGAGAGTTTCTCCATTTCGTTTGAGTTGCTTCACCACTGTTTGCACACGAGTAATATAGCTAGATAAATCTTCTGACTCCTTCATCTTCATGGCCTCTAACTCACCTCGTAGAGTTTGAATACGCACTTGCTTAACTCGTTCGGCACCTTTGAACACTTTTTTCAAAGTATCCCATACTTCCTTCGAGTTTGATGCACCAACAATCTTCTCAAATCCCGAATTGTCTACAGCTTGGAATAAGAGAAAGAGAGTGGTCTTGTCCTTCATTCGCATTTCTTTCAATGCTTTCAACTGGTTCGTTGTAGCACCGGTAACGTTTATCTCGTTGTAGCCAGTTTCAACTACTTCTAACGCATCTTGTGAGTTGAGCAAGGCATGCATTTGAATACTCCAATTGTCATAGTTTGTCTTGGTGAGTCATGGCAGCGGTATCTGGCCCAAAGATGAGCTTCCCAAATTCGTCATAGCTCTGATACCAATTTAATGGAAAAGAATATAAGTATTTGAATACTTTTGAGAAGAGAAGAGAAATATTTCTTTCTTTTCAATTTGTTTCTTTCTTCTTTTTCGCTCAATGCTTTCCAAAATATACAACTTGTCTATTTATAGTTTTTTTTTCAATAGACTAGATTGTTTTACAATCAACAAAATTAAAAAAAAAACATAAATAAGACCGAAATTCTATGAAAAACTAATGCATTAAAATCTGACCCTTTGATACTAAAATAGCAATAACTTCTTCCACAAATTTTTAAACGTCTTGAAACTTAAACCATCAGAAAGTAGACTCTCCGGGCATCCAGATTCATAGGTCATATTTTGAATTTGGTTTTCATTTGATCTTCCAAATCTCTGATGAAAATATCCAAAAATTCTGATAGTTTTGAGTTTAATTCTCAATAAAAAAGAATGGTTTGATGTGTTGTCTCACATCGGCAATGGCATGAATTTTGGACTCCTATTTATGAGATTAGACAACCATAAACCTTTGAATTAGTGTTTAGAATTGGTTAGATTCAAACTCATATTTGACAATGTGATTACGAATAATAGCCTCCATTAGGGGTGGGCACCCGCGGGTACCCGCGAGAATCTCGCTACCCGCATCCGAACCCGTCCCGCACGGGTAGTTAGTTTTACTACCCGTACTCGTACCCGCAAGGTGCGGGTATCCGCTGTTCGGGTACCCGCAAAAACCCGCAAAAACTCGTCAAACCCGCGGGTACCCGTCCCTA
>CM071865.1:5428564-5461079 GCA_036759665.1 Gynandropsis gynandra | reverse complement strand
AAGGGTCGCAGAGGTACAAGGGTCGAAGGGAGACAAGGGTCAGAGGGGGAAAAGGGTCGCACGGTCCAAGGGTCTAAAAAAATGTTTACTCGTTGATTATGGAAGATGTAATTTGGTACATTGTTCTTTTTTTAACAGTTTATTTGTAACATAATTTTGGGAATGGATAATTCAACTTTGTACATTGTAATTTTTTAAAAAATTATTCATATTATTTGTAAATAATTTGTAAATAATAAATTATGTTGACTATATTGTTAGTATCTCTGTTTTTGTGGATTTAGTCTTATTGTAACAAGAGTCGTAGAGGGACAAGGGTTGCAGGGGTCCAAGGGTCGCAGAGGAACAAGAGTCGTAGGGGTCCAAGGGTCGTAGAGGAATAAGGGTCGCAGGGGTCCAAAGGTCACAGAGGTCCCTCTGTGACCCTTTTACCTCTTCGAAAGTGTCAAAATGGACAAATGGGTCGCAAGGGTCGTAAGGGTCGCAAGGGTCGTATGAGGCTCTGTGACCCTTGTACCTCTTCGATCGTTTGACCCCTGCGACAATGTACCAAATATTAAAAAAAACAATGTACCAAATATTTAAAAAAAACAATGTACCAAATGTTTACATCTACCAGTAAAAAAACAATGTACCAAATATTAAGTTAGTCTTCTTCGGGTTCATTGGTACGTTCTCTATTACTATATATATCAACCGCCATCTTCTCACGCATGGAAGTAACCTTGTCATCACAAATTAAGCGAAACAGATTCCTATCATTTAATAACGAGGTTCTACGAATTTGTAGGAGAAAACACCACAGTCATTCCCGTTTTGGTTCTGTGGAAGACCTTCATAATACACATACCTCCATTCATCTTCTCCAGAAGCAAAAGAAAGAAACCCTTCGAGAATGAGCATCTTGGGGACAACTTTTCTTATCTTCTCAATCACCGGATCGATATGCGTTTCCTTAAGGCTCATCTTGCAGTCGTATACCGTGATGCATCGGGTTTTGAAATCCGCTTTGATTGCTATCCAATGACATCCTACCCATCGATTTTTGTCCCATGGAATGTTTAGAACCGGGACAAAACCTTCATAATCATAATTGGTGCCATGGCATTCAAAAAATCACTAAGCTTTTCCGGCAAAGTTTCCATATCCTCGTACATCCACATCGAGAGCATCTGCATGAAAGCAACATGACAAACGTAATAATTGTTATTCGCGCTGGGATCCAATGCCAAGCGAGAAGACAATTCCATCAACGCCTCATCCAATTGCGGAGGGTCAACATATGGCACAGACTCCTTCGATAAAGGTCCAGCACCTGCATAAAATTTACCTCATTAAACATATGGCGACCAATACGACCCATGCGACCCATTCCGCTTGGCTCTTTTCTTGACACTGGATTTGGACATCGAAGGAATTCAAAAGCAAAACCACCAACAGTGTCAGAAGATTGGGTTTCGGTGATCGCAACTTTCTTGGCAACCTTTGATTTTGGATTAGGCATATGAATCCCGACATCCCTTAGAAGGTCTCTTACGGCGTTGATGATTCTCTTCTCCGACTTGCTTATTTCCCCTATTAATTTCTTCTCCAGTGTCAGAGGGACTGCAACATCAGCATCACTCACGCTCTCCTTCCTCTTAATCCCTTTTTCCTTCTCCTTTTTTTGATCTCCAAGAGCTGCTTTTCGTGTCAGCAGTTCTTGCTTACGGATATCCTCCCAACAAATACCCTTCGGATTTCTACGAAGATCTTTCATCCATATCTGAACATCGGGATATCACATCCCTCGTAATCCTCCAGACACAAAGTAAAGCTTCCTCTTCGTGTTCAGCACGAAGAATACTTAGAATATCCTGAAAAACAAAAACTAACCATTATTACCCTCTCTGAACCTTGTTTCCCTTGTGAACCTTGTGTAATTGTTACCTTAGAATCTCCAATCTGCCTTATCACATCTACATGATTGATGCGCATCCACAACCTCAACATACCATCCCTTTCCGCCCAAACTAAGCATGATTTCAAATGGAAGTAACTGAAACATTAAAACAAAATGATAAGAATGCAAAAGTACGAAAACATTCAAGTTATTCGAATAATATATGCAACTTACCATTAGTGGGATCATGAAACCGCCACAATACCATTTTGGTTTCGGTGATTCCCCGCTAACGTGCTTGCGGAAAGTATCCACAATCATCTCGAATGTGTAACGACCCCATGGAAAGCCTTCACAAAATTCCAAGTCATCAACCATGTCAATGAGATCATGGCTGATAGAGTTTTCTGCTGAAGGCTTGTGAGCCATAACTTGCGCCAACAACATCAAAGTTGCGAACCTCTTCCTGGTCGTCGGAATTCTTCGTCTTCACAAGCTTTTCACTGACTTGTTCGGAGGTCACATTTCCACAGCCGAAATTCTTCAGCCTGAATGTGACACCCATCATGGACTCCCATCCTATGGGATATGGTCCGCATTTCAATCCGAAATTAGTACGTGCTCCACTATAGAGTACCGGATGGGAATGTCGTTTATGACGAACCATAACTCCGTATTGTCCCGTATAATCACGGAGTGATTTAGTAGTACAGACATTTGAACCTTCGTCAATGTGGAGTCACATTGTAAGTGGAATAAATGCCTAAATTGTGACTCCTTCTCGAAGTAATGCAACTCGTGTTCATGTAAGATTCCTCTCAACGTCCTTATTGTCCCGTGAGGATAACACTTGGTGGTGATCTTTGGCATTCTTTCCATATGCTTGAATTCATACATAAATTTCGGCTTTGGCGCCACCTGCAAAATGACCAATTACGAATAAATTATACTTCTACCGACTTAAGCGACCCATGCGACTCAACCGACCCGTGCGACCCATGCGACTCAAACGACCCTCTGACACTCTGCGACACTCAACCGACTTACTGAGACTCAACCAACCCACACCCCTCAAACGACCATTGCGACACATCCCACTCACTGAGACAACCGACTCACTGAGTCGAATATGGTCATGCAACTACTGTGACCCTTGCTACTCAACCGACTCACTGAGTCGAAGATGTTCATGCAAATCCTATTGCGCCCTAGACCTAACCGACTCACTGACACTGACACTCACCCATTTCAAATCAATAAGCTGAGTCGAAGATGGTCATGAAACTACTACGGCCCTTGCTACTCAACCGACTCACTGAGTCGAAGATGTTCATGCAACTCCTGCGACCCTTGCGACCTAACCGACTCACTGACACTGACACTCACCCATTTCAAATCAATAAACCATTTTGTGACTCGAAAGCTTGCAAAACCCTAGAAATCGAACTACTTACACTTATTGACGCCATTGAAGATTGACTCGTGCTCTCTTCGTCACTGCTGCTGCTGATTCTAGCAATTTTCCTTCTCGCCAACTTCAAATCGATCCCTCTCAAGTTCGACATTACTTATTTCTTTTTTGCTATAAACTTTTAAACAGGTTTCACGGCGAAAAACTGTTCGGCTCTCTCGTTTTCGGCAGTTTTTCACGTCGAAAAACTGTTGAACGTGGATTTTTTCACGTTCGAACATTAAGGTCAAGTTTGTCTTTTCTTCAGTTTTTTTTTGGATTTAATAATTATTGTAGGGAAGGGTATTTTTGAAGTGGTTTAGCCCTATAAGGGTATTTCTGATATTCCGCCTTCTTAACTAGTTTTCCTATTAAACCTAGATCTAAGGTCCATATTTTAATTATGGGAATATAACATAAAAAATATCAAAATATTTTATTTTAGCCTATAAAACATGAATTATTATCTTCAACCTAAAAAATCCAAAATTATTTGTTTGTCTTAAAAATATTAATTTTAAGAATATTATATAGAAAATACCAAACTTTTTAATTTTAGCCTATGAAATACAATTATTACTTTAAACCTAAAAATTTTGAATTTTTAAGTTTTGTCTAAAAAAACACAAACTTATCAAATTAATTATATCCATACACAAACACTAATTCTCGGTAAACTTCCTTTACTGTTTACGATGTAGAATTATTTTTCAATAAGGTTTCAACAGGTTTCAAAATAATATCCGAATTTCACCCTATTTCAATAAGAATTTCAACCCATGTAAACCCGAAATCCAAATTCAACCAAAAAACAACCGAAATTTCAACCTAATGTTCATAGAAAATTCAAATTTCACCCAATTTTAGAACGAATTTCAGTCCAATTTCAATTTTAGTAAGAAATCCAAATTCGAACCAATTTCAACTAGAAATTCAAATTCAATTCAATTTTAACCCGATTTCAACTGAAGATCAGAATTTCACACAGTTTCAACAAGAATTTCAACCCAATTTCAACCCAAAAGTAGAATTCAACCCAATTTCATCCGAAAATTCAAATTCCACCAAATTTTAGTAATAATTTGTTTTTATAGGCAAAAATTAAAAAGTTTGGTATTTTCTACACTATATTCCTAAAGTTAGTGGTTTAAAGGCAAAAAAAATAATTTTGGGTTTTATTAGGTTGAAGATAATAATTCATATTTTGTAGGCTAAAATAAAATAGTTTGTTATTTTTATGCTATATTCCGTTTAATTATTAGTATATGTTGCGAGCCCATTCAAATACCTCGTTTAATAACTTTCCATTTGTGAACCTTTCTATGGTTTTCATTAAATATTTTCACTATCGATGTGGGACTTTAATACATATATGCATGCATCCCACATGCATGTGCACCTTACAATACCCCATATTTTCTATTTAAATTCAATAATATTGTTTTTAAATTCAAGATAATAAGTACGTACCACAAATACCAACTAACATATATCACTACAAAAAATAGGTCATTTTCAAGGAACATATCTGTTGGAAATGGCTATATATTCATTGGAAATGTCCATTTCCAATAAATTTCAACGGATTTTTATTCGTTGGGAATCGATCGTTGAAAATCCACATTCGTTGTGATTGTTACAGTAGTGCACCGAATAGCGTCTGTTGATAAATGTCAACGGAGTGCAACGGATATATCCGTTGAAATACTGCAACGGATGTCGTTACAACAATGCAACATATACCCTTTACACCATTACACTAGATTCCCTTTACACCATTGCAACGGACGGCCGTTGACGGTGTGCAATGGATGTCCGTTGAACGACCGTTGGAAAACAAAATGGCAAGAATTTAAAATATTTCAATGGATACCCGTTGCCAAAAAATGGTGGGAGTTATCAACGGATACATGTTGGAAAAAATGGTGGGAATTTAAAATAGTTACGAAAAAATTAAAAAATTTAATATAAACAAAATTTATATAAATTAAAAAATTAATTTATTACATATCATCTAAATTGGTAGCGTTGTATTCATTTATGTGCTGACCAACACCTCGTGAAGGGGTTGCATCAGAGTCGATGATCGATTCTTGTCTCGATGTTATTGCCCTCGTCGGTGGTGGTTGATACGCTCAACTAGTCATCAATTCGATGATAATTTCCATGTGATGCATCTGCGCTTAAGTATCTCGAAACTCATATTGTGTTGCTCGAAGTGTAGTCTCGAGCTGCTCGATGCGTCGTTCTTGCATGTAAGTCTCTTGGACTGTGGGAGGTACCGTCGTAGCGTCCTCGAGATATCTTTTTATAGGGAACCTAGACCGTATAAATGCCCCTTATATGGCCTAACCGCCTACAACGTAAAACACATTAAATTTAGTATACCATTAGAAAATATTTTATGTAACTAAGGAATTATAATAACAATAATCTTATTATATACTCATAAATAAATTTTGTCCTTTTGTAAAGGACTAAGATCGTCGAAAGTTGAACCGATGGCTTGTGATTAGTGTGTAATTTTCTCCGTCATAGCTTTCACAGTCCACTTCACCTGAGGGTCGACCAGATCAGGTTCGTCGACCTCTTTCCTGATGACATATTTCTTCTTGTGTGGGTCTTTACAACCAACTCAAGAAAAGTCGGTTCCCTTTCCATCATTTTCATATGTAACATTATAGTAATATGATCACTTAACAATTTTATATAACAAAATTTAAATCATTAATTGAAATAACTTTTACCAATTCTTTTTTTTTGTTTCGGGAATGACTTCAACCTGAGGTATGGCGAAACAGACCATCTCAGATACCTTCTCGCCGTACCAGCATTTTTTGGCCTTCCCACTTTTAGCCTTGAAATCCTTTGACTCCCAATTATGGATGAGTTGTTTGAATACCTCATTTGTTGCCTATGTCGGTTTGACGTTCTTCTTGTAATAGTTCAGCTTGGCATTGTTCATCATCAAGCATAAAAGAGCTTGCATATCGTGCATCCAAGCGGTAGAAATGCGCAATGTATCCTTCTTTCGTCATCTATATGCGCACTAAAAAATTAAATTTCAATAAATTATTTTATAAATAAAAGTATATAATAATTTAAAAATTAATTTTATATTAAAAGTATTTGCGATAAGTGTACACCACCATCGACGTTGTATAACTTATGGCGTCACCTGCCAGGAGAAATAGAGTCAATCTTGTAGTGAACCTTGGATGATATTGTTGTTCGTTTGGTTTAGAACATCATCCACATCTATCATAAACGTGTAATCAAATAATTAGATAGTACTTATAATTAATTTCAATATCAATTTTTCTAACTAATACCTTATCATAATGTCTCGTCAAGACGTTCAGGATCAATAATTGGGACAAAATATCAGTGGTGACGATATAAGTGAATGAAGTCAATATGGTGGCGGTGGAGGCGGTGGCGGGGTTCTTGCGAAACCCGACAATATTCCACTGTGACCGACAAATCATCGAGCTCTTATTGTTTTTTAGTTTTTAGAGATTACTTTTGAGAGAAATTGGTAATTTGGTTTTGAGATTTTGTTGAAAATGAACTGTTCAACAGTAAAAATACAGATATTTCAATGGGCATCCATTGGAATTTCTAACAGATGCCTGTTAGAAATAACATCACTAATGACGGAAATATCAAGTTATAATATTTCCTAGACCACTTCACCGCAAGTATACGGTTCGTGTAGTACCAGGGTCGAACTCTAGGGACTAATGCAACCTTATCCTAAGAATGTAACTAAACTAAGACGATGAGAAGTAGATGAAGGCGCGGTATAACTATCTAAAAAACAAAAATAAATGGTGGCAACGATAGAAGGATTAGGAAGACTTGACAATGACGAACACTACGGGTGTCGGGATACCGGGAATCGTATGGATGTAACAACTAAAGATCATAAACCTATCGCATTATCTTGATAACGGGAAATTCATGCTCTATTGTGAGGAGTGATTTTGTTGAGCCTAAACCTCCTAACAATACGTACGTGCAACCCTACCTTCCACCAGCGATTAAACCGTACTATGGCAGCGTTACGAGCGCAATCCTAATTCCTAAGTCGATTAATCGACCGGTTAGATTCTCATTAATCGAACTTAACCGATAATTCAACAGTTTCGGATTCATACTTTAACCTTCCAGCAAAATATGAATTCCTATGTTACTGAGCGGGCACCACTAGTATAAGAGTTATGATGTTAATTGTAGAATGTTCTGTTCTTTTAATTCGCTCGTTCGAATTCAAAATCAAGGTTGTTGCGAGAAAGGCGGCCCACTCGGGTACACGTTTTACCCGGTCGTGCAGAGGCGCGCCCGATCATGTGGTGTGTTGAGCCTGATCGGGCATTGCTTCTCGATCGCGTGGTTGAACAGCCCGAGTCGTGTAAACTCTCACGTGGTTGAATAGCCCGAGTCATGTAAACTCTCAGGGATTTTCAGGATTAATTAACGCCCGAGCGGGTACCTTGTTGCGCCCGATCGGGTATGGTTACCCGATCATGTAGTCTTCGTACCCGGGTCGTGCAAGGTGTTGCAAATAAACCCCGTAGGTTTTACCCGAGCGGGTAGACCTCAGTGCCCCAGCGGGCACTCTTCAATTCTTGATTTTGCTCTTTTCCGCTCGTTGTTCGGGTGTTCCTTTGAGTTCTGTGGCTTGATTTTGGCTCCGAGTGAATTGTATCTTCAATTTGAGTGGTTTTACTCAGGAATTCAACTTGTTATGCTCGTTTAGACCTTATCGCCTTAAAACCTGAAAACCAACAAAATGGACGTATGTAAAGAAGAATCGTATCGAAAATGTAACTCTAACTAAGAAATATATGCGAAAATGATACTAATACCTAACCTAAAATTGATACACTTTACGTGTTATCAAACTCCCCCAGACCTGAACCTTTGTTTGTCCTCAAACAAAACTAGAGACAAGTGTAGGAAGAATCTAATATCGATGGATACTAGCACGAAAAGTTCGAAAAGTTAGTCATTCCGAAAATCAACGCGTCACATGAACAAAGACCTAAGCGTACCGAGTATAGCCTTATATCTACCGAAAGTTCCGAGCCATGAAATCCTACCAAAAATCTAAGTCTATTTCACAATCCTAGACAACGTCCAAGCGATCTCCATACCAATTCCCCTAAGCTTTTGATATCATTAAACATGTTTTCTCGTTCTTATTCATTTTTTCTTTTTGATACTTAGATCCACGCTTTGTTCCTAGGACGTCGAAGTCGAAGAGGATGACTTTCTACTTAGACCCAGGCTGCCTATGGCACACTCATAAGGTCATGTGACCTTAGCGGAGTGAAGAGCTGCGTTATTGAAGATCTTTTTTTTTCTTTTTATTATTATTTTTTTAAATTACGCATCACTCTAACCCTTAGGACGTAGAACAACGCCTCAACCCACCACTTAGACCCGAACCATCGATCTCGATGTACTCATGTCAATCCTAACTCGGAATAGTCGGAAACTTATCCTAGATGACAGTGGAGTATAAGCGTGTGGAATCTAATAATTCATGAACGGTATAGATATATTAGATAAGCAAAGGCTAGACGGTATACACGGAGATATGGCTACTTGGTACCGAAACCTAAGGAGTGAATTCAACTATAGATCAAGGCTTCAAACACAACTACTCGAATACACCTGGTGTATTTAGCTTTCTTGAATTTGTGATACATCCGGATGTGTGTTACTCTCTTGCTCTAATGCAGATGTTAGCGTGAAGGACCTGAGATGAGAAACATGCAGTGCAAAAGATAGAGCAAAGAGTACTAAGTTAATAAGTCTCAAAGAACGTACATATACGCGAAAACTAAAAAGAAGAAATAAGAAAAGTAGGTCTATAAAACAAGAAAAAGAAAATAAAGAAAAAGGAAAAAAGGTCTAATCCTCATTTTGTCCACCGCGAGTGGCCGGAGGGTCTATTGGCTCCGCGGGTGCCCCTTCCCCAGGTGGGAAGTAGAAGGACTGTAGCTCGTACGGGATGTGCGGGCGGTATGGGATGGCGCCAGTTTGGTAATCCTGCGGGATCGGCACGTATGGCTCTTGGTAGTGCTGCATGCTGAGCTGCTGGAACCTACGAACGGACTCTGTGACGTAGTATGTGTGCTGTATCGACTGCTCCTGGAACTGTTGCTGCTCCGTAAACCTCGCAGCCTCAATGTCGTGCCTCGCCGCCTCAAGGTCGTACCTCTACTCTGTCATGTAAGACTGATACATGCTCTCCTCCTCAACATACCTGAGAACGTCGGAGACACCTTCCATGGAAGGGACGTCAGAGTGATGATGAGGATACTCTGGGCGAGTACGAGAGTGTGTGGCGCGTCGGCTGCACTGTCGGGACATCGACGGTCCTGGTGTAGCGACTGGAGGTGGATCTACCTCAACAAGTCCCGGGCCGATGTGTCCGATGGCTGGGTCAATCCTGAATCGGGAGCTCTCCTCGTCTAGACCCGGCATCTGAATCTCGCGTAGGTCGACTTCCAAGTTGCAACCGTGCTCGTCCTTGTAGCTCCATATAACATTATACCTCTCTATCGTAATCGTCATCTGATTTCTCTTAGTTTGGCCATTCTAAATCTTAGGAGATGGTTGAGAAAAACAAGGGCCCAAGCGGGCACAGCTTCTACCGGCTCGTGCAGGCCTTGTACCTGACCGTGTGCATTCAAATTAGCCCGAGCGGGCACCCATGTCCGAGCATGTGTTCTGAAGGTTCAGCTCGGGCTCTTCATTGATCTTGTCCTCAGTCAGGATGCCAAGGTTGATCTCGACTCTGCGTGCTATCATGGTGACAATCCCACCGCACATGATTTTCGTGTCCATACTACATTTCTCGGTGGCGATGTCATGGAAATGCCGCATGACTAGCGACGCCAAGTCGACGTCTAGAATGTCCCACTCGTCTACAGCAAAGCCTGACTGCACCACCCGTCTAAGGTACGCTAATTCGTGTGGTTGACTCCGCCTTGTGCTCCTTTTCCTAGTATGGAAGAGACTAGGAAGTAATGAAAGTACCTTAGAGCGGGGTGGCGTATGTGACTGGCCTTCGTCCTCGTCGAGTATTCACCATAAGCAATCTGAGTCCAGAATTGCGCTTGGCGGCTCCGGTTGTGCTCGGGCATCTTCGTGAAGTTGCAATGCCGAGCGTCAAGTATAATCGCGAACTGTCTCGCGCTAAGCCGGTAGTTCTATCCTAGCAGACGAAACTCCATGAAAGCTCTCTCCCGATCTCCGGACTCAAGGAAAATGCAGCGTAAGACGCGAAGAACTCCGCTATGAGGTTGCGATAGGTGTATTCCTGAGTGTCCCGCAATCTCGTCCATCCCAAGGTGTTGAAGATGCTGTCTATGTGCTCCTCGATGTGGAGGGCACTCATTGCTTTCGAGGATAGGAAGCGGGATGGGAAAATCCGCGGCAGCAGCTCGGTGAATCTCGATTTCTAATCGGACAAGAAGGTTGTCATCCGGTAGTTGTATTGCTGATGAGATGTGGTGATCGGCATGTAAGGCGTTAGCTCTGTGACGACATCCGACTTTACCGGCCATCCGTGCTCTGGATCGTAGGCGTCAGATCGGCGTTTCTTTGAGCTCTGGAAGATCTTCGGGGCCATCTACAAAACAAACGAATAAGAAGTTAGTCACTGTTTGCAAGATGCTCGATCGGGTAGAACACGTAGCCCGGTCGGGCTCAATTTCGTCGAATTACCGCCATAGGCATTGCCCGACTCGGGTGGACAAACAGCCCGATCGGGTACAAATTCAAAATGCCCGATCAGGTACTAGACCTAGCCGATCGGCTGGAAGCGCGAAATCGCGAGCTGCAGTTCGCGTTCGTGTTTCAATCCTCGATTTCAACCTAAATTTTCTCTAACCAGGCCTAAATCTAGTCCACTGCAGTGCAAATAACAAAATATTTCATGAACATACTTGGAATTAGAGAGGAATTTGAGAGATTTTCGGGTATTTAGTGAGAGATGAGGAAGAAAGGTATTTCAAGTAACCGAGGGTTGGTTAACCGGCGACGATGGAACGGCGGCGGCGCACGAGCGACTCCGGCGGATGAGTTGCGGCGTGAGGGTTTGCAAATTAGGGGAGCACGCTCGGGTTGAATTTGTGAAGTGAGAATGGCCGCTCTGGTTACTCGAAATAAAACTTACCTGTGCAGAATTTACGTTGCCCGATCGGGTCCTCTGAAGTTGCCCGATCGGGCGTCTCTCATTCTGACCTACCCGCTCGGGTGGAGCTGTCTGCCCGACCGGGCTCTCTTGAATTTGGCGTTGCCCGCTCGGGTGGAGGTGTATGACCGATCGGGCAGTGCTGCAAACCTGAAAAATTTTCGAGGAAAACCAATGCAACAAAAATCGATAAGACCACTAAATTCCTAAATCCTAAAAAAACTTCTAAGTTCTAAAAAAGAGAAAAAGAATTCAAAAATATAGAAATAAAACGAAAACGATGAAAAGGATATGGGGCTCGGATTGCCTCCCGAGAAGCGCTTGTTTAAGGTCGCGAGCCTGACCAAAGCTTGTTACTCATCAGGTGGACGTCCTCGACGTTGTCTTGTACGTAGCGTCTCGCGTGCAATATGTGCTCGATAAGGTGCGGCACATGAATCAATTGAGTCCCTATCACGATCGGTAATGTCGTCCCTAAGATTGGTCATGATGCGCTCTATGTTGGGTGATAGATCATGATGTCCAAACATTCTAGTCGAGCTGTCGATAAGTCCGGTTGAGTACTCCATGAAACCGGTTAGGCGTTTGTCGCTCGTTTCCTTCAGCTTCTCCAGAGATGTTGTGTGTGTGAGCCTTTGGGGTGAAGGCTTCATCTTTACCTTGGGTGCTTTGTCGATGTCCCAATTGTGAGCTGGACGTTTGGTGTAGCTTCTCGGCATCTCAGGGTCATTTGTGTACTGACTTACACCGCATTTAGCTCGGGTTGTGTGGAAGTCTCTATCGGGGGATTCCTCTTTCCTTTTGTTGATTAACATCTCATTTGATGCCTTGTAGTTTCCTTCAACGGCTGCTATGAGACTCATATTTAAGGAATCCGGATTCTGAAATTCTTCACAACCTTCCTCGACTAAATCTTCAAAGATGCCTTCGGGGAACACGAAATCGATATTGCATGGTTGCTCAAGTGTGTCCACCAACCTGAATTCTACTTCTACCTCGGGTTTCTTCATGTGCTCATCAAGGTCCGTAGCCTCATCCATTGCCGTGTTAGATTCATCTTCTTTTTCAATCAACGATGGACTTGGTTGATCTACCGTCTCACAATCCCTTAGGTAGATTTCGCTGACATATTCACGAAGATTTATTTCTGAACTTTCCGATGGAACCTCTTGTGGTTGCAATGCCCCTTGTGTAAGTTCTAAAGCTTACGCGTCCAATTGTCTAGATAAGCTGCCTATCTGCTCATTGGCACTTTCTTGTTCCGCTCTCACTCCCATAACCAAGTTGTTTCGATTCTCAAACAGTTCAAGGAGGTAAGTGTACGTGGCGGGATAATCGGGGGCTGCTACGGATTGGGTTGGGTATGGTAGAGGCACATATGATTGATAGCTCTGAATTTGGGGCTCCATCCATAGCTGAAAGTTCCCAAACGATTGCTGTGCATTCACCATACTCTCGGTGTTCCTGTACGGGAAGTATGCATAATCGCTCCATCCGTGATTGTACGTATTCCCGTAAGGCTGAGTGTAGCTGTCGTAGATCTCTTCTTCATACCCCAAGCGTTTTGTTCCCATGATTGCTCTGAGTATTGCGGATGGTATAAGTCGGAGAGCATACGACGAATCTCAGAAAGTTGATGCCTCAATTCAGCTATGTCGGCACCCGAAAAGTTGAAGTTGTCCATGTTACCTCGCAAGATAAAGGACACAAAACAAAAGCCAAAAACAAAAATACGAAAAACAAAAGAAGACTCCGGAAAGGACTAGATCTTAATCTAGCTAAGTCCTAGTCCAGGCCGTAATTAGTCCCCGGCAACGGCGCCAAAAACTTGATGACGGAAATATCAAGTTATAATATTTCCTAGACCACTTCACCGCAAGTATACGGTTCGTGTAGTCCCAGGGTCAAAATCTAGGGACTAATGCAGCCTTATCCTAATAATGTAACTAAACTAAGACGATGAGAAGTAGATGAAGGCGCGGTGTAACTATCTAGAAAACTAAACTAAATGGTGGCAACGATAGAAGGATTCGGAAGACTTGACAATGACGAACACTATGGGTGTAGGGACATCGGGAATCGTATGGATGTAACAACTAAAGATCATAAACCTATCGAATTATCTTGATAATGGGAAATTCATAATCTATTGTAAGGAGTGATTCTGCCGAGCCTAAACCTCCTAACCATACGTACGTGCAACCCTACCTTCCACCAGCGATTAACCCGTACTATGGCAGCGTTACGAGCGCAATCCTAATTCCTAAGTCGATTAACTAACCGGTCAGATTCTCATTAATCGAACTTAACCTACAATTCAACAGTTTCGGATTCATACTTTAACCTTCCAGCAAAATATGAATTCCTATGTTACTGAGCGGGCACCACTAGTATAAGAGTTATGATGTTGATTGTAGAACCGAATATCAAAACAATTACCGTAAAGATCTAAGCATTAACGCATAAATTTGTACATCCGTTACAATCCGATATCCCTAACCCATAGTTGGGAATCTACTCACTCATGGAGTTTGCTAATAAAGGAAATAATATAACCCTAAACATGATAAACCCTAGGAAACTCGATGCCTAGATCTTCCCTATTGTGTTACCGATGTGTGGATTGATGCTTCTCTCCTTCTCCAGCGTCTCCCGAGCCTTTCCTGATGATTTCCAAGCCTTTCCTTGCCCTAGGCGTCACTCCCTTGCGTTTGGATCCGTTCTGTTCTTTTAATTCGCTCGTTCGAATTCAAAATCAAGGTTGTTGCGAGAAAGGCGGCCCGCTCGGGTACACGTTTTACCCGGTCGTGCAGAGGCGCGCCCGATCGTGTGGTGTGTTGAGCCCGATCGGGCATTGCTTCCCGATCGCGTGGTTGAACAGCCCGAGTCGTGTAAACTCTCGGGGATTTTCAGGGCTAATTAACGCCCGAACGGGTACCTTGTTGCGCCCGATCGGGTATGGTTACCCGATCATGTAGTCTCCATGCCCGGGTCGTGCAAGGTGTTGCAAATAAACCCCGTAGGTTTTACCCGAGCGGGTAGACCTTAGTGCCCGAGCAGGCACTTTTCAATTCTTGATTTTGCTCTTTTTCGCTCGTTGTTCGGGTGTTCCTTTGAGTTCTGTGGCTTGATTTTGGCTCCGAGTGAATTGTATCTTCAATTTGAGTGGTTTTACTCAGGAATTCGTCTTTTTATGCTCGTTTAGGCCTTGTCGCCTTAAAACCTGAAAACCAACAAAATGAGCGTATGTAAAGAAGAATCTTATCGGAAATGTAACTCTAACTAAGAAATATATGCGAAAATGATACTAATACCTAACCTAAAATTGATACACTTTACGTGTTATCAATCACCTCAATGACACAATTAATTGACATGACTGTTGAATTTTCAACGGGCATCCGTTGGAAATTCCAACGGATGCCCGTTGGCATGGCGTGTTCCCGAAGCAACGGACTACGTCATGTTTGTATGTCTTCTTCCCAATGGGGATCCGTTGGAAATTCTAACGGATGCCTATTGAAAACCCAAACATCAATGCAATAGTCGTAGCATAGCCACAATGATCGTTTTCGACAAACATCAGTTGCGAGGTGCAATAGGTACCTGTTGGTTTTTGCCAACGGGCATCCGTTGCAAGTTATTAATAGGCATTCGTTGGTGTTTTCCAACGGTCATCCGTTGGCATTCTGAACCTTGGCAACGGGCATCCGTTGGGAGTTAACAATGGATGACTGTTGAAAATTGAGAAACCCTTGCAAATTTTCTAAGTATCAAACAAAATTAAATGGTTCAACGGGTTTCCGTTATTGTTCCCGACGGATGCCTGTTGAAACTTGAATATATATAATGTTAACAAAATTTTTTTACAAAAGTTAGATATTACAATTACACAATTCATATTTCTTCTTCCGTTGATTCATCAATTGGCGAATCTTCTTTAATTGTTCATTGAATTCATCGTCGTGTTCATCTTTTGGTTTAATGTCTTCATAATTACGGATGTATTCTCTATCTATATCAGTTCTTACGATAATCTCCTCTCGATTTTCTGTATCAATTAACCGTATTGACATAGTGTGATCGGTTTGCAATGGATTTTCTTTTTTGTAGGTGTTTATAACTCCATATGGCTTGATCTTAACTACGACCCACTATTCCTCTCTTTGAATTTTCAATACTGTTGGATATCACATGTAACATACTTGATCTACTTGATCTGTTCTGATGAATTGATCATATTTTCCATATTGTCGTGCCGGATTGATGTCAATTTCTTACCATCGATTTTTTCATGTACCACGTCCTACGGTTGGATTGAACCACTGACATTTAAAAAGCATTACCTTCAATCCAATGAGACTGAGATATTCTACCTGTAGGATTAGGTGGAAAACACCGTATAAATTATCACCCTCTATTTCACTATTAACACAAACGGCATAATTATACGTGCTTCTATGTTTTCCGTATTTATAAGTGTGGAATGTGTATCCACGCGTACATAAAATTGACCAACACAAAACATTTATTGTAGGACCATTAGCCAAATCTTTTAGCCAGGTCGGAGTCTCTAATCCATATAAGATAAAAACAAATGAATACTTTATAACATAACTTTTTGTTCATATATATATATATATATATATATATATATATATATATATATATATATATATATATATATATATATATATATATATATATATATATATATATATATATATATATATATATATATATATATATATATATATATATATATATATATATATATATATATATATATATATATACGAATATATGTGTACTTACGTAATCTCCTAACCACGAGCCATAATGTTGAACTTTTATTTTCGTGAGGTCATATTCTTCATCAAATATCCTGTAATGAAAGTACATTAATACACATATTATATATATATATTTGTGCTTAAAAGATCGATTTTCACCGTTTTATACATTTCGAAAGGTAATAGATCTTAACAAATTAGTAATATATATGTGTGAATGTGATTATAATCCTTTGGTGTTAGCCAATATTCTTCGGATTTCCCTCCTGTACGTCCAAAAGGTGTAACGATCTCAAGAATTATGCAAAATTGAGGAATATATTGATATAGATAGTTTGTGTGATCTTCTGTTGATCGTCTTTGTTTCATCAGAATATGCGATTCGAAATAAAATATACTGAAATATGTGATTTCTTCTAAAAAGTATTGTTAACAATAGAACCTTCAACCGCTGCTTTGTTCTTTTACTTTTTTATTTAGATGAAAAAAACCTTTCGAAATGATACATCCATCTGAATTGAACTGATCCACAGAATATTGTCTCATCTGATAAGTGTATTGACAAATGTTCCATGACATCGAAGAAGGAAGAGGGAACAATCTTTTTCAATGAGCATAATACTTCTAAGATGTTACTGAATATGCACAAAATAGAGTGTTAACTCTTGAATTATCATTTGCGCAAGCAAACTAATCAAATTGGTTGGATTTAGTTGAAGTGATAGTTTTTTTATTCAACAAAGTCAATTTGAAACAAAAAATTTTGACCGCGTTTGCAAATACTATATGATGCGGATTTATATATCATGGTATTTTTTTGCATGAAAGAGTTATTTTCCGGAAGTTGATCAAGATTCTTTTTCACCTTTTTATTACAATATATTCAATTATTATTTCATAGCTAAAAATGATTTTAAAAGTTTTTTAAAAGAAATTGATAATGTTGCATTATTAGTAAGTTTAATGTTGAAACTAGAGACTCGATTTGTGATTTGTCTTTTCTCTCTATGTTTTATCCTCGTCCCTTTTCATTTTGTTCATCCTATATTTTGAATTTCATTTCTTATGCTTTTGTCATTTGATTCTGTAAAATCATTTATTATCAACGAAATGATTTTGTTTTTAGTCACAAGTTATATTTTTTTCAACTTCAACTTAATTTATCGTAATACCCATATCGATAAATGTAATTTCTAATCTTGTCAAATATATGATAATACTCTAATAAACAACCGAACTCAAATCACGAGACTTGAAAAGAAATTGGACAACCAAAAATCGACAAGATCATAAAACAAAGGTTCAAGTTGAGGTAATTGGAATGTAGAGTTTTCACACCAAAAAAAATAGTGTCATGTTTGATGCCAAGGAATAAAATATCGAGTATCGTCGGAAACATCAAAAAACATAGAGCTGGGTGTCAATTGTCGAACAATATATAAAAATGACCAATAATTGAAGGTTTGTGTGTCAATTTAGAAAATTAGAGGATTTGGTTAATTTCGAAAATTAGGATATTTGGTTGATTTCGATCAATTTAATAAATTAAATTGTGGTTAATTGGTTATTTGATGTGATTAAATAGAGAAAATGGTTAATATAATATATATTTCATCATAAGATAAAAAAGGTTTAAAAAAACTAATCACAATTCGTCATTGTCTTGAAATAAGAAAATGATGTCATTTTTTAGGGATAAACTCCTATTATCCCTCACATTTGTTTGTTTTGTCTATTTCACCCTCATCTTATATCCCATAATGTTTTGGCTCCAATCATATTTACCATTATACTTGTAATCTCTTCCGTTTAAACTCCGTTAAATCTTTCAATTTTGATCAGATTTAGGTTCTATTTTAACCCAGTTTAGACCTAATTTTGACTTGGTTTAGGACTAAATTTGACTATAATTTAGGTTCAATTTGGACCCGGATTAGACTCAATTATGACCAAAATTTAGATCCAATTTTAACTCGATTTATACTCAATTTTGACCATAATTTAGGTCCAATTTTGATTTTTATCTAATTTAGAACCCGAATTTATATGAAATTCAACAAAACTAAACCGAAATTTAAACAAAACTGATTTTTATCAGTTTATTCGATTTTAACCCGAAATTGGTAAAAATTTGACTCAAATTAGGTGTAATTTTGATCTAATTTCGATGTGACTTTGAGTGATTCGAGTTTTAATCGAGTGAAAATAAAAGCGGATCTAAATTGGGTGAAATTTTGACCCGAATTCGATACAAATTTGACTCGATTTTTTCATTCGACTAAAAACTGAACCACTCAAAATTACATCGAAATTTGAGTTACAATTGGACCAAAATTGGGTCAAAATCGAATAAACAAAAAAGAATTTGTTTTTTTTTTAATGTAGGGTTGTTAGGTTCAAATTTCATATTGATTCCGGTTTTAATTGAGTGAAAATCAAAATTGGGTGCATTTTATTATGATTTCAGTGTAATTTTGATCTGATTTTGATTTTCACTCGATTAAAACCCGAATCACTCAAAGTTTCGCTAAAATTATCTTAAAATTGCAACCCAATTCGAGTCAAAATTGGACCAATTCGGGTCAAAATCGAACAAATATATAAGAATATGTTTTTGTTTAAATTTTGGTTTAGTCCGGTTGAAATTTAATATGATTCGGATTTTAATCTAGGAAAAATCAAAATTAGGTGCTATTTTTATTGCGATTTCGGTGCAATTTTGATCGGTTTTAATTTTCACTCGATTAAGACCCAAATCGCTCAAAATTGCACCGAGATTGTCTCAAAATTGTCTCAAATTCGAGTCAAATTTAGAACAAAATTTAGGTCAAAATTGAAACACCGAATAATCGATTTTTATTTAAATTAAGGTTTAGTTCAATTAAAATTTAAAATTGACTCGTATTTTAATCGGATGAAAATTAAAATTGAATCTAAATTCTGATTAAAACTGAACATAAATTGAGTTAAAATTAAACCTAAATTCTGATCAAAATTGAATCTAAATCGAATTAAAATTACACATACATTGAATTAAAATTGGATATAAAACGGATAAGAATGACCAAATTACCCGAAAAATACGTTCGGAAACCACGAAAAATTACAGTATAGGTAATAAACACAGATTAAGGTTGGGTCTTTTTTATTTCTACCACGGCTACCGGCGGATACTTGCGTTTTAACAAGTTACTTCTTCCTTCATTCTTTTTCTCTCAGTATATGCAGACTCCCTCTCACCTCCCTCCGTCTGGTGCTCACCTCCCTCCGGCTGGTGCTCGCCTCCTTCGCGGCCGCTTCTTCATCTGACACGACTGGTGCTCTCCTCCTTCGTAGCCGCTTCTCCATCTCACGCGTCTGGTGCTCTCCTCCTTCGCGGCCGCTTCTCCATCTCACGTTCTCAAAGCAAACGCAGGAAGCGAAGAGAAAGAGAGAAAATACTGAGAAAATGAAGGAAAATAGAAGAAAAATGCAGAGAACAAGAGAAGAAGAAATAAGAGGAATGATTCTTGTATATTATTGATACTTTGTATAGCAAGGTTTTTATATACAATTGTAACTAACTTAACTAACTTTCTGTTTATAAAACTAAATTTATAAAATATCTAATATGCCCCCCTCAAGTCTGAATCGACAAAGGATGATACAGACTTGACATATTAAATCTGCTAATCAAAGAAGAAAACAGAGAGGGCTGGAGAGGCTTAGTGAATATATCTGCGAGTTGCTTCTCTGACTTGACATGCATCATCCTCAAGAATCCACATTGTAATCTGTCTCGCACTAAGTGACAATTAATGTCAATATGTTTAGTTCTTTCGTGGAAGACAGGGTTGGTTGCGATGTGGATTGCAGACTTGTTGTCGCAATATAAATTTGCAGGTCCAGTTCTTTGTATCTGTAAATCATCCAGCAAATGTGTAATCCATATAAGTTCACATGTTGCATTTGCTAATGACCAGTATTCAGCCTCCATGCTGCTTCTGGAAACAGTTGATTGTTTCTTTGATTTCCATGAAACCAAAGATTCTCCAAGTAATATGCAAAAACCAGAGAGTGATCTTCGAGAGTCAGGACATGATGCCCAATCAGCATCTGCAAAAGCATTGAGTCGTAATTCTGATGATGCAGAATAGAACAAACCTTGTCCATGGTCGTTTTTCAAATATTTGATTACCTTCTGAGCTGCTTTGAAGTGTGTGGTTGTTGGATTTGCCAAAAATTGACTCAACTTGTGTACTGCAAAAGTTATATCTAGTCTAGTGATCGTCAGATATAACAACTTCCCTACCAAAGCTCTGTAAGAAGTGGGATCTTGTAAAGGTTCTGCAGAGTCTTTATGTAGATGAGTATTAGGATCCATAGGAACTGAAATTGGTTTGCAGGCTAGAAGACCAGTTTCAGATAGAAGATCCAAGCAATACTTCCTTTGACACACTGAGATACCCTTAGATGTTCTTGCAATCTCCAATCCAAGGAAAAATTTAAGAGGACCAAGATCTTTGATGTTAAATTCTCGTCTTAGAGTCTGCTTGAGATCCATTAGAGATTCATTATTATTGCTGGCTATGATGATATCATCAACATATATCAGAAGTGCAATAAAAGATGATCCTTGTTTTCTAACAAACAGAGTATTGTCTGCCTGAGATTATCTGAATCCAGCTCCCACCAAAACTTTTGAAAGTTTTTGATACCATTGTCTTGAGGCCTGCTTGAGTCCATATAGAGACTTTTGTAATTTGCACACAGAATTAGGAGCTAAAGGAATACCTGAACTATCTGTATAACCTGGTGGTAATTGCATATAGATCTCTTCATCCAAATCTCCATGAAGAAATGCATTTGTCACATCCATTTGTGTGAGAGACCAGTTCTGTACTGCATCAAGAGCAAGTAAGAGTTTCACAGTAACTAATTTGGCTACTGGAGAGAATGTGTCAATGTAATCAACACCTTCTTGTTGAGTGAACCCTTTTGCTACAAGTCTTGCTTTGTAGCGTTCTATTGAACCATCTGCCTTTCGTTTAATTTTGTAAACCCATTTGCAGCCAACTGCTCTCTTTCCATCAGGTAGAGGAACTATTGACCAAGTTCCAGTGTTTGTCAAAGCCTGGAGTTCCTCATTCATGGCTTTTCTCCATTCTGCAGTGGTGATAGCTTCTTTGAAGGATTTTGGTTCAGACTGGGAGGTTATGTTTAGGATATAGTTTTTGTATGAGGGAGATAGTTTGTCATAAGAAAGAACAGAGGATAAAGGGTATAAGGGTGAAGTAATTTGTTTTTGATTTTCTTGAGGTTGATGTGTTGCTAGGTAGCAATGATAATCTGAGAGATATCTGGGAGCTCTGACCGTTCTCTTAGATCTCTGAGTATTACTCACTTCAGATGTATTAGGTAGAGTTTCATGATTCTGTTCTGGTATAGGAGTATGACTTATATCAGGTATAGGTAAGGGTAAGATTGTGTTTGGAAAGATGTTTGGCAGGGGAGTCTGAGTTGAATCAGACTTATCAGAAATAAAAGGAAATGTGTTCTCATGAAACTCTTCATTTCTAGAGATCACCACTGCATTACTGTCAATATCCAGTAACTTGTAGCCCTTGTATCCAGCAGGATAACCAATGAAAACTGAGGCATGAGTTCGTGGAGTGAATTTGTGTCTTTCATGTTGATGTGTAGATGCATAGCACAGACAACCAAAGACTCTTATATGTCCATAATCTGGTTTATGTCCCTGCAACACTTCATAAGGAGTCTTATCCTTTAACAAAGGAGAAGGAATTCTGTTTATGAGATACACAGATGTCTTGATATACTCACTCCAGTAAGGCAAAGGCAGATTTGACTGATATAGAAGAGCTCGAGCAACATTCAAAATATGCTGATGTTTCCTTTCAACCACTGAATTTTGTTGAGGTGTGTATGCACAAGAGTAGTAATGAACTATGCCATGTTTCTTGCAGAAATCAGAGAAACTAAGCTCCGGAGCATTATCAGATCTGACTGCTTTGATCTTCTTATTATACTGAGTTTCAACCAAAGATACAAACTTAGGAAAAATTGTATTTACATCACTCTTATGCCTGAGAAGATATACCCAGGTCACTCTACTATGATCATCTACAATAGTAAGGAAGTATTGATGTCCTTCATAGGATAGAACAGAAAAGGGTCCCCATATATCAATATGTACAAGATCAAATGGGTTATTGGTCATATGATTTTCAAAAGGAAAAGGTAATCTTTTTTGTTTTGCTAAATGACAAATCTTGCAATGAGAAATGTCTGAACATTTAGTGAGGGAGAGAGTCTCTGAGAGGGCTTTTATTCTGGGTATGGAGGAGTGTCCAAGCCGTTGATGCCATATAGAAGTGTCAGCAACAACAGCATTGCACAATGAGGTAGAAGTAGATTGGGAGTGTGAAGAGGTGAGATTGGATTCCAGGAAGTAGAGATTGTTGAACTTCTCAGCCTTCCCAATCATCCAACCCTGAATAGGCTCCTGAATTATGCAGGATAAAGGTGAGAAAAGGATTTGAAAGTTGTTGTGTTGGAGCAAAGCACTTATACTCACAATGTTGAAAGAGAAAGAAGGAGCAAACAGTACATCCGTTAAGATGATCTTTTTAGTTAATTTCACAGTTCCTGCTTGTGAAATAACAATCCGAGTACCATTTGGTAGAGTGACATATACTGAAGGTATATTTTCCAAATCATCAAACAGCTTAATATCCGAGCAAACATGTGTAGTAGCTCCAGAATCCAGAATCCAAGCAGATTTGGGAATAGTTGCATTATGAACTGAATTGCATATTAAGGCAGAGATGGAGAAGGAGTTACCAGATGTTGTGGAAGATTCTGGTGCTCCTTGCTCTGTTATTGATGGATTCTTGAGGTGTTCATTTATCTGAGCCACAAGCTTTTGAAGTTGATTCTGATCAAACTTTGAGACATCAGGATAGGACTCAGTAATCACATTTGCCACATTGTTCTGGTTCTGAAAATTTGGCCTCATAGATTGTTGAGGCTGATTTCTTGAATAATAGACTGGCCGAGGTTGAGAATATTAGGTCTGAGATACTTGATTTCCAGATGTTCTTGGTCCAGAATATTGCGGAGCTCGGTATCCAGGTGGATATCCATGTAATATATAGCACTTGTTCACAGTATGTCCATACATACCACAATGTGTGCAAAGAGGTCTAGACCTTGGCCTGTAACCATTTCCTGAAATCGCAGCAACATGTTCACTGGAAATCTGATCTTTAGAAGTTTGCAGAACAACCGTGTCATTCGTTGGAAGAGGATTTTTCACCAGCATCTGATGTTCATGTTGTATCAACAGATTGAATGCCTTCTTCAAATCTGGTAGTGGCTCCATCATGAGAATCTGACTACGAATATTCTCAAAAGAATTGTTCAGTCCAAACAGAAACTTAATCACAAAGTTTTTCTCAAACAAGTCAAACCAACGTTTGTCAATTTGGCAAGAACAATTGCCACAAGTGCAGACTGGTTGAACTTGAGCAGATTTAAGTTCTTCCCAAAGAGTAATCATGGATGTGAAGTAATCCGTGATATTCATGGATCCTTGTCTCAGATTCTGAAATCTTTGTTCAATATTATAGAGTTGTGGAGCATTATTTTGTTGAAAACGCTCGATGATTGTTGTCCATAGTTCACTTGCATTCTTGATGTACAAACAACTTGCAGAGATATTTTTGGAGACGGAACTAAGGAGCCAAGAACATACCACATCATTGCATCGTGACCAAGCACCAGAATTTGGATCATCATCAGGAGGTTTCGGAAGAGTTCCATTGACGAAGCAGAGCTTGTTTCGTCCATTAAGAGCCATCTTGATGGAGCGTTGCCAAGAATTGAAGTCTGCAGCCGTAGAAAGACGATCGGAGACTAACTGGAGGTTTATATGATCATTTTCTCCGAGAAAATAGAGATTATCATAAGAATCATGACGAATGCGCTCTGATACCATCTTAAAGCAAACGCAGGAAGAGAAGAAAAAGAGAGAAAATACTGAAAAAATGAAAGAAAGTAGAGGAAAAATATAGAGAACAAAAGCAAAAAAAATAAGAGGAATGATTATTGATACTTTGTATAGCAAGATTTTTATATACAATTGTAACTAACTTAAAACTAAATTTATAAAATATCTAATACACGTGACTGGTGCTCGGCCCCTCCCGGCTGGTGCTCTCCTTCCTCGCGGCCGCTTCTCTCTTCCATCTCCTCTCGCCTCCCTATTGTGGGACAACCGGTTCTCGCCTCGTCTCCATTGTTTCTCCCTCCCTCGCATCACGTTCTGTCTCCCTCTCTCTTGCTACCTCCATCGCCGCCGATAAGCAGGTAGATCTAGTTGGTTGGTTGTGTCGGTCTCCTGTATTGGTGTCGGCCAACTGTCTCTTGTTATGATGTCGCCGTGTTTCACTTCTTCCTCCTTCGATTCCCAAAGCCGACGGGTTCGGTTTGTCCCTCACTTTTTACAAACTTAAGAGGTTAAATGCAAGATTAATAGAAGTTTAGGTCAGCAGCAGAAACATTACAAGAATTAAGTGGTCTTTTTTAGATTATTTCGTCGTATATATACATTTTACTTGCGCGAACAGTTTTCTCGGGGATTCTCAAGCACTCCGTCGGCGATAGAGGAAGCGAGGCCTGGTAAGTCTCGAAGGTACTGAAAATGTGGAGCTACATATGGAGGAAATATGCAGATTACAAGTACAATAAGTGGGAGAGAACCCATCTCTGGGACATGATCGAACCTTATCGCCGACCCAAGACCTTCACTACTTTGGTCACCCTTTACGTTGCTGCTTTTTACACCGGCGTCATCGGCGCCGCCATTACAGAACAACTATACAAGGTGAATTTCTTATTTAATTTTTTGTACTGTAGCTCGAAATCATCGTAAGAATTGTGGGTTCTTATCTCCGATTTGGGTTCTCGTGATTGGTACCATTAGGGTTTAAGCTCAGTTACTGTAAGTCCTTTATAGTAATGTTTTCTTTTTGTGCTGTTTTACTTTTCTTAAATTTGGACTTGCAGGTGAAAAATGAAACGAAATTGAGTTTCTTTTCTGCTAACTGTTAGGAAAAAAAGTATGGGTTTTAGAGATTGTTTATCCCTGAACATGGATTTGGTATATTCAGCTTTGTTCTTGGACCATGTGGGGGACTGAGTTTCTGAAAACAGTGCTGGTTCTGCATTGGATCTTTCTCTTCTTCATTATCGTTTCTGTCAATTTGGTCCATGATTCATCATGTATTCAGTAGTGTTGCCCTGTCCATACATTCTGATTGAATATTATAATATTTTATATTAAGTAAAGTTATACATTTAATTTAAATTAGAATAAAGTTTTGTAGTGAAGGATCTCTATTCCCTCCTGGGATTGTTCATCAAGTTCATGAATAGGCATAACACCCTTGATTGCTTTCTACCAAATACCTTTAGAATCTGATAGATCTTCATGAGTCACAGCCATATCAAGTATTGTTAGCTAAGCCTTTTTCGCTGTTTCGTTGATGCATTGTTACATTTCCATTCATCTAGGGAAGCGTAAAATCAATATAAGAAAAATTGTTGTACCAGATGGTTATTGTTCTGTTTTACTCTTAACCTCTCTTCTTCAAATTTATCACGAAATCAACAGGAGAAATATTGGGGAGATCACCCAGGTGAGACAGTGCCTTTGATGAAACCAATATTCTATCGGGGACCTTGGAGGGTCTATCGTGGTGAGGCTTTGGCTCCAGACAAGCCAACCAACCAGTGAATGTGATATGCAAGTTTAACAGAGACTACCATCAAAGTATTTCTTGATCTCTCTAGAATCAATCTAGACGACCAACCTATTATAGAAAGCAGAAATTGATCATTTTCCTTATACAATATTGTGTCTACTTACTCTTTTGAGAGTTGATATTTTCTTTTGATGACAATTCTGTACTATGTTGTTAAGGTTTTGCTGGGTTAAAGGATATCCACTGCTCTAAATTTTTTACGATTTCCATTATTAGAATATCACAACTGACAGGAGCTCGGGAAAGGCCTCTCTTATGGTGTCCTGGAATAAAAACATTCCCAAAAAAGGAGACGCGATCAAACTGCTTCAAAACCATTGTTCTGGTATAACTTCTCTTGTTTATTCTTCAAATTATGTACGCTCACATTCTTCTCCATAATCACTTTCATAAAATTCTTCTTTCTTTCGGTATCTTATTTTTCTATTACTCGTGAAAGAGTAATGACAACCTATGGCACCATTTCGACTCAGGAGCAGGCCATTTCGAGTCTGTGCCTATTGCGACAAGCTAAAGAACAAATATTGTTAAGCCTTGGGTATCGAAGACCATGGCTTGAACTAATCCGATGTGGTGCCTTCAGCCTTCCTGCCTCATTCAGTGAAGCCACAGATAGAATCAAGACCAACATTATGTTCTTCCAAGTCAATTACACAATTGTTATCTCCATCGCTCTCTTTATTATCTTGCTCTGGCAACCTTTCGACTTGATCATCTTCCTTGTCTTGATAATTGTGTGGCTGTTCTTGTACTTCAAGAATAACGAACCCTTTGTGATCTCTGGTCGTGTGATCAATGATTCCGCTTTGAAAATGGTTCTGTTTATTTTCACCATCTGTGTGTGTTTGCTAACAGGTGTTTTACATGGTATTTTGCTCGGGCTATCTGCTTCTTCCCTCGTTATTTTGGTTCACAGCATGTGTAGGAGTAAAGAAACTCTGTTTACCATGGAAGATGATGACGAGTCACTTGCTTCTTTCTTTTAAGAGAAAATGTATCGTTCTCTGTAAATTTCAACTGAAAAAAGCCTCTGTAAATAGATGAAGTAGTAGTATCAGACTTTGGAACATCGGATCCATTGATGCAATCACTTGCACTTGCCATCTACACATGATTTTAATGTGCTGAACAAGTCGTCAACTATGTGACAGAAAGGGCGTTTTTGCTGTCATTAATCTAGAAGGAAAAAGGGTAAAAACAAAAGAAAAGAAGTGGCAGACAATGAACTTTGAAGAGAAACCAGTCCAGTGACATGAACAGCACAAATAAGTGCCTATCATAATCATTAAAGTCTCAATTCTAAAGCAACCCATTTTCTCAAATTCTCTCTCTGTTTTAGGGGAGAGGATGAACATCTAAGAAGTTTTTGAATTTAACTTACATAATTGGATTCTCATGTAAATATGCACCACTTGTCATAATGAGAGTTGCTTGTGGACCAGTCTCAGTGTCTTAAGCTTTTTGGGACCTTGCAAAGTGCATTCCTTTTTTCTCTCCTCAATGGAGAGAGAGAGAGAGAGATTCATCTCACCAACCCAATGCGTAAAGGCATGAACTTTTACTCGGTTCCTTTGAGATCCTTAATTTTATCTTATCCTTATTGTGCAGACAGACATCTATTATCACATGATACTGACAAAACAAAAGACACGAGCTTTATCTTATTAGTAACATGGGTTTATGAAATAATCATTAAATTATTAATTACTTTTGTCATCTTTTCATCATCACTCCAGAAGCTGCGATTCATCGATTACGGATTCCAAAAAGTTTGGATTTTTCAGGATTATTTCGCACCCACATGGCAATGAAAAACCTTGAAATCACACTTGGGCGATATTGTCTGCAGGAGAAGCCTCGCCGTCTGCTCTTGCCGGACCACCGCGTCCTCCTTCTCCACGAGCACGGCTTCCACGATCCTATCGTATCCTCCTCCGCCGCTATTGGCAATGTAATCCACCATTGCTACTTGCACTGGTCCAAGACTAGGGTTATACGCCGCCGATTCCATGTACCATCCCCTGTATACCTTCCCCTCGCAGTCCACCATTGCCACTCCCGACGGACACCCACTGTACGGCGCGTACGAACTGTTCGCCGCCGCTAGGGCCACGCGTCTTAGCTCCGACCAATGATCGGAAATCGCTCCGCCGTTGCAGATGTCGCTGTCGCCAGAGATATCGAGTTCAGGGATCGTCAGGCGGTTGTCGTGTGGCTCGAGGAGGAGTGGCACGTCCTTCTCGAGGAGATCGCATGGGCCGAACCTGTGCGGGAGAAGACTCGAGAGCTGCTCGAATTCGTCACCGGCGGCGCGTGATGGGTACGCGTTTGGATCAGTGATGAGGATTTTGATATCTGGAGCACCAGGGACTTCCTGGAGGAATTGGCGGCAATGGCCGCAGGGGGCGGAGGAGACGGCGAAGTATCGGAGGTGGTTCTCTCCGGAAAGGGAGAGGTTGGTAACGAGGAACTGCTCGGCGTGGATGGAGTGATGGAGAGGGAGACCGGGGAACTCGACATTGACGCCGACGAAGATTCTGCCGGAGGATCCAAGCCCGACGGCGGCGACGTGGAAGTTGGAGATCGGTGGACGAGCCAGGGATTTGGCCGGTTTGACCAGCGACGGGAGGAGCTCGACGACGGAGACGCCGAGTTGCTTCGCGGCGTCTTCGGGTTCTTCGGGTTGGATAATGAATCTGGGTCGATCCATTGGATCGGGTCGACCCGGCTAAACCGTGTAATCGGGTCGGGTCGGCTATTGAGACGGAGAAAGGTTCGAAAAACGAGGACGATATGACGCAGAAGCGTTGAGAGCTAAGTATATTTATACGTGGGACTGTGTGCTCGGGAGAGAATTTTAATTAAGGGTAAATTTAATTGTTTTTTAATTATTACTATTATTATAAGACTAATATTTAAATAAATTGTTTTATATTCCAAGGGAAGGGACTTACCAAGTTCGACCACGCTACGAAATTCCAAAAAAAAAATGATTTTTTTTGGATGATAATTTTTAAAAATGCTCGTCAATTGTTTTCGATTAATTAAAATTGACCTTTGAATCTTGTCGATTTCATTTTTTCTTTTCTACAATTTGATTTTAAAAATCTATTTCCTTAATTTGATCAAACTTATATAAATTTCCTATATCTTTCCTTCAAAAGTTTGTACTATGATATATATCAGAAATACGCACACAAAAATCAAATTATCTTTTATAAAAGTTCGTATAAAATTTAGTCTTTTTTTTTTAAAAAAAAATTTGAATATATCCTATTTTTTTTTATAATTCGTTTTTTAAAAAATATTTATTTTTCATTAAGTATAACACTTTAATCTCAACTTTTTTCGATTATTCATGTCACCAATCCATATGTTAGAAACAATAAAACACAACTATAATTAGAATTGTTAAAACAATTATCACAATATCATCTCAATCTTGAGAATTTTGAATTATCCCATTTTCCATTTATGAAGATCTTTAGATAACATGTATTTTGTAAATTATCTTAAATTATAATATCTTTTAATATATTTTTGTTTGTTTTATTTTGACATATCATTCATTGGTAAAATCATTTTGAAAAATATTTGTGGACATCATGTCATGTGTTTTAGTCGTTTTGTAACCGTAAATTTATGGTAGTTGTGTTAGAATTTTTTGTTTTTTACATCTTGAAATACATTTTACAATCTTTTTATAATTTGAAAGTGTTCTAGTTTTATCTTAATTTTTGTTTGATCAATCACATGTAAATAATAACAAAATGTTAAAATACGTTAATATTAAGGGAAAATATGTTATATTTATAAATTTTAGAGGAAAATAATAAAAAATATAAAAGTGTAAATATTAAAGAAAAACACATTGCGTTTATAAACTTGAAGACAAAAATTGATTTTATAAATTAAAAAAACTAGACCGTATTTATAAATTATAAGAGGAGATAATATAAATTTATAAATTTTTAGACAGTATTTATAAATTATAGAAAGAGATAATATAAATTTATATATTTTTGAAAGAAATAAGAAGAATTTATAAATTTAAGGTAAAATAAACTGAATGTAAAATCTTCGATGGAGAGAAAGGAAAGTTGAGGTTTAAATATCAAATTTTGACGGAATTGTATAAAAAATATTTAAGAGAAAATTTTAAGAAAATAGAGGAAAAAATGGACTAATTATTAATATTTTAAAATAAATAGAAATTCAGAGAAAAATAGAATGATGCAAATGGTTAATAAAACATATGATTAAACAAGGTGTGATAATTAAAAGAAATTAGAGTTTTGTCTTAAATTTGTAAAATTAATATTTGGATTTGAGTATAAATATATGTATATATATAATATTTTATATTAAGTAAAGTTATACATTTAATTTAAATTAGAATAAAGTTTTGTAGTGAAGGATCTCTATATTGGATATCTATATATCAAAATCAAGTAGATATATATATATATATATGTATAGTATGAACTTGTGTTTGTCTTATTATTCAAATGAATAACGTACAAGATGTATATATAGGTACAAGAGTTAGAAAACCCTAATGAACGTTAAATTACATAATTATCCCTTTCTCTTATATGCCCCCTCAAGATGGAGCACCATCGGTGATGCTAATCTTGTGACAAAGTGCAAGGAACGATTGACGAGAGAGCGGTTTGGTGAGCAAATCCGCTAGTTGATCAGACGAGTTTATGTGAGACACTCGTAGGATGCCGCCTTGCACTTGTTGCCGAACAAAGTGGTAATCCAAGGCAAGATGCTTCATGCAAGAGTGGAATACGGGATTGGCACTCAAGTATGTTGCACCAATATTGTCACAGTATATTACCAGTGGCTCAGACGTAGACATACCAAGTTCCATCAAGAGAGACGTGATCCATCGAAGTTCGGTTGCTGTATCCGCTATAGAGCGATACTCCGGTTCCGTGGATGAGCGGGCGGTGAATTTCTTCTTCTTCGAAGACCATGAAATCGGATGGCTACCAAGGTAGACAATGTATGCCCCTGTAGAGATATACTCATCACGATCCCCCGCCCAATCTGCATCACTGAAGGCATGGAGAGATGAAGTATTACCTGTGGAGAAGAAAATACCACGATCCCGTGTTCCAACCAAATACCGAAGTACCCGTTTGAGAGCTTGTAGATGTTCCGTTGTCGGTGCATGCATGTACTGAGATAATCTGTTGACAACAAAACTGATGCCCGGTCGTGTAAGTGTGAGATATTGTAGACTGCCAACAAGAGTCCGATAAGGCGTGGGATCTTCTAATTTGTCGCCCGAGGACAAGGTAAGACGAGAGCTCGGAGCCATTGGGGTGGCAACGGATTTGGCATCGGAAAACTGTGCTTTGTCGAGGATATCATTGACGTATTTGCGTTGAGTGAGGAGCAAACCAGAGGCAGTCCGTGTTGCTTCAATGCCAAGAAAATAAGATAGATCGTCCAAGTCTTTGATGGAGAAGCGAGTTCCGAGGGTGGTAGTGAATCGTTGAACTGCCGTGGGGTTACTTCCTGTGACCACAAGATCATCCACATAAACGAGAACATATATGGTTACCTCAGAGTTGCGGAGAATGAATAATGATGCGTCGGCAAGAGAGTTAACAAATCCTTGGCCAAGGAGAAACTCGCAGAGTTCTGAATACCACGCCCGGGGAACTTGTTTGAGACCATAGAGCGCTTTGCGAAGTTTGCAAATGTGGTGAGGACGATCATGATCAACAAAGCCTTGAGGTTGTGTCATGTACACTTCATCCGTTAAGATCCCTTGGAGAAAGGCATTGTTGACATCGAGTTGGCGAAGAATCCACCCATTGGAGATTGCAAGGTTCCAGATCAATCTGATTGTAGCGGGTTTAACAACGCGACTGAAGGTCTAAGAGAAGTCCACCCCGGGTCGTTGTGTAAAACCCTTGGCCACAAGTCTAGCCTTGTAGCGCTCCACAGAACCATCAGGCAAGCGTTTGATGCGAAAGATCCACTTGTAGCCAACAATGTTCGAGGCTTGTTCGGCAGGTACAAGATCCCAGGTTCCATTGCAGACAAGTGCGTCAAATTCCTCGCTCATTGCCTTTCTCCACCGAGGGTCCTTAAGAGCTTGAGGGACCGTCTTCGGTTCAGTGTCGTGATAAGAGAGAACAGCGGAATAGGAGCAGTTGTGATTCACCTTCGACATTTTGGCCTTAGCTCTTGTTTGCATAGGATGAATGTTGCCACGAACAATAGGTTCATTTACCGTGGGAGCAGTGACGTCCGAAACTGAGTTATCTGAAACAGAGGCCACATCCGGTGAAGCATGAGATGTGGACATGTCCGGTGAAGGATCTGTTG
>CM071865.1:5412089-5428445 GCA_036759665.1 Gynandropsis gynandra | reverse complement strand
CGAGAGGTATAGATCCTAGAATGAGTGGGATCAAGGCATAAGTAGGCACTTTGGGTGGTGGAGTATCCTAGGAACACACACGGTTTAGAACGAGGTGAGAGTTTGTGGGTGGAGTATGGACGAAGCCACGGATAGATAGACAACCAAAAGTCCGAAGTTTAAGATAGTTCAGGAAGGTGCCTAGAAGTTTAGTGTATGGGCTGTCATAGGAGAGACTTGGAGTGGGTAAGTGGTTAATGAGGTAGACCGCGGTTGGGAAGGCATACGTCCAAAAGGAGACGAGAAGTGAGGCGTGTGAAAGGAGGGAAAGACCTGTTTCAACAATATGACGGTGACGACGTTCAGATATACCGTTGTGTTCAGGAGTATGAGGTGGGGTGGTATGATGAGAAATGCCGTGAGTAGTGAGAAAAGAGGCTAGGACAATGTACTCTCCACCATTATCGGTATAGAGAGTACGGATGACTGTTTGGAACTGTTTTTCAACAAGGGTTTTAAACTTGATAAAAATGTTCCGAACTTGGGATTTTTGTTTGAGAGGATAAAGCCATGTATAGCGGATGTAGTGATCAACAAAAATGACGTAATATTTGAAACCATCAACAGAGATGATTGGTGATGTCCAAACATCGGAGAAGATGATTTCAAGAGGATTGGAGGTTGTAATGGTAGATTCATGAAATGGTAACTTGTGGCTTTTATTGGTTGAGCAAGAATTGCATAACAAGGACGAACATGACTTAGACAACGGTAACGAATTCTTAGAAACGACATGCTTTAAAATGGAAAACGAAGGATGACCTAAACGAAAATACCATTCGGACAAAGTGGTCTTGACACTATGGAGAGCCACAATTTGAGAGGTGAAAGACGCGGGAATCGGCCACTCATAGACACCGTCTTTAGACTTTCCGTGAAGTAGATGCTCCCTCGTTTTTAGATCCTTCACCTGAAAGTGATCATCAAAAAATTCCACGGAAACTTCATTAGTCCGACATAATTGTTGAATGGAGATAAGGTTCTTGTTCATCATAGGTACACATAAGACATGATCAAGGTGAAGGTATGAATCACGTGATGATCTAGGGATAGAGAGAGAACCAATATGGGTGATGGGCAACAAAGAGCCATCACCGATTACCACTTCTTCACCATCCTTGTACGGAGAATGTAGCGCTAAATTTTGGAGATCCGACGTGATATGATGAGAGGAACCACTGTCAAGGAGCCACTGTTCCGGTTCATATGTCGTGAGGGTTGTGTTGTGAGCGTGCGGCTGCCAAGGGCGCGGCGAGGGAGTCCAATGCGGTGAGGGAGCAGGAGCGGAATTCTGACTTCTGTGAGAGGGAAACGGCTGTGGACACCGACGGGCGCTGTGTCCATAGACTCCACACAGTTGGTAGCGCCCTTGGTACCCTAAAGATGGTCGGTTGTCATTCCGTCGCCAATGAGAGGAACCGTGCTGCCTGTTATATTGCTTCGGGCGAGTGTTGGCAGCGAGAGCAGTGACCGACGGCGAGAAATGCAGGGGAGTAGATTGGAGGAGTTTGGCTTCGTGACTGAGGAGTTTTTCATGAAGTTCCTCGATCGGAATAATGCTTTCTCGAGCATTCACCGCATCCACAATAGGCTTGTAGTCTTCCGGCAATCCATCGAGGATGTATTGCAGTAGATCTTCAGCATCAAGTGGCTTTCCGAGAAGCGTTAATTCATCCGCTTTGTTGATAATGGTGCGCATGTAATCGTCTATGGGTTGAGATCCTTTTGAACTTCGCTTCAGTTGCTCCTTGAGTTGAAGGATATGCCCCCGTGATGCCTTGCCATACGTTTGAGCAAGGAGGAGCCAGGCCTCTCGCACGGACGAGACCCGAGCCACTATCGGCTGTAGAGGAGGAGAGATGGCACCGAGGATTGCAGAAAACAGGAGGCGGTCTTGCTGTTTGAATGGGGCGAACGTTGGATTTGGATGAGCAATGCCATCGACGAGGAGGGTAGCGTCCGGGACGACGGAATCCGTTTGGATAAAACAATCCAACCGATGACCCTCAAGTAGAGCACGGATCTAAATACTCCAGATCAAGTAATTGGAGGAGGTGAGTTTGGTCACGTTCGACATATTGACCGTGAGAAGAGTGCCATTAGGCTCATGGGGATTGAACACCGGAGTGACGTCTGCAGCGGATGAGTTGGCCATGGTTGAGACGGAACGGCTGGGCGGCAGCGTTGGGCTGATGGGTTCGGATGCGGGTGAGCGGCGTTTGGGTGACGGCGCAACGTTGGGTGACGGCGCAGCTTTGGCTGACGGCGGCTGAAAGGAAAGGAAAAGGGGTGAGCGGCGCCGGAAAAGAGAGGCAGGGTTGGCCGACGGCGGCGTAAAAATAAGGGTAGGGTGAGCGGCGGCGGAAAAGAAAAATTAGGATTGGCCGACGGCTGAAAATTTTAGACGTAGGTCTTTAGTGACTCTGATACCATATGAACTCGTGTTTGTCTTATTATTCAAATGAATAACGTACAAGATGTATATATAGGTACAAGAGTTAGAAAACCCTAATGAACGTTAAATTACATAATTATCCCTTTCTCTTATATATAGATCTTAAACTAAAAGAAATGATATGATATGAGATTTTATAATCGATATACGTAACAATCATAATATTCGGAATATTAGAAATTTTTGATTTCGATATGAATTGATTTTAATAAAAATATATCTGTATGTGTGGAGTACTTATCTCTAGAACACTTCTGTTGCACGATTGTTGTGTGTATCATACAACAACTTCAAATAATGGATCACCCCCGGAAAATAAGAAGAGAGAAGTCATGGTCAATGAGTTCATTGGATTGTGACCTTATAATTGATAAATAACAAAATTAGGTCAGAGACAAAGCATGATTTTTACGTTGTACCAAATCACCCGCGTTAAAACAAAATCTCTAAACACGAATTGTGATTCATATATATATGTACGCGCGCGCGCTTGCTTGCGTGTGAACGTCTTCAAGGATTTTATTGTCTCTCGTCTAAACTTAATCTTGACATATACAATATCTACACGTTATAATTATAAAAAATGATAATTACATTCACACACACATTTATACTCACACTTAATAACTATATTCATTTCAAAATTTGTATATTACAATCAATATGCAATATTAAAAAATGATTTATTAATAACAGTGATCAGTTTTTCTTATGAAATAAATATATTTTAATTATCTAAGATGATTTAATTCTACTGTAAGTGGATGATACAAAATATATTTTTTTTCTATTTAGATTGGAATTTTATTTTATGGAGGTTATTACATTAACGAATGTACATGACGGATCATATAATTTATAAAGCTTCTTTAAATATGAAAGAGTTAATTTCGATGAATGAAAATAAATAAAATAATGTTTAATTTTGATGTTAAAAAGTAGTATAATTATAGAAAAGTGGGATGTTTAAAGCTTGCAAGCAATTTCATTGTAATATTCATAGTATAGTTTAACATTATAATTTGGAATTCCACACCCCATATACACAGGTAAGTGCTTATGAACCAAGTTTGTCTCACCTACCATGTACCAAACCAAAACATATATATTTGGAAAATTCCATTCTACGGCCTATTTTAATAGGATTACATATAGACCTACACGTAATTATAGATAAAGTTAACAAATAATTATAAATATGAACATAATAAACTATTTGGTGTTAAAACATTTCTAATGGATATTTTGTTGAAATTTTTTAAAATATATAAAATATTCTAATTTCGTTGTAACTTGTTTTTCCACTATTTAAATCATATAAATCCAAAAATTTATTATTAAATAGAAGTATCTATTTTCAAATATTTTCTAAAAAACTCATATATGATAAAACATAAGAATACATAAAGTTGAAATTCAATATTTCTATCACATGTGATCTTCGAACAATTGGAATTGGATTCCATCCTCTTCACCGAGAGTCTTGAAGAACATCCACGTCCAACTATTCCCTTTACCCAACTATTCCCTTTACACCCTTAACTATGCCCCTACTGAAAAAAGAAATACATTTTAACTGATATTTTGTTTTCAATCCTATTCTTTCCTAAAAAAAAAAATCAAATTTCAAATCTACCCTTAAAATATTGATAACCTCATATTACCTTTGTTCTTCAGTTAATCGACCGTTTTTCTCTCTCCTCCAAAGCACCTCGATTTCCCTTTTCTGTGGCGTGAAAATTACAGTTCTCCTACACTATATCAGATTTCACACGAATAGCTTGAAATTGACATCAAATTTATACCATATAGTTTGAAATTGACATCAGATTCATCGTGAATAGGTTGAAATTGTTTGTTGTCAACAAAGAAACTTACAATTAAGCACGTTCCGTAGAAAAACCAGGTATGTATAGTGATTTTTTTTTGTGTTTCTTTTGTGAATTGGATAATCCGAGTGAAAAGTGAGTAATATGTACAGATTCGATTCTCACTTTTTCAAAACAAGTCATATTTATTGAAATGTCAAATGATCTCAATGAGTGAAAGTCTCTTCGAGTCGCATGGTCGCATTGGGTCATCAGATTCATATTGAAACACATGGCTGTATAGGGTCACAGATTCTCATCGAGTCGCATGGTCACAGCAGGTCACAAAGTCTCATCGAGGCACACGATCGCACAGGCTCACAGAGTTTCATCAAGTCGCAAAATTGCAGAGGGTCATAGAGTCTCATCGAGTCGCACTGGGTCATACAGTCTCATCGAGTCGCACGATCGCATTGGGTTGCAGAGTCTCATCGAGTCGCACAGTCGCGCTCTGTTAGAGAGTCTCATCGAGTCGCACGGTCGCACTCTGTTACAGAGTCTCATCGAGTCGCACGGTCGCACTGAGTTACAGAGTCATATTGAAACACATGGTTGCACTGAGTCACATATTGTCATCGAGTCGCATGATCGCAGTGTGTGAGGCCCGTACGACTCGGTAAAATGAGTCGGTGGGTGCACCCACATGCATATATATATATATATTAATATAATAAGGTTAAGAGAAGCAAAGGAAAAAATAAGAAGAGCAGTCGTACGTTGGTCGAGAGAAGAAAAGAAGGAAAAAGAAAATAGAAGAAAAAAGAAGAGAGAAGAAGAGAAAGAGGAAAAAAAGTTGGAGAAGAACCTTCAATTTTTCATCACGTTCTTCGTGGATGAATTCTAATCGAAATTATGGTAAATCTCTAATTAATTTGTTGTGATTATTTCCTTAATTCGAAGATCCATATTATGGAATTTGATTAATTGAATGGATCTATAATAGAAAAAAATTGATTGGTGTTGTTGCTAGCAATATTATCCAGAATCGTCGAGTCATCGGAGAAGCTAAGGTGATGATTTTCTCCATCCTAATTTCGGATTTGAGGTTGATTTATGGAGATATTATACTTTTAAAATGAGGCATGATCATAATAGGATTAATAGGATCATAATGGGAAAAGTGAGACGTTACAAGTGAATTGGATTAAACCCTCGATTTATCGTATGAGAATTGATGACAAGTATATGAGTTGTATAAGTGACTAGAGATGATCTAGAGAATTGACATGTGACCAAGTGTTGGGGTCGGAGGACATCGATATTTTGGTTCGGTGTTAAAGCCGAGTGAATATCTTGTTAGTGTGCTCGATCGAGTGATTTCACACTCGAAATTTCAGAAGAAGGCGTGTGCGAGCGTGTCGCTGAGAGTTGTCATGTGAGGAGTATCGGGTCGACGACGTTAATAATGTGACACTTGGATCTGGGCCGGCTTCATATCGTGCTAGGATTGTGGTAACTGTTCGAGCGATGGAGCGTCAAGTTAGTCTGATCAGTGGATCTGCCGGTGTCGTACTGTGTTGGGGTTGTGGTAACTTTTGAGCACAGAGCGTCGAGTTAGTGAGGTTAGTGGATCTGCCAACGTCGTATCGTGTTGGGTTTGTGGTAACCTTTCGAGCGACCTTGCGAGATCTTCAATGTGCTGGGGTCATTTGGACTTTGCGAGCGTATGCCCGAGCTAGAGTCGTGTGGACTCTGAGTTATGTTCCAGTGTGGTACTAGTCTTAGACTTTGGATACTTAGTCGGGTTGGGTAGAGTTATCTGTATGTCTTTAGTTTAGACTTTGGATAGATCATTATTTTATGTTATTCAATTTAGAATGAAGGAATACGTGGCACAGAGTACGTACACGCACTGATCTCACTGAGTGCGTATTTTGTACTCACCCTATTTGTGACTCATGGATGGACAAGATATGACAAGAAAAAAGAGCAACGAGGTTGAGAAGCATCATGAAAACTGAAAGCGGTCTGATGGGAGGGGCGTACACGAGGTCTCGATGTGTTTTATTTTGCATTTCGTATTTATTTTATTCATTTACCATGATAATGATCTGTATTTCATTTGTTATTTGGTCCGGACCATTTTTATTTGGAATAAATTATTTATTTTATTTTATGAACGCGTTTAGGCGATGAAACGTGTAGCCACCTCTTGGAGGTGATGGTGGACACTCCTAGACCCGAGGTAGTTCTGGGATGATGGGTGTTAAAAATTGGCATCAGCGTCCGATTGTCATTTTCGTATTTATCGTTTTCACTGGATTTCAAAATGTTTTGCGAAATATTTTAATAAAGCCACGAGACCTAGCACACATGTCTTGAATTATCTAATGGGGTTTAGAGCTATGGAAACTAATAGTAGTTAATTGTGTGTAGCAGACAGTACCAAGGAGGATTATTACTAGAGCCCTTGGTCGTGAAATGAGTGGAGACTCTCGTTCCATTAGTCGTACGCAATCTCAATCATATGGACGAAGATCGCAAAATGGAATAGATAGAGATGTCATAAGCGAAATGTTGAGAGAGCTATTAGCAGAAAATCGACAACATGACCAAGAGGAGAGTTCGGCGATGCCACAGGTACCGCTGCAGGCACCGACACCACCGACAGTACAACCACATGCTCCACCACAAGTACTGTTGCCACCAACACCAACGTCTCTTCCAGTGTTGAATCAGAGGCATGTAGAGACGTTGGAGTATTTCTGCGTCATGGATCACATGGCTAAATGGGGTACAAAGCCATTCTGTGGTGGCGTGATACCTCCAATGAAGGCGGAAGAGTGGATGTTTCAATTAGAGCGGAACTTTCGATCATCTAGATTAGGGTGGGCGTTTCGGGTTACCCGGACTGACCCAACCCGAAAAACCCAACACGTGAGATAAACGGGTTTTGTAGAAAACCCATATGGGTTCAAAATCTAAAATCCAAATGGGTTCGGATCGGTTCGGGTTGGGTTCTGGAGCCCGATGAACCCAAAAAAACCTAACCCTTCTAACCTAATTTTTTGTATGTTAAATTTGGAACCCAAATTACCCATTTAAACCCGAATTACCCGTTTAAAACCCGAATTACCCGTTTAAAACCCAAATTACCCGTTTAAACCCGAATTATCCGTACTTAAATAACCCAAAAAATCCGAAGAACCCGAGAACCCGAAATAACCCAAATACAATTCGGGTTTTTTTGGGTTCAATGTTTCCAAACCCGAACCCAACCCGAAACCCGAGGAACCCATCCCAAAAATCAAATGGGTTTTTTTGGTTCAATTTTTTAAAACCTGAGGAACCCGGAACGAACCCGAGGAACCCGTCCCGAAACCCGGATTGCCCACCCCTAATCTAGATGTCCATTAGAGTTTAAGATGGATATTGCACTCCACTATTGGAGAGAGAAACATTGTTCTGGTGGGACGAGATTCAGAGGGAACGTCTAGATCATATGTTTTCTTGGGATGAATTCAAACAAATTTTTGAGTTGAAGTATATACCACACGCTGCTCGTGAAGAGATGGAGTTATCATTTCTATAGCTCACACAATTTGACCGTACTGTTGCTCACAGTTTGGGTCAAATCAGTAACCTGAGAAATTCTTAATATCAACAAATATTTGCAAAGACTACGACCGGAGATCAGAAGCAGGATTGAGATAATCTAGCATGGATCATTGTCTGAGCTAGTTCAGAATGCTCAGTTGGTAGAGAATGGACTCATCGAGGAGGGCATCTTGAAGTCTTCTGATACCAAGGCGAAACATGTTGTCTAGCATATTCAGGGGAGATCAGACTAGAGGAAAACTGTTTAGACTCGTCCTATCGTAGCAACACCAAGGTACCTATGTCATTGTTGTGGACGTGAGCATGTTGGGGGTGCCAAAGATTTGATAGGCAAGTAGGATGTTTCTGATCGATGTGGAAGTTTAGAGCACCAGTTTTATGATTGCCCTCAGCAAGTGGGAGGAACTATGAGGCAAGGACAATTCGATGGATGTTTGCACTGTGATAGTATGGATCATTTTCAAAAGGATTGTCCGAGGCCACCACCACCACCACCACCACCAGCGGGCCTAACGCCACAGGTTAGAACTAGGAAGTCTGAAAAGCGTGCATCAAAACGTAGGGCTGTATAACCACGAGTATATATCATGTGAGGTTACGAGGATGAAAGTGAGGGCCAAGAAAGAGACACTCAACCTATCGTTGGATCATAATCGTGGGAGGCATGTCTATTCATGTGTTCTTTGACATTGGTACGACACATAATTTTGTGAGTCTATCGATGGCTAATAAATTAGTTGTTCAACCTAAACATTTAACGAGTATTTTTCGAGTGCATACTCCTGGAGGTCAAATTTTAGAATCCCAAGGGGTTATTAAGGAGGTACCCGTGGTGATAGAAGGAGAAGAACTAGCCGTAGAGCTTATCATCATTCCAATAGAATGCTATGATGTAATCCTTGGAATGGATTGGTTGTCAAGACATTGAGCTGTGATGGATTGTCGTAGTTGTCAAGTACATTACCAGAAAAGAGGCAAGGAGCTTATGTATCAAGGAAGTCGATCGGTTCAAGGGATTCACATCATCTCAGCGTTGTATATAGAACGATTACTAGATCAAGGGTGTGACTTATATCTCGCTACCATATCGGTAGAAGAAGTGGGTTTATCTGTGCAAGTCGAGGAGATCCCTGTAGCGCGAGAGTTTGCAGATATTTTCAAAGAAGTGCAGGGCTTACCACCATCGCGAGGGGATCCATTTGAGATTGAGCTAGAACCGGTACTGCTCCAATATCAAAGTCTCCATATTGAATGACACTAGCGGAAATGGCAAAGTTAAGGAAGCAATTAGATGAGCTACTCGAGAATGGTTTTGTATGACCGAGTACATCACCATGGGGTGCACCAGTCCTATTTGTAAAGAAGAAAGATGAGAGTTTCAGACTGTGCATTGATTATAGGGCTCTAATAGAGTCACTGTAAAAAATCGTTATCCACTACCGATGATCGATGAGTTATTAGATCAGTTAAGAGGTGCGATTTGGTTCTCAAAGATAGATTTAGCATCGGGATATCATCAGATTTCAATTGCAGAAAGTGACATTAGGAAGACCACATTTTGAACTCGGTATGGGCATTATAAATTTGCAGTCATGCCATTTGGTTTGACTAATACCCCTACCGCGTTCATGAAGCTAATGAACAATGTGTTTCAAGACTACTTGGATCGTTTTGTTATAGTATTTATCGATGAAATTTTGGTCTACTCCAAGAGTCTCAGGGAACAATGATTGTTTGCGAAGTTGAAAAATTGTAGTTTCTGGAAGAGACGTGTTAGATTTTTGGGACATGTCGTATCGGAGGAAGGAGTTTCTTTCGATCCTGAGAAGGTGTCAGCGATTTTAAGTTCGAAACAATCGACAAATGCATCAGAGATAAGGAGCTTTTTAGGATTAGCAGGGTACTATCAACGTTTTGTTATGAACTTTGTTAGTCTAGCAACTCCACTTCATTTTGTTTGAGTTGATCCTCCAATTGTATATTCTCTTTTACTAGCCTAACGTTTTACTTCTTTATTTTCATCTAGAATTCATACAACGACTCAATATTAAGATCATCATCACTATCATTATCAAATACCATTTTTTCACCTAGGAAAGCCACAAGACTCGTCATGTCCACTTCTTCTTCCTCTTCATCGATTTCAGATTCACTCAAAGTTTGAAGAAATTTTCCTTTTCTTCTTATGAATTTCTTCACATTCAACTTTTGTGTGTTCGTACCTCTTAGACTCAAAGCATTGAATTTCCTTTAACTTTTTCAGCATTGCTACTCTCTTTAAGGTATTTGGACATACTGCTATTAAATGATCGAAACCTTAACAATTTTGGTATTGAGAAAAGTTCTTTCATCCTTTAAATCTGGTCAAAAATTTGAATTTCCTCTCTTCTTTTTCTTTATGATTTTTTCATATTCCTTTGCCATATATGCTATGCTTTCATCCAAGGCACCGAGACGACTTGCTTCATCTTTTACCTGCAACGCAACCCCTTCATGTTCGATCCATTATCATATTTTAAACTCATCTCATGAACTGAAAGAATTCCAACAACTTTCATAAATTCGGTAGTGTTAGTGTTCATTGTTATTTTCATTGCAACTTCCTTAGCTTCAAATTTCTTTGGTAGACAACAAATGAGTTTCTTCACTAGCTTATTCTCTTGTAAATCGTTCCTCGATTATGTGCCTAATTGGTTTAGTGCATTCTATTTTACACTAAATTCAATGATGTTCTTATCTTTATCCATTCTCATATTTTTAAATTGTGAGGCTAGAATGTCTTGACAAGTTCTTCTTACACGAGATGTCCTTTAATGTTGTATCTGAAGCTTATCCTAAGTCTCTTTTGTTGAAACAACTACTCGGTGTAAGTCCATACTTGTTAACTAGATTGCACATGAATTATCGTCTTCTTTTCCACGACCTGCTCTAATACTAATTAAAATTTTATATGGATCTTAATTGAACACTAGGATTAAACCATGATGATCTTCTACCATCACAAAAGCAAACTGCTTTATTCACGTTGTAAACGTTCAGTTACAAATATTTCTCACCCAAACACATCTAAACTCACTCAAAATAAACCTCACGTCTCTAAATTAATTTTGAATCACACACAATCGTAAAACTCATAGTCACAATCACTTAGTTTAATACACCCTAGTGTATGAACTTCACGCATGTGAATCCCACTCACACACATATGGACACACAAGAAATGATTGTCTTTTAGTCCTCTCTTATGAAGTTGTGTCTTTCTCTCAAATTAAGTTTCTTTTGCTATTGTTTTAAATTTCGAGAATTTTTTGTTGCTTCTTGCTCCTTTTATAGGTTATCTTCAACTAGGTTTTTCCACGGACTTCTTATATCTTAGTTGTTGTCTTCTTTCTTTGTAGATTTAATCCTCTTAACTTCGAGTTTGTTGTTAACTTGTTCAAATATATGAGTTTGTTGTTGAGTTGTTCAAATTTTTGTTGTGTCCAAATGTTTAGCCTTTTGTTGTTGATTATCAAATTTTCCAAATGGAATTGAAGGAAGCTTGTGTTGGTGAAGCCAGGTTCTTTTTCTTGGTGGTCCTTTCCAAGTTTTTAGTGACTTGAGAAATATGCCTCTTGTGCACTGATGTCTACAACGATTGAGTTCTGCAAGATTCATCAAAATGTCTGTTGAATATGCATTGGTATTCGTGAAGAAGGAATCAACAACTTCATGAGTGACGTTATATGTAAGGTTTTGAAATGATGTCGTCAATTGGGCATTTTTTCAGCCTTTAAGTCAGAATTCTGTTGATCATCTTGCTTTTAGGGTCCGAGACTTGTTTGAAAGGTTCCTAAGTTTGCTAAAATTTGGAAATTTCTTGTTACCTTTGTTTTTTGAAATGAATGCTCGTAAGTATATATTGATTGAAACTGTTGAGCGTAGTGACATTCTTGTTATCGAATATATCTTTCAGAATCAGTGCCTTATGGACCTTCTATCCAAGTATGTCCATGATACTTTTGCATAGATCTTCTATCTCATGATATTCCACTTACAACTCTTCTTAGGTAGAACGATAACTGTTACGTATTGAAATCATGGTTGACATTAATTTGATGTTACAACCAAGAAAGAAGACAGGGCAGCACGAAACAAAAAATGGGCAGAAGGTACTTGCAGGAGGCAACAAACCACCATTCAGTTTCACTTACAGAAGAAGGAAGAAAACTGTAGGAGTTGAGAGACACTAGCGAAAGCTTTACGGGACCCCTATGGATCGCATTACTATGCTACAGTAACCACTTTTGGACAATCATGAGAAAAAGTCTAAAGTTAGGAGTTTGCTGAAAATAGACTCAAAACTAGACTTCTTGCAAAGTTCTTGGATTCAGAATCATATTCTATATTGTGTAAGAGGACAGAAAAGGGTAAAAATGATTATGGGTTGTTCTTTGGTTGGGGAGATGGTGAATCCTCCATAAACTTTGACCGGAATCTTATTTCTTTTTAATAGAAACCTCTTTTTATTACATTTTATTGAGTTTTACATATAAAAATATTAACAAATTGGTATCAGAGTCCTTTCGATCCTATAGAAACAGAAAATCATGAACCATTGTCGGTTCTAGCTGGCATTTGAGCAAATTCAGACAAGAAAGGATGAAACTCAAGCAGTAATACATAGTTTGTTGATGGAACAGAGTCACACCATGGGCATCGATCTAGAGATAGTTGCATCTTCACTTAGAACTGGCGACATAAAGGTCTCACCAGTGAAGAAACCCTAGGATGAATCATTGCTTGGATTCCATTTATGTAACATTTACGGTTGAAGAAGTTTATAGAAAATGTATCTTAAGCCAAACTGTATCGTGGAGAACCACTACCCTGAAAACGTATTTCGGCACAACCGTGGTGCAACTGACGACCGAATGTTTTCCAAGATTAACACAGCAACCTTCCCCCGTTCACGTGGAGTCGTGAAGGGAAGGATAGAATAGCAGAATTGTCACACTCAGGGGTAAAAATTTAGGGTAGAAGAGACAAAGAAAAAGATATACACGATGATATCTCTCAATAGTCTCATACCCTTTCATATATGGCCGAACCAACCTAGTTGAAAACGTTCCACAAAGTAGAAACCACCCCTTGAATATAGCCACGTTTCAAAAAGAGTTAAATAGGCTCGGTTGAAAAAGTCTATGCATATGTTGCATGTTAATCCGAAAATATATGTGAGTTTGTAAAACATGGCCTAGCCTAGCCCAGCCCGGTCCGGACAGGGGACGACGCATGTGGACGGACGACAATGGCGTCATCGTCGCACGCGTGTAGTAATTTTAGTAAAACCCAACACATTATCAAAATCCCTCCAATGACTCCTTTCGATAACATTAATATTCATGATTACATATATACTATAATTAAAAATTCTCCTAAGCAATGTGGGAATCTTGAGTTTCCACAAAAGGATAAAAAAGCAAGAATAATGAGTCATTTCTTTCAACAATCCCCACAAATGACTACCTCAATTTTTAAAATTACGAGTGAAAACGAATAAATGTAGGAATTGAATTACTTAAACATCAATATCTTTCGATTGAATTGATATGTAATGATGTGAGACAACAACTTGAGCTAGTGGAAGTGAATTGATTCTTGAACTTTCAAAAGCTTAGATTGAGACCCTCACAACACGTATCAATTCCTTAATATTTGCTATTCCGCGATACGGTTACAACGTTTTTAAAGGCGACCCACCTTCACACTCATTTCAACAATAACTTCATCAAGAATGTCTTAATTATATACCACTCAACAATAGAGCTATGAAGTTATTAAGTCTTTTAGATGTCAATATCATCATCCATCAAGTCTTTAAAAAAAGACCACTCAATGTCTAGAGCTATGGAAAAAGTCTTTCCGTCTTGAATCTCAAACGTCCATCAAGTCCTTTATAGAACCACTCAACAACTAGAGTTATAGAATAAGTCTTCCCGACTTATATCTCGAACAATCCATCAAGTCCTTTATAGGACCACTCAACTACTAGAGTTATGGAATAACAATCACAAATAGGAATGGACTGATTTGCTCATCAAAATTCAAACGAGAGGTTTAAGTCACATTCCTTTAGAAGAGTTTGAATGATTCTTCTCGATAATCCTTTTGTTAAAGGATAGGCCAAATTCCTTTCTGATCTCACAAACTCTAAAGAGATCATTCCATCTTTCAAGAGATGTTTAACTTTTCCATGTCTTATGCGAATGTGTCTTCTTTTACCGTTATACACATAATTCTTTTCAACTCCAATGGAAGCTTGTGAGTCACAATGCAAGGAGACATGAACAATAGACCCTCACAATGGAATATCTCCTAATAGGTTTTTCAACCATTCAGCTTCTTGACCAACTAAATTCAAGAGCGATAGACTCTGATTCCATAGTAGACCAAGCAATACAGGTTTGTTTCGATGATTTCCATGAAATAGCTCCTCCATCTAATGTAAACACATATCCACTGGTGGAACTCACTTCATCATTATCTGTCACCCAATTTGCATCACAATAACCTTCAAATACTATGAGAAACTTGTTAAAATGTAAGCATAACTTCATAGTCCCCTTAAGGTATATCAATAATCGACGAAGTGCATTCCAATGTTCACTGTTTGGATTATGAGTGTATCTACTTAGTCTAATTATAGTATAAGAAATATCTGGTCTTGTGTAGTTCATGAGATACATAACACTTCCTATAATCTTAGAATATTCAATTTGTGAAACACTATCACCATTGTTTCTTTTAAGATTCATGCTCGGATCATAAGGAGTTCTTATAGACAATTCATCAAAGCAATCAAATTTTTTGAGAATCTTCTCAACGTAATGTCATTGACATAAAGAAAAACCATTTTTTTATTTTATGAATTTTAACACCAAGAATCACATCAACTTCTCCTAAGTCTTTCATATCAAAATGAGATGATAGAAACATCTCGGTATCAATGATTACTTCTATGTTTGAACCAAAGATTAACATGTCGTCTACATATAGGCATGTGATCATACAATTAGACCAAAAAAACTTTGAGTAAACACATGAATCCGATACATTCACTATATAGCCATGGTTTACTAAAGTACGATCAAATTTTTCATACCGTTTTTTGGATGCCTTTTTGAGATCATAGAGGGATTTTTTGAGCTTAGACACTTTTTTCTTGCCCAGCTATGATGAATTGATGCGTATCAGAGTTAAATTTAAATAACCTAATCTACCCGCAAGTGCACGGCACGTGTGTAGTATTTTAGGTGTCGATCCCACAGAGACTACGCAACACTACCTAAACCCGAACTACGAATCAAAGTTGCTAACGAAAGAATGGTGATAAGGAATGAAAAACTAAATGTAAATAAACTACTTGGGTTCTAACGATAAGATAAACGTCCTAGGAAACCGGTTTCACCACAAGACTACCGAAACACACGATCAACCTATCTATCATGCAATCCCAATTAAAGCTATCTAAGGCGGACGATCCTAACATGATATCTACCCTCTCTCAAGGCATAGACACGTGATCTAGACAAGCTGCCCCCTACTTTCGTGGCTGACACCATGAACTAAACCCATAAACTCTGTGATTCGCCCGTTCACCCTCAACCGTTGCTACCCTACTTTCGTGGCCTAACCTCGGTTGTTCTAAACCTGACTTTCTAGGATTAGAATTCTCCTTTCGGTCCTTCTCCTAACCCCTAACACATGAATCTACATGGCCAGCGCAAACACAAGTAAATTAAGCACTCAGATAAAGAATAGATGAACTAAAACAGGAAGATGCATTCAAAATAGATCAAAAGCGGTCTCGGGATAGCCAAGGGCTAATCCCTACTCCTAGAACAAACAAACTACTCGCTCATGCGTCTGTAAAGAAACATAAACATAGTAGAAATTCTAAGGAACATAAAAACCAAACAAAACCGAAGTGGTGGTGCTTGATCTCCAATGCTCCTCGCAAGAATCTGCTCTATCTTTCGCTGAATTGTTCTCCTCTGTAAGCTTGCTGTAATGACGTCTTTTTGCCTCCTTTGAAGCCTCCTAAACCGGTCCATATGTTGCCTAAATTGCCCCACGAGTTCCCTTATGTTTTAAGTTAAGTTTACTTAAGTTTTGAGCAGTTACGGGCCGCGACCCGCTCAGGTAGTGAGTGTACCCGCTCGGGTGCAGCTAGGGCAGTTCGTGCAGATTGTGTGGGCTGGAATGATGCCCGATCGAGCATGGCATGTGTGCCCGCTCGGGCACAAGGCAAAATGCTCGGGAATGCTTGCCCGAGTCGTGCTAAATGATCCACACAATTGGCCGTAGGTTTTGCCCGATCGTGCAAGGGTTGTGCCCGACCGGGTGAGGCTTTTCCATGCTCAATCTCGTCCCGTTTGTCCCGTGATGATCCCC
>CM071865.1:5372115-5395425 GCA_036759665.1 Gynandropsis gynandra | reverse complement strand
GAAGATGAAGAAGAGCAAGTTCCGACGGCGAGGAGGGTGAGATTCCGACGGCGAGGAGGGTGACGTTCCGACGGGATGGGAGGGAGGCGCGCGAGGAGGCTGCAAGAGAGGAGGCTGCAAGAGAGGAGGTTGCAAAAGAGAGAAGAGGTATGCAAAATTAGGGTTAGAGGGTATGTAAAATTAGGGTTAGAGGGTATTTAGGTAATAAACAATAAAATTAAGGGTATATTTGTAATTTTTGCGGGTACCCGCGGGTACCCGTTTAAGAAACTAAATTACCCGTCCCGAACCCGAACCCGCGGGTATTGAAACTAAATTACCCGAACCCGAACCCGAACCCGCGGGTACGAGTAATTTTTTGCGGGTTCGGGACGGGTTTCGGGACGGGACTGTTCCTGCGGGTTTTTTGCCCACCCCTAGCCTCCATCGATCTAGAAGCTTGTGAATATTGTTACAAATAGAACTGAAAGAGTACTTTATTAATTAACCAAACTGGCCATATATATCGCCTTATAGACTTAACAAAAACTTACAAAGACTGAAAATAAAAAACTGAAACAGACTCTACTAACAAAATGGCTAAAGACTCGGACTCTATTACACAACTACGTGTGACTTATTCTTGATCGTTGAATGAACAACCAACTAACATTCCCTCCCTTAAACTAAACCATCACAGTTTAGTTTACTTATGACATGTTAACCATCTCAAGTCTGCAACGCAGCTTCTCAAATTGTTCCACCTTCAGGGACTTAGTAAAGATATCTGCAATCTAATTTTCTGATGCACAGTAACACAGCTTGACAACTCCATCATTTACCAAGTCACTTAGATAGTGAAACCTTACTTCAATATGTTTACTCTTGCCATAGAAAACTGGATGTTTAGACAATTGAATCGTTGAGCTGTTATTACACATGATCACAGTCTCAGCTCCTTCTGCAACTTGAAGTTGTTCTAATACCATTCTGATCCAAACCGCGTGACACACATGCTCTTGCAACAATGTATTCGACTTCGGTTGTGGAAAGAGCCACCATAGGCTGTTTCTTTGATCCCCACGACACTGCCCCAGACGCCAACATGAACACAAACCCAGAGGTGCTTTCCAATCATCTACGTCACCAACATAGTCACTATTTGTGTAACCCAAGAGCTCAAAGCTTCCTTCTTCTATTTTGTAAAGAACTCCTAACTCTGTTGTTCCTTTTAGGTATCGTAGGATTCTTTTTGTTGCATTCCAATGAGATATTCATGGAGAGGCCATAAATCTGCTTATCAAACATACATCATACATCAAATATGGCCTTGTTACCGTCAGATACATAAGGCTCCCCACCAGCTGCCTGAACAAGGTCTCATCCGCTTTGTCTCCTCCTTGGTCTTTGTGTAGCTTTATTCCTGGTACAATCGGGTTCTTCACTGAGTTACTCTCTTCTGTGTCGAATCGTACCGGTACCTCATTTGCATATCGCCTTTGATAGATAAAGATTTCTTCTTCACTTTGTTTTACCTCTACACCAAGAAAATATTTCATCTTTCCCAAGTCAGACATCTCGAACTCCAGCATCATTGATTGTTTAAACTCATCACAGAAGCTCCTATCATTCCCAATAAAAATTAGATCATCAACATACAAATTGACGATGATAAACTTACTTCCGTACGATTTAGTGAACAGAGTGTGTTCGCTTGGGCATCTGTCAAACTTTTCTTTGAGAAAGTAAGATTCAATCCTGTTGTACCAAGCACGTGGGGCCTGTTTGAGTCCATACAACACTCTTTTAAGCTTGTACGCTTTCTCTTCTTCTCCCTTTCTTATGAATCCTTCTGGCTGATCAACATATACATCTTCTTTAAGCTCTCCATGTAAAAAAGCACTTTTAACATCGAGCTGAAACACATCCCATCCGAATTGTGTTGTTATTGCCAGTATTATTCAAACCGTATCCAACCTTGCTACTGGGGCAAATACCTCTGTATAATCAATACCATAGTTTTGTGCATAGCCTTTAGCAATAAGTCTGGCCTTATATTTCTCTATTGCACCATCTTCGTTAAATTTTTTTTTATAAACCCATTTAACACCAATTGGTTTAACACCTTCAGGCAACGTAGTGAGCTCCCATGTGTGATTTCTCTCTATTGCTTCTATCTCTTTCACCATAGCTTCTCTCCAGATCGCTAGTTTTTCTGCATCAACAAAACATGTTGGATCTTGCTTTGTCACACTCATCATCATCATCAAGACATTCAGACTATTTTCTTCTTCTTCGAGCAAATTTGTTTCTAGTTCGTAGTCTGCTAACCAGCTTGGTGTTCTCCATTCACGTACACCCCTCCCTTGCACCAAGCTGTTAGTTCCAGATGATTCACCTCTTTCTGCATTCACGATTGTGTTGTTTAAATTTTTTGTTGAAGGAACTATCTCCGGAACGTCTTCTTCTTCTGTCTCATCTTCCCACTCAAGAATATCCCTTTTTGCTTCCTCCTATGCTCTGTTCCATTCCTAACCCTTTTCTTCTTCGAATATAACATCTTTGTGTACTACTATTTTCTTGGTGATAGGATCATGCAGTCTCCACGCCTTGGATTCATCACTAACTCCCAACAACACACACTTTTTGCTTTTGTCATAAAGTTTGCTTCTTCTTTGATCTGGAATGTGAACATGTCCCACACATCCAAAGATTTTGAAGTAGTCTACTGTTGGTTTTGCTCCACCCCACACTTCTTCTAGAGTTTTGTCCTCAAGTGATGCAGTTGGACTACGGTTTTGGATGTGTACGCTCCATCTTGTAGCTTCAGGCCAAAATTTTTTAGGCACTTGTCTCTCACTCAGCATTGAGCGTACCACATTCATGATTGTCCTATTCTTCCTTTTTGCCACTCCGGTCTGTTGGAGAGTGTAAACGGTGGTTAGCTGTCTAGAAATACTTTGTTCTTTGCAGAACTGTGTAAATTCTACAGAATTGAACTCCCCTCCACGATCCGTTCCCATACAAGTTATTGCAGCTCTTGTCTCTTTCTCTTTACTGATTTTGAAACCCTTAAAGGTGGCAAAGACTTCTGACTTTTCCCTTAAAAAATATATGAATGTTTTTCGAGAAAAATTATCAATAAACGTTAGATGTACCGCTTTTCACTTTGAGAAGCTGGAGTGATAGGTCCACAGACATCTGAATGAATTAGTTGCAGAGGTTTTGATGCTCTCCATGAGCTTTTCTTTGGCACTCACCTTCGATGTTGCTTCCTAACAAGACATATCTGGCAGTTCTCTCTTGTTGCCTTGAGATTAGGAAGGCCTACTACCATGCTCTTGTTTGCCAATGTTCTTAGACTCTCATGATTCAGATGCCCAAATCGACAGTGCCACAAGTGCATCTCCTTCTCCATTGTTGCTTCAGCTTGTAGACACATAGGGCTCTTTGGTGATTTTGATGTTAGGAGGTAGAACATTTGATTTCACCTCATTGAAGTATGCATAATTACTCCCTTACCCGGGTGAAACACCTTGCGTTCCCCATTCTGTATCAAGATAGCCAAACCTTTTTTCTGGAGTTGGCCAATGCTTAGTAAATTGCTTCTAAGTTCAGGTATGTAATATATGTCTGTTATGACCTGTGTGAACCCATTTGCTTGTAATCTGATGTTTCCTTTCCCCACTACGGTCATCTTCATGTCATTTCCAAGCTTCACCAATTTATCAAGACCCTGTTCTAGAGTGCAAAACCATTCTTTGTTCCCGATCATATGATTACTGCATCCTGAATCAAGAAACCGCACATCATCCTTGCTTGTTTTGTTCAGCTCTAAATACACCATCAGGAGTAGCTCTTCGTCCTCCTCCAGTTCTGCATAATTAGCCTTCTTTTCCCATTCCGGACATTCGTATTGAAAATGCCCGAGATTATGGCATTTAAAACACTCAATGAGTGCTTTGTTTGTTCAGGATCTCCCTCGTCCTTTACCATGGCTTCCTCTGAAGCTTCCATGACCTCTTCCTCTGTTTGGTCTTTCATCTAGGGATACTTTCAGAACCTGGTCTTCCTCTTGTTGTACCCACATTCTCCATCGTGAACAAGTAGACTCCCATGCAATTCATCAATACTCATAGTACTTAGATCATTTGACTCCTCAATTGAACATACCACATAGATGAATTTTGGAGTCAAAGATCTCAGTATCTTGCTCACGATGGTACCTTGTTCCATGACTTCTCCATTAGTTTTCATCTTGTTCACCACTGCCAGTGTTCTTCCTAGAAAGTTATCAACCTTTTCTCTTTTCTTCATGGCTAAGATTTCAAACTCTTTCCTCAAAGCCTGAAGTTGTGCCCTTTTAACTTTCGTAAAACCTTGATACTTCTTCTTCATCGATTCCCAAATCGACTTAGAGGCACTCTTGTCAAGAATTGTTTCAAGAATCTCTCTATCGATAGCTTGGAACAGAAAGTTCTTCACTTTCAGATCCTTGAGTTTGGCATCTTCTATAGCCTTCCTCTGTTCCTCACTCACTGGTGTTGTCCCAACAACTCTTGTTGGAACACCTTCCTCCACGAAATTCCACAGCTCTCTACTCCTTAGGAAGTTCTCCATTGTCATTGACCAGAAATCATAATAGCCATCAAACCTGGGAATGGCTAGTTGAATAAATTTCTCGGACGATGACATTCTCTCTCTTTTGGTTCTTTTGTTTTGAAAGGCTATGATACCAAATGTTACAAATAAAATTGAAAGAGTACTTTATTAACCAAACTGGCCATATATATAGCCTTACAGACGTAACAGAAACCTACAAAGACTGAAAATAAAAAACTGAAATAGACTAAAGACTGAAACAGACTCTATGAACAAAGTGGCTAAAGACTCGGCCTCTGCGTGTGACTTATTTTTTACCGTTGAATAAACAACCAACTAACAAATACTCAGTTTTTATAAATCAATTAATTGTAGGAATAGACCAATAATAACCCATGTGAATTCAACATATGTTCCTATCGTTTACATCGAAGAAGAAAGTATAGCAACACACAAGTTAATATGATAAGTTGGCGGAGCATATCATAGAATGATTTTATTATTTTTTATTAACGGATATAATTCGTGTGATTGATACGAAAATATTTTCCAAAAGTTTATTTAATATTATGATGATATTTTACGAGATACTCTATATATATTATTTGATATCTTATTGAATACCAAAAATATTCATGGATATCACTGGGATAGTAGTCCTATAATTTGTGACTTTTAATCATTTTAATGGTTTTTTCTCATCGAATCTGCCTATAGATAATTATACCAACTCACAGTTTAATCATTGGGCTACCCAAAGAAAGAAAAGAACGTAGTTTAAAAGTAACAAGAAGAAATTTTAATGATGTAATTAATATATAAAATGAGTAGAAAGCATTAGGGCATGAGAGAAAACGTTGACAATGCATGCATCCCCTTTGTACTTTCTTCAGTATTTTACTTTTGTTTGAAAGTAGACTTTCTATATAAGTTAATTGCATCCACATGACAGGCATCGGACTTTGCTCATCGGTGGGAAATCATTATGCTTCTTTATTTTATTTACTATTCTTACATATGCTTTAAATATGTGTAATTAATAGTTATCTGACAACTATGAAGGGATATATATTACGGTTGCCTAGGATATGAGCATGTGAGGAGATAAATTATTTCATGTTAAATGAATCGTAAATTCGCGTGTTAGTTCTAACATAAATTGTATAAATGTGGTTTTCTTTGAATTTTTTTCAGTTTATATAAAAATAGATTCAAAATTGAGACAAATTTTTATCCGATGGATTAGTTCATATAGATTATGTATCATTTTAAAAAAATTATATTAAAATTATATATAAATTTTATAGATAATATAAATATCATATAGTTAAAATATTTTTATATAAGATAGAATTTAGTTATCAACCCTAAAGATGAAGATTATTTTTAATTAAATATTAGTTTTATTTGAATTTTTAAAATGTTATTTGGATGATATATATTTTTATGAATTGTTTTGAAGTTTCAAAGTATTTAAAATTTTGTATTAGAATTTTAGATATTTAGATATTTTTATAAATTATTTATATATAATTATATAACTTATAAACCAATTTATATAATCTTAAAATACTTACACCCATTGGGATGAACCATCCAACTTAATAACCTAGTTTTGCACAAAGGGAGAAAGAACGGTTGATCTCATTGCGAGTTGACTCAGTCTAAATGGCGTTTTGGGCAATCCTCAATTTCGGTATATACGAAATTTTATCCTTTCACACACTCTCTTTCTTTTCTTATAAACAACAATTTTTTATTTAAAAAAAAACCTATGTCTAATAAACCGGAACAATTTAGTCACCATTTGTTTTTTATGCCTAAAAACCTATGCCACCAATTTAAAAATAAAACATAAAACGGAAAATTTATATATTGCCTGTGTAATTCATTACATGCTAAAAAGAAATTATCTATACTAAAAAAATTAAATAAAGAAATCAGCAGATTGTATTTCTTTTAAAAAAAATTTATAAAACTATCCTTTTTATAAAAATAACGTTATAACTAACCAGCCCATGGGCTTACGCATGAAAAGGCCTATGAGCTTTATAACAATACTTAAAAAAGGTTATATGACGTGGCAAATATTTATGCCACGTGTCTCTCCACCGCCACATCAATGGATCATATCCATTGTCTGGCGCGTGTCTGGAGCGCGGGAAAGTGTGGCCATCGCATGGCACCAGGTGGAGAGAATGAATGCGCCTCACGCCAATTTCAACCAATCACGTCATGCCACCTCATTCTACAGAGTTTTCAAATTCCCCTACGGCTTTGGGATTTCAGTTCTTCACCATCGGAATTTGTTGATCTCAGAGAGAGAGAGAGAGAGAGAGAGGGATGGAGATCTCTGGCGTCGTTCTCCGGCGAGTTCCATGCCTCTCACGTGGCTTTCCTTCTTCTCGCCGATCAGCTTCCAATTCTTCTGATAATTTTTCTACGGTAGGGTTCCAACCGATGAAGACTCGCGGGATTATGTGCAACGCGTACGTCGATCAAGGGCATTTGAGTTACTATTTCGAACCGACGAGTTGCGGCTTCAAGAAGGAGAAAATTACGGCTATGGAGAAGAAGAAAACGACGACTAAAAAGAGGATGAAACTTCTCAAGGGGTTGACAAAGGATTTGACTATGTTATTGAGCATGAGATATGGTCCAAATTCAGAGTCCGCTGTGATCGGTGGGATCTCGGTATGTAATTGTTCCTTATCTCTAACTGTTTCATTCGGATCTTGTGATAAAATTTGTTCAGCATCGACATAGATGCGGTTGAGATCCAATTGGACTCTGTAAAATTCCAACCTGGATAGTTGTAGCTAATTCCTCGATTCCCTACGAGCGCGTGTTGAAGTGATGTGCTAAACTAGGTTGTCTTGATTAATGATTACGCAGGAAGCAACAGAGGTATTGCTGAAGCAGCTCGAACAGCTGAAAGCAGAGAAGAAAAGATTGAAGAAGCAACGAAAAGAAGAGAAAGCTAAAGCCAAAGCCATGAAGGCGATGAAGACTGTTATGGAATCCGAATCATCCTCGTCCTCCTCTTCTGAGTCAAGCGATAGCGATTGCGGTGAAGAAGTTATTGACATGAATCGCTCCAGAAACAACACTCAACCTTTTGTCCAATCATTGCCGCCTGGAATGCAACAGACTGTATCGGCAGTGGCAGTCCTTCCCTGCACAGAAAATGTAGAAGCAATGCGAGACTGCTTGATTTCTAAGAATCTCAAGGAGGATGATTGCTCCAGAGTAGTAGGTAATGACGAGGCTCTGCAGCCTACAGCCCTAGGCCGTCCGTGCATGGCCAGTCCCGGAGCAATCAAGCAAACACTGAGGAAGGAAGCTTCTTGCAGGACGTCGGAGAAGGAAGTGGCCATGGGTATGGCTGAGCCGTGTTTGAGGAGAATAGAAGTATGTATGGGGGGAAAGTGCAAGAAATCAGGAGGAGCTGAATTAATGAGGGAGTTTGAGAAAGGAATGATGGGTGTGGAGGGATCTGTTGTGGCTTGCAAGTGCATGGGGAAGTGTAGGGACGGGCCGAACATCAGGATCGTGAATAAGTCCGATGGCGTGGTTGATGATTCTATGAGGACGCCATCCAACTCAGTTTGCTTAGGGGTCGGATTGCAGGACGTTGAGGCTATTGTGTCAAGCTTCTTCGGACAAGGGTCTAGTATAATGGGTTTGGGTTCTGTCTCTGTATGATATTCAAGTTGTTTTTTTTTAAAAGCTAAAGCTAATGGAAATGTTGCAATCAAGTAAAGTAATCATAATTTGTTTTAAGTGTAATTCCAATGATCATAAACTTAAAAACGTCGGCCCTTAGTGGTTTCACAAAAAAAGGTTATTTTTACAAGTGAGAAATGTGGTTTACACATTCAGTTTCTAGGAAATTTGAGTGGATGATGAATGACGTCATCATCTGCACTGTTGCAACGCTTCAAGAATGTATCCAATGTTTTCTGCTTTGATGGGCTGTTTGTTGGCTTCACCAGACTCCTACTCCCATCTCCAGATGCAACCTCCATTGTATTTTCATGCCCATCAAGCATCTACATTACATTACAGATCAGTCTCCCGACATTTACAATTTCTTAAATCGTATAATGTACCCATGATGGTGGTGTCTATTCTATTATTTGAGAATGATAAGGTTAATGTACCCATGATGGTGCCTTTCTCTTTCATGACCCGCATGCATAGTTCAGTTCAGTTTCAGTCTCAAGGATTCAGACAAGTATTAACAAAGACCCAACCATATATTTAATTCATCATTATGCATCTGTATGACACTTCAATTTTTACTCTTGTGGGTATGGAGACAGAGTTATACCTGCCCCAGATTTTCCAACTTGCTCTGAACAACATCCCTGTACAGCAAAAGAACAATTTTACTTCCGTTACAAACACGAGATGAGAAGATCAAATTCGCAAAATGGGTATGAGAAAGAACCAGATAATGTCGTCCACAGTGTCATTTGCCAGGAGGTAGTATATATTAACCGAAGAGACCTATGGATATGGAACAAACATAAGCATTATATGTGGCGTTAGTTAAAGGATGACGAAGCAATTATTAACGAACATCCAAGTCAAGATTGTTATGCCACGATTCTGTGTCGCATAGCTCACCTGGCCAATCCTGTGCGCTCGATCTTCTGCTTGTATCAAATCACCTGGTGTCCATGACAACTCTGCAAAGATTACTGTGCTGGCTGCTGTCAAAGTTAATCCAACCCCCGCAGCCCTTATGGACAGCTGTGAATCCATGTCAACAAAAGGAAAAATAATATTTCTTATACGTAATTAACTGAATTATAAACAATAACAAGAAGATATGATAAAAGAATGGTAAAGGAAAAAGAGTCGTATGTCACTGAAAAATGAATCACATGCCTTTAACATGACATTCCATGTGTGATTCATTATATTCACACGCGGTTAATGGGGTAAATCGTAAAGCCTCGATTTCAGATTTGATAAACGAATGGTAGGAGCTTTGTTTTCAGAAATAATAGATACACGTACCACTGCCACCTTTATCTCATCCTTCTCCTGAAAATCAGAAACCAAAGTCTGCCTAGAGGATGCAGGAGTGCTGCCATCAATCCGAATGCAACCTACTTTCTTTTTCTGCAAATTTTTGTAAAGCCCATAATAAACAATGAACTTTTAACAAATTTATTAAATTTTCAGCCTTACCATAAGAAATTGGTGTAGTGCATCAAGCATGGATTGATGATGTGCAAATACTAGAAACTTGCAGCCAGCCTGCATCACGACATCGAAGAAGAAAACACGAGAATAGATATCATAGATGCATAAGAACTTCCAAACTCATGCCTTTTTTAGTTATTACCTCAAGCATAGTTCCAATATAGTCCAGAACAGCTGGGATTTTGGCGTCAGCAGAATCAGTGTAGATCTGAGATGCAAAGTAATGAGATATTACGAGAATGAGGAAGTAAAAAAGGACAGCTGGTCAACTAAAATAAGAGAATGAAAACTTCTCACAAGACCGTTGGTTGTAAATTCGTTAGATGTGAAGATAAATAATTTGCAGTAGTCATGAATACCTTGTTAATAAGGTTCTTCTGGGAAAATTTCAGAGATTGAACCTCATCTTCTGTTGTACAATCCTTAATCTTTGCCTTTATCACCTCCAACTGTAAAACATAAACCAACATCATCTGCTGTCCAAAAGGTAAGCAAAGTAGATTCCATGCTCCTAAAAAGTTACAAAAATTCACCTCACGAAACAAGGCATTGATTGGCTTCAGATCCTTCTCAGCCAAATCCATGAATACCTGTTTAATAAACAAAGATAAATGTAAAAAGCAACAGACAATGAATACCAACATATTCTATGTCAAAGGACATATATAACACAGAAACGGAAGATAGTACCACTAACAACCTGCTGCCTACGTTTTGTTGGGAGTTCAGACAAGACATCCTTTTTAAGTCTGCGAATCATGACAGTTGCCTTCATCAAATTGTGCAATTCTTCATGATTGCTCGCACCCTGATAGACTCCGAAAAATCCCTGAAATTTTGAATATGGATATATATGGCATCCATGAGGCATCATGAACTACCCAACTCGATATTTTGCAGGGTTTCTGATTGTTTATGGAACTTACGCCTTTGCAATATCTGTTACCATACTCATGGACATTTCTATAAACATCTGGATATAAAGCTTCCAGCTGTCAAGAATGAAGGAGGAAGGATTATGAGTAAGTTCAATTTATGTCCAGAGCCCCTCCAGAAAAAGAAAAGGGGAATAGTGTTGGTAAGTGGGAGGACCTGTTTGAACAGTTCTATCGGTCTGGATAAAGCAGGAGTGCCGCTCAGGAGAATTGCATATTGAGCTTTCTGAAAGAAAAAAAAAGTTGGGATGATGCTTAATTTTGTAGAATCGGAACAATCACATGATGTTTACTTCTTAACCATCTGACAAAACCATAAGAGTAGCAAAAAGTGACAGTTGTTTTTCATTGCTCTCAACGGATACTCTAGAAAGCAAAAGAGTTGCAAGATCAAGAAAGATAGAGAAGAAAAGTACCTTTATGACTGGAAGGGAAGCACTGGTCCTCTTGGCTTGAGCATTTTTAAGAAAATGCGACTCATCCGCAATAACAACCTGCAAAAACGCATCAGTTGCCAGATATTAAACTCTAAACTTGAAGAAGGCTGGAGAGACGGATATGAAAATTGAGGAACAGTATGAATGCGAAACCAGTCGTCAAACTTAAGAATTCCACATGTTAACTTGTCATTTGTGATCTAGTGCAAATTAAGAGAATCCAAAAATTCAATGAAAGACCACAAGAAATTATTTCTTTTTTACCTTAAAGTCGGACGACATGAGATATCTCTCAAGCTTAGGGACCACATCATATGAGATTATGTTAAAGACACCATCAAGGCAAATGCTCTTCTTCGTACTTGATGAAACTATAGTAAACCCACTTCTGTTTGAGCCACCCGCTTGAGATAAAACTACCTACTAAAGGGTGATTGAGATGAGGAAGTAAGAGAAAGCATGGAAAGATCCAAGAAACAACTAAATGCAATATAAGCACTGAAATACATACAACTATGTCTGATGGTGGTAGATGCAGCCACTGCTGAATCATCTGCAAAAGAACAAGTTGAATTTTACTTCAGTGACATTGACAACCTTCTAGAATGGTTCAAGAAAATATCATATGCTTACTGTTGCCCAGTGCAAGCGTAATGAAGATGGTACAAGAACCAAAACTGGCCAAGATTCTCTAATGCAAGCGGTCACAGCAATTGCCTGCAAAGACAAACTACTCTAATGTAAGCTAGATGAAAGAAAAACTACTGACAGTGTGAAGAAATCATCTACACGCTACAATTTGAATTAGCCAAAAGATAGTAAAGTTTCATATGTGAGAAACCGAATGGGGTGTATAAAAGAGGAAACAACTTGCCTGCAGAGTCTTTCCAAGGCCCATTTCATCTGCAAGGAGCACGCGCCCTCCATGCTGCAAAATGAAACTTTGGAGAAAAAAGACAAACCCAGGTGGAAGAGTTAAAGGAAGCAGGGTTAGTCTAGCCAGCGGATAGACAAAGGACTGCCTAGTGAAATATAATATCTATTTCATGTTACAGAAATGAAGTGACATGGGAAGTAAAACAATAAGATAAGGCTCCAACATACTTTACACCTTCCCGCTGAAAAGGCAAAAGCTTGGATTCAATATGGCTTGGTATCTTGTCGTAAAGCTCTAGAGCAAAAAACAAAAGAGGATGTGGATTTGAAATACGAACATATACAAAAGAGTACCGAAAGCACAAGACTAATAAGTCCAATGTTAGAAACCAAATGTCTGACTTACGTCGTAAATCTGGAACTCTCGAGGCAGAGGCTATGGCACGTTGTACCAGGGGATCTAAGTTCTCTACCTGACAACATATGGGCAGCAATTAAAAGGAAGAAAAAAAAACAAGACACTGTACAAAACAAGGACTAGTTACAGGAAAGGAAGAACCAGTAAAACATAGCTAACCTCCACTCTAATTGTAGACACTTCCCGCAGAATGTTTTCTGCTGATAGAAGTGAAGACTGGGGAAAGATCCATAATCTACAGCAACAAGAAGAATATACAAATTGTTTCAGAGCAAAGCTTATTTCTATGGACCAGCATACGCATAACAAGAAGAGGTAAAAATGAAAACCTCTCTTTAGCATTCCAAGTAGCCTTGGGGATTTTACGTACAGCATCGACCAACACCTGGACGAGGATAAAGCATGTAAGTTTAACATTCAGCTAAGTGATCAATGGGGGAGAATAAACCCCAGAAAATGATTACCTGGTTAAAGGCCAATTTGGCAGCGATATTCCCAGTAGCATGAAGAATAAACTTGACAGAAACCTTTTGAACATGTTCAACAGAGCATTGATCTTGTTGGACGCAGACTAAGATCACATTAAACAGAATCATGTAGACGGGGATAAGCAAGAGGAGGAGGAGGAGAATAAAAGGGAGAGGAAGAATCAACTGACCAGTGTTTGGTTTAGGTCCGATGGTAGGAGGTATAAATTCGGTGGCCTGAGAGGAAATCTGAACCTGAGACACCATAGACACGAGAAGAAGAAAACATGAGGAGATGGAAAATCAAAGTAGAAGGAATGGCGAATCAAAACCCATACATCGTTAGGGGTGTGAAGAAGCTTAGGGTTGCGAATGCTGTGATGGCTGATCATCTCAAGAGCTTCTTTTTCAAGAGAATCCATCTCTTCCAGACTCAAATCCCAGTCGTCATCCATTTCTTCTTTCTTGGGATTTCTCTCACAGACTCTAATGGCGGAATTCCCTCCCTAAATCTTCCCCCTCTGAACCAAAAACGTTAAATCTCTCTTTCCCATTTTGCACATACGATGTCGTTTATCAGCGAACGGAAAAACAAAACGAAACGAGGCTCTCAAGACAGCCGGTGCTGATGATGTTTAATGGGTCGGGTCGGGCCGGGTCTCGGGCAGGGCCCAATTAAGTTGATTTACTCGGCTTTTGAAAAATCGCAACCGGACTGGGGACGATCGCCAACGAGTGTTGCGTTATATTATTTAATGTAATGTTAATACGTCCAACGACTGTTACGTAATATTATTTAATGTAATGTTAATACGTTACATGCATTAATCAATAAATCAATCGTTGTTGCTTTTATAAGCTTTTCTATATATTGTATATGTATATTAACTGTTTCCGCCTTTATTTAAATTTACTTAAACGGCGATATAAGTCAGAAAAAGTACCTTATAGTCAAAGGTACGCATTCCATTGGATTTTATTTACTAAATAATACACATCACCATATTTAACGAGTGTTAATTTAGAAAAAAAAGGAAGGCCAAGTGGGAAAGACTTTTGCTTGGCTCTTCACCAACAGAATGGGTATATGGATTTGGTTTGGATAAGATTGTTGAGAGAAAGAGACTCATCCTCCACTAACTCCGGATTTGTTTATAATTAGTATAATGAATGAATTTATAGAGTGCACTTTTGGACAAATTAATTGTCTTTTTTAATGAACTAATGGAAAAGCTTACGATATAAGTTATAACAAATGTGCCCTTTTATTCGAATGATCGATTAGTATATGGATGCTTGCAAGATGCTCTCTTTCACATAAAACAAAACGGTTGAGACAAGTGAGACCTCGTCGTACATTTAGTTTTTTTGTTTACCAAAAAACACATTTGCTTATCATTAAATTTAGGATCGAAATTTATTTTATTTTCTAATTGCATGATAATGATTGAGTACATAGGTATTTTCTTATTGCATATATAATGATTGAGTATATATGTATTGATATATATGTTTAGCAAACCCTAATATATGAAATTGAATAATTGAACTTTCTTTGATATGTATCTTCAAGACAGAGCATCAGAGGTGAGTATGACCTTGATACACAAATCATGAAATAAAAGACGAGGAAGAGGTTTTGTAAGAATGTTCGCAAGTTGGTCGACAGTGTTGATATGAGACACACGTAGAATGCCTTATTGAATATGTCCACAAACAAATAGAACATCCAATGCGAGATGCTTCATATGAGAGTGAAACATCGGATTTGCACTGAGATATGTTGCCCACACATTGTCATAGTAGATTGGTGGCATGTTCTTGATGGAGATTCCAAGTTCAAAGAGAAGAGATGCTAACCAACAAAGCTTCGTTGATGTGTTGGCAACAAACCTGTATTCCGCTTCAATCGACGAACGTGAGACAGTCTGTTACTTTTTAGATGACCATGACACTGGATGAGAACCAATATAAACAATATATGCTCCTGCTGAGGTGAAGTCATGAGGATCCCCACCTCAGTTTGCATCACTAAAAGCATGTAGAGAGAGTGTATTTTTGGAAGAAAGAAAGACTCGTACTCCTATTATCCCATTAAGGTAACGGAGAACTCGTTGCTCATACGTTGGTTTGTGCATGAATTGTGACAACTTTTTTATGGCAAAACTAACATCAGGCCATGTGAGGGAGAGATATTGCAAGCTTCCGATGACTGTATGGTATTCGGAGGGGTCCAAAAGAGGAGTACCAGAATGAATGGTCAATCGAGACGAAGACGCCATGGGAGTTTGGATTGGTTTAACATCATCCATCTTTGCGTGAGTAAGCAAGTCCAAGATGTACTTGCGTTATATGAGATCTAGGCCTCTTGTTGTCCGAGAGACTTCAACACCGAGGAAAAAAACATATTCCCCAAGTTTTTCAGGGAAAATCGAGCCGTCAAGGACGTAATAAAGTCTTGTACCTTGCTCGAACAACTACTTATGACTACAAGGTCATCTACGTAAATAAAAACAAATATGTGAACACCTTGAGTATTGGGGATAAATAGGGACGAGTCAGCAAGCAAATTCCGGAAGTCGTAAGCTACTAAGAAGGTACGAAGCTAAAAAAAACTAGGCTCGAGGTACTTGTTTGAGACCTTAGATAGCCTTACGAAGTTTGCACACATATCCGAGCTTTTCTTTGTCAACAAACCCCAAAGGGTGCGACATGTATACTTCTTCATGAAGATTGCCCTGCAAGAACGCATTGTTAACATATAACTGACGGAGACTCTAAACCATATGTAATCGCAATGCTCAACATGAGGTGTATAGTGGCTGATTTAACAACCGGACTGAAGGTCTCATAAAGCTACTCTCGGGACATTGATGAAAATCTTTAGCAACAAACTCGCTTGATAGCGTTCAATGGAGCCAATGGGGTTGCGTTTGATCCGAAACACCCACTTGCATCCCATAATGTTTACAACTTCCGATGTTGGTACATGATTCCAAGTTCCATTATGTATGAGAGCATCAAATTCATCGCTCATAATCCTCTGCCAATTGTAACTCTTTAGTGCATGACCAACGGATGTGGGCTCGGTTTTGGCTCCGGTTGTTGTGACCAGGAGATAGATCTTCTTGTTTGGCTTCATAATGTTGTTTTTAGACATTGTCATCATGGGGCGTACATTGTGTGATGCTTGTGTCGTGTTAATATCGACATCATGTTGAATGATACATTGAGAGGTAGTCTCGGTCAATGGTGAAGCTTTGATATTCTGCCCATGTGACTTTTGTTGTAGTGAAGACAAAACTGCATCACGTCTCTATAACAAAGGATCTGAGCTAGGGGCAGACCCGTGGATGATGGAATGAGCAGTGTAACAGGAGACACAGATGGACTCGAGGACATGGAATAAGACGAGAGAATGGTTGGTTGGAAAGAAGCGAGTGTACTCGGCATAAGAGAGGATTTTCTCATGAAATTCTACATGACGAGATACATAGACACAACAATTGCTAGGATCAAGACAAAGGTATGCACTTTATGTGGATGAATAACGTAGAAAAATGCACGAAGTGGAGCGAGGAGACAATTTATGGAGAATACAATCGTAACCACGGATAACATAAACACCCAAACACCCTAAGTTTTCATAATTTGGTTCTACCCCGAACAAGTTTGTGAAAATGGAAGACATGGACAGATTTGGAATGGGCATGCAGTTAATTAAATATAATGTGGTTATGAGAGTGTAGGATCAAAATGAGAGAGGTAAAGAAGCGTGCATGAGAAGAGAGTCTGGTTTCGACAATGTATCGACGACAATTTTTCGAAATGCCATTGTATTCGGAGGTATGAGGTGGAGTTTTGAAGTGAGATATCCCATGAGATGAAAGGAAGAAGGCTAATGCGATGTATTCGCCTTCATTGTCGGCGTAAAGTGTTTGGATTTTTGTGTTAAACTTATTTTCGACCAAAGCTTTAAATATTGAAAAGGTTTCTAGAACTTGAATTTTCGTTTGAGTGGATATAGCCATGAAAATCGGGTGTAGTGATCAACGAATAAGATATAATATTTGAATCCGTTAATAAAGATGGTTGGTGAGGTCTATACATCGAAAAAGAAAATTTCAAGAGGTTTGGATAATAAAATTGTGGACTGATTAAAAGGTAGTTTGAGCCTTTTATTTCGTGAACAAGAGTTATAAAATAAGAGAGAAGAATCCCGAGACAACGACAAGTGAAACTTAGACAAGACATGCTTTAACATAGAGAAAGATAAATAATATAGATGTGAATGTCACTCGGGAAAAGTGGACTTGATACTACTAAGAGCAACAATGCTCGACGGAGAAGGGATTGGACATGGCCACTCATAGACACCATATCTACTTTTGTTAGACAAAACCGTATTGAGATCCTTCACCAGAAAATGATGTAGAAATCATCCCACGGAGACATCATTAGTGTGACAAATTTGATTCACCGAAATAAGGTTTTTATGTTTAGATGGCACACATAGAACATCATGTAAAGACAATGAGCGAGTAGATTGAGGCATCAAAATGGAACCTGTATGAGTTATCGGTAATGCTAAGCCATCTCCAACAATAACGTCTTCACCACTGCGATACGGGTTGTGTAGTATAAAGTTTTGGAGATACGAGGAGATGTGATGCGATGCATCACTATCAAGGAGCCATTGACCTACATCATAAGAAGATGTGAGAGCATTGTGTGTTTGTGATTGCCACGGTCGAGGAGTATGTTGCCATGATTACGTTGAAGGTGTCGCGCGTTGATCGCCAGCTTTACGAGATATCGTGTTGAGAGAGTATTGGACACCATTTTGCACTATGCACAAAGACCCCACCTACTTGGCACTTCCCCTGATATCTCTTAGGTTGATATAGTTGGAACCTACTATTTTTGTATGATCCATGTCCACCATGAGAGGTATCATGACCTCGTCCACGAGATGATGATGATGATGATAGAGGACGTGGATGGGCATAATGAGCGATCACAGGAAATAAGGATGGGATCGAGTAAGGTGATTCAACGAGGAGCTTGGCTTCATGGTTTATGAGTTTTTCATGAAGCTCTTAGATGGAAATTGTCGTGCCTTTTACTTGAATTACATCGATGACATGTTTGAATTTCTCAGGGAGGCCGACGAAGACGGCGTCAACTAGATATTCATGATCAAGTGATTTGTCGTCGAGCAATACTTACTAATCGGCTTTGATCGTAATGAACCGTAGTTACTCATTAATCGGTTGTAGTCCTTTTACACTTTGTTTGATCTGATCCCGAAGTTGAAGGATAGTCATCTTGGTGCTTTGACGTATGTTGTGACTAACTTGAGCCACGTTTCATGTTTCGAGGAGCATCGTGCAATCAAGGATAGTCGAGATACAAAGAGAGCACCACAAATTGCACTAAAAAGTATCTGATGTTGTTCCCATGGCTCAAAGGCTGGATTGGCTTGCATCAAGATGTCAGCGAGAATTGTGGTAGGTAGTACACATGAGTTTTCAGCGATGAAGTAATTGAGTTGATGTTTCTCAAGGAGTGCTCTCACTTGGACACTCCAAATGAGGTAGTTTGTAGCCAATAATATGGTGAAGTTTTCCATATTGACAATGAGCAGATTTTTTTGTGGTTTAGAGACGTTGAAAGTGGTGGCGATCTCTGTGTGAGCAGATAAGAAGGGGCTGTGTCCGGTGGCCATGGTATTAGGGGTTGACGTCTAGTGAGTCTAGTTATCTAGTAGTGTAGATATATCGGGACGACTGCAGATCTGACTGGAACGATATCAAAGCTGGTGAGCTTGGCAAGGAGTCGGTGTACATGAGAAAGCTGGAGAAAGAAGACAGAAGCGATGGCTGGAGCTTCAGTTAGAGATCTGGACGACAGAGTTGGAACGGTTTGGTGTGTCGATCGTGCATAGATCTGGTGGTGTGGTGTTTAAAAGGGTGCGCCCAGCGAGCGGTCGTTCTGCATGAGAAAGAGCGGTCGGTCTACATAAGGGAGGTGGGTTTGCGGTCAAGCAGGTTAGAAGGGAGCGATCTGGTGTGTTGGTCGTGCACAGATCTGGTGGTGCGGCTGGAAAAGGTGAGCCTGGCAGGCAGTCAGTCTACAAGAAGAAGAGCGATCGATCTACATGAGGGAGCTGGGCCGGTGGTCGAGTAGACTAGGAGGGAGAGAAGTGGTCGTCGGTCGAGCAGAAAGAAGGGGAGGACGGTCGAGCAAGAGGGAAAAGCAATGGTCTGCAAGGCGAGGCAGGTAGTCGAACGGTCGAGTAGGAATAGGAGGAGCACGGTCGGGCGACCATGGAGAGGCAATTGTAGGATGAAAGAGGATAAAAAAATTAGGGTTGCTGGAGGCTGGAGAGAAAATGTAGGACTGTTGGAGGCTAAAGAGAAAAATTAGGGTTCTGGAGGCTGAAGAAAAAAAAAATTAAGGTTGTTGGATGTGCTCTGATACCATAATAGTGTTATAATTTTCTTATTGCATAATGATTGAATACATAAGTATTTATATACATATTTAGCAAACCCGAACATATGAAATACTATAATTACACTTTCCTTAATAGTTAATATTACAAATGTAAGAGTTAATAACAACTAAATAATATTTTGTATGATTTAAAATAATAGAGAAAAGGTTCATTTTAGATGTTAATAATAATTAGCTATGCAACTCGCACTACAAGAAAATCACGATTTAGGGACTGAAGAATCCGTCCCTAAATCTATTTAAGAACGGATTAGGGACGACCAGTGGTAGTCCCGCAAACGCGCGTCTCCAAATGTCATCCGTCCCCAATTAAGGACGGAAAATTCAGTCCGCAAACGGTCCGCATTTAAGGACGAAAATTTCAGTCCGCAAATGGTCCCTAAAATACGTACCATAGTCCGCCGCTTCCTCGAACAGGGTCTATAAGAGAAAGCTTGCGTCGTTCTTCATCCATTGCTAAAATTTCTTCTACAGTTGGTTCATCGTGCATCTCAGGTTTCGTGATGCATTACTGGATCGGGTGGTGGTTGGATTTGCGGATAATAAGGCATATATTGCCCCGATTGTGTCGATCCAGTGTTTCAGAAGAAATTTGGTTTCATATATTCTTCAAACCCTGAATTGGAATGTCGGGAATGAGATGAAAGGTTGCCACTTTCCTCGGACTGAGGGCGGTTTCTCATTTTATCGCCTCTTTCAACACGTCGCGACATAGTGAAATGTGAAATTAAAATATTACGATACTACCCTCAAACCAATCATCTCAATTTCTCAATTTCAACATAAATTTATCAATTTCAACATAAATTTCTCCTATAAAAAACATAGATATCGATACCATCCCCAAACCAATCATCTATCCAACAAACAATTTCAACGAAGCACTTGAATAAACATATGAACCTAACACATGATACTCATGGTTCTACACATGATACTCATGGTTCAACACTATCAACACATACTCACGGTTCTACACATGATACTCATGGTTCTACACAATGGTTCTACATGATGGTTCTACTCACGGGGCGGCGAAACCTTCCCATTTCATGATTCTCAACTATGCAGCAAAACCGAGTAATTTCAACGTCCAATAGATCATAGTCGTATGTTATTTCCATGTTCAAGCTCACGAACCTAAACAACATCACACAACCAACGAATCAACACATGTCGACGACAGAAATGTACATTGGGCCAATTCTTGCTGTAATCGGCGGCGAAACCGAGAGAGAGCCGCGCGAGAGAGATTACCGGCGACAGAAAGTCTTGGCGGTGGCGGCGAGAGTAAGCGGCGGGGGCGAGAGAGAGTCCCGGCGAGATAGAGAGTGAACGACAACGAAAGTAGTTACTCACGGGGTGAATGAGAGCGGGATATCCGTCAAAAATTTATATACAATTGGGGATGGAAGATTCACGACCGTCCCTAATTGGGGACGGATACATAAAGCCATCCCCAATTTGGGACGACCGAGACTCATCCGTCCCTGATTGGGGACGGCTCATCCGTCCCCAATTTCCGAATCGGGACGATTGACCGGGATCGGGACGATTGACCGGGATCAGGACGATGGATCGAGACGAGATATCCATAAACGTGTAACATGATCCGTAAACGTCTACTCATTAAGAAATAGAAACAATCCGTAAACGTCTAACCATTAAAAAATAGAAACAATCCGTAAACGTCTAATCAATAAGAAATAGAAACAATCCGTAAACGTCTAACCATTAAAAAATAGAAACAATCCGTAAACGTCTAATCAATAAGAAATAGAAACAATCCGTAAACGTCTAATCATTAAGAAACAATTCGTAAACGTCTAAACATTAATTAAGAAAACAATACGTAAACGTCTAATCATTAAGAAATAAAAACAATCCGTAAACGTTTTAACATGATTCATCATCTTCAGAGTAACACAATTGTACCGTCGACTCTTATGTTTCTGTATCTGATTCAAATTCGTCTTCTTCTTTTTCTTCTATTTCTTCATAAAAATCATCTTCATTTCTTTCGATTTCTTCCATTTCACCGTGCGTAAGTTCTTCAACACGTACCTCGTCAATAGCAATAATCTCGATCATTTGTTGTTGCATTGGCAATTGTTGTTGTTCTGTGTCGTCGATAAATTTACCCCTCGTAAGTATCTTCATTGCGACACGCCAACCTGAAGATCTTCTAATATGCGGATAGGAAATGTAACAAACTTGATCAGCTTGTGACGCAAGAATAAAAGGCTCGTATTTTGCATATCTTCGTGTGGAGTTAACTTCTACAACGCCTAGTTTGTTTACTCTTGTTCTGCGACCGATTATTGGATCGAACCAATCACATCGAACTAACATCACTTTTAAACCGACATAACCTATAAAAAATATCAAAATATGAGTCAATATAATCCAAAATGACATACGTGGTAAGGATAACATTGTTTTAAATTTTTCTTTCATACCTGGATATTCCAATTGCAAAATTTCCTTTAAAATCCCATAAAAATCTGGTTCATCGACCGATGCACAATAGCTTTCACCTTTCACACATACACCATAATTCATCGTCAACTTCAATTTCCCATGTTCGTAAATGTGAAAATTATAACCACGTGTAAAATACATAGGTCAACTCATAACTTTCACAATCAGTCTTTGACAAGATCTCGTAGCCACAACGGGTGATTGCCCATCTCAACCTGCAGTACATGTACAAACTTAGATACATCGTCAGAATATTATAAAAGTTATTTATGTAAAATTTCATTACTTACATATTGTCTGATCCATGTGGAGAAATCTTTTTCTTTAAATTCTTGGAGTTGAGAATCATCAATGTTCGTATACGTATTCTTCAATATATCATCAAATGTCCTGTATAAAAAGAAACAAAATTCTATAAATATTACAAAAATAAACAAAATTGTCATTGTGATAACCATAGTTAATTATGGGATTTTACCTTTCAAAAGGCTGTAGATATTCGTAGTTTAATAAAACATATATATGTGCGATATGAAGATCTCGTTGTGATAACCATATATCTTTCGCCTTGCCAGCAGATCGACCAATTCCGCAAAATATGTCCGGAATATCTGGTACTGGATATGAATACGTCACACCACCATCAAAACATCTATCTGGATTAGTCCGCGTTTGAACATGTGGCTCAAAGTAGTATGAAGTGAAGAACAGTATTTCCTCATTCACGTATTGTTCCACAATTGAACCCTCCAGTCGAGCTTTTTGTTTGGTTTTTTTCTTCAGATGAAACATAAATCATTCGAACGGATACATCCAACGAAATTGAACTCGACCTCCTAATGCGGCTTCGTGGGTAAATGAATTGTCAAATGCTCCACAACCTCGAAGAATGATGGTGGAAAAATCTTCTCCAAGATACAAAGTATAGTTACTATGTTATTTTCCAGTCGACGAACCACATCCATACTCAGATTTCTCGAACATAAATCTCGGAAGAATAGGCCAATACCTATAACATGAAAAGTATTATTAGTGTATTTAACAAATATTCACACTACATAATAATATAAAATAAACCTCATACCTCCAATTGCTTTGTGTGCATGTTTGTCCATCAATTCAAAAAAATATATCGGAAGTAGTCTTTGCATGAATACATGACAATCGTGACTTTTCATCCCTAATAACTTTCCTCCTTGAATATCAATGCACCTTCCAATGTTAGACACATAGCCATCGGGAAATTTCACATCTTCTTTCAACCATTTCAATAATTTATATTTCTTATCATTTGACAATTTAAATATCGGGACTGACGTTTTACCGTCATCACTTATATGTAACTCCCTTCGTGAGCAATACTCTTCTAGATCCTTGCG
>CM071865.1:5356703-5372104 GCA_036759665.1 Gynandropsis gynandra | reverse complement strand
TAATGTATCATCAGAAGGAAGAAACCGGCGATGACAATCAAACCAACTCGTCTTTCTTTCATGTTTCAACTGAAAAGCATCTGTTTCTTCCATGCAATATGGACAAGCCAATCGACCATGCGTTGTCCATCCAGATAACATACTATAAGCTGGAAAATCACTTATTGTCCACATGAGAGCACCTCGTAACATAAAATTTTGTTTCCTCGAGCCATCGTACGCTTGAACTCCATTCCATAATTCTTTTAATTCTTCAATAAGTGGTTGAAGAAATATATCCAAACTTCTTTTCGGATGATTAGGCCCGAGAATCATTATTGTTAAGAACAAAAATTCCCTTTTCATGTACATATTCGGTGGTAAATTGTAAGGTGTCACTATAACTGGCCACAATGAATAATTCTTCCCAGACATCCCAAATGGATTAAATCATCGGTACAAAGGTCTAAATAGACATTTCGACTCTCAGCCGCAAAATCAAGATATACCTTGTTAAAGTTTTTCCACGCCTCACCATCTGAGGGATGACACATCTATCCTTCACGACTTGAATGCTCAGCATGCCATCTCATGTCGCTTGCGGTCTCAACAGATTGATACAATCTTTTTAATCTGTCTGTAATTGGTAAATACCACATACGACGATATGGAACCGATTTTCCATTTTTTGTTAAATAAAACCGATCTTTTCCACAAAATCGACAATTACTCATATATGATGTCTCTCTCCAAAAAATCATGCAATTGTCTTGACAAACATCAATCTTTTGATATGACAATAAACTCAAATATCACATCATGTTCTTTGTCTCATAGGAGTCTACTGCATTATTATCTTCTGGCAAATAATCTCTTACAAATTGCAATATCGAATCCATGCAATTCTCAGACAAATTATTTTCAGTCTTCAAATTCATCAAACGTGCAGACAGAGATAACTGTGATAACCATATATAGAGTTGGTTCACGATCGTTAACCAACTCTATATATTTTAGTTTGTTTAAAAAATGAATCGACGAACTGAGGTGAAAACGAGTTCTTATTAGACAAGTTAAGAAAAAACAACAACAATAAATTATTTTTGCATAATAATAATATTTTTGTTTTCTTATTCTCTAATTAGTTACCTATATGTATATATATTTATATATATGTTATAGTATTTTTTGTTGTAATTTGTAAAATAAACAAAAATTTGAAAAAGATATGTAATGAATGTTACGAGTGGAGTTGCAAACGATCAAATTTAAAATATTTTATATTTTTTATATTTTATTTGGTATTCGATAAATGTGTATATTATTTAGTATTTTTGATATTCGATGATTTTGTATTTGAATTAATCTTATACTATATAAAAGACAATGCATGGTGAATAGTGTTTAGGCTTAGGTGGCTATTGTTGGTACCGTTAGATTGTCTAAATTGATGATGTGAGTTAATTTATACCTTAGGATAGCTTTTTTTTTACATGCCATATTTTGTAATTTTATTTTAATTCTAATAAAAAAGTCATAGTAAATAGAAAATTCGTTTGCAATTTTTTTATTTTATTTTAATTCAAATTTAAGTTTTATTTTGTTACAAAAAATAAAAAATAGAAAACGTTTGCAATTTTTTTTATAAAATTGGTAACGTTTGCAATTTTTTTATAAAAATGGTCAAACTTTATAAATAATTAGGATATTATTAAAATTAATTATTTTAATTATTTCAAACAAATGATATATATATATATATATATTCAAATTATTTAAAATTCAATGTTGAAAAAATTAATTTAATTTACTTTAAGTTTTTAATATCTTATAAAAGAGGAGTTCAAATGAATAATTCTTTTGCATACGTAGCATATATTAATCGTCAAATTTAATTTTATAAATCTTCAAATTTAATTTTTATTTTGTTTCAGCATTTGTTAACCTTTAGATTGTTATTATTTTTTTCCCGATTTTTTTCATCCAATCAGAATTGTTGATTCATTTTTTTCAAGTCATAACGATATCTTCCCTTACTGTTATGTCTATCGATTTTTTTGCTCACAATATCTTCCATCGATTTCCACCACAATGGTCATTTTTATCCAAATATATATATATATATATATATATATAGTATTTATGTGGTCGTTATCCACATCGTTAGTTTGAACTTATATGATATAATAAATAATGTTTCAGTCGGATATATATTCACATGTGCTTTTACTTTTAGAGTCGAATTTATGAAGAGATTTATTTTCAATGTTGTATAAAGAATGATGTAAAGTCTGTTTTATAATGGATTTTTTTAATTGTTATCATATCTAATATTTTTTTCTTCAAATATAAATATAAACGCGCGTAGCGCGGGAATAATCTAGTATTTGTATATTTTATTTAGATTTATTGGTAACATCTTTAATTTTTTTAAAATTAAATAGTCTAATTCGTGAATCAATTTGTTTTTTGATGAATTATATGCGAATTAAGTTGAATTGATATTTTTACTTCGTTTAACGAATTGAACTGAATCAACTAATTTTCTAGTGAACTGATGACGAATTGAACCAAATTGAATCGAATTAATTTATTTTACACTTTTAATATTTTTTTATAATAATATGAGGTGAGAAGAGAGTTGGGAAATAGGTGTCGCAAAGGCATTGAATTGAACAATGAAAGATATATAAAAATTTACGCTAGGACTCGGTGAGAAAATTACAAGTGTAACCATTAGAGGTGGTTTGTGAGGTTAAGGCTTGGTTGGTCAGGGGACCACGGACCACGTAATTGAATTGAATATATAATATTAATTACTTTACACCACATGAATAATAAGAGGGAAAAAGGGGAATGCGTCAACCTGCCACGTTTGAGGTCAAAAACGAAGGACGATGACTGCGGTCCGGTGGTAGATATTTCATTTTTCGAATCTATATATTTATATATATAGTATGAATTATGCATTTCCATGCTTAATAATTCAAAACCCAACTAACTGTTCATATCATATTATCATTCATAACAATAACTCATTGGACCACATGTTGATATATTAATTTGTTTCTGTTGTCGTCTTTCTCTGTCAACATGAAAATGAAAAAGATGAAGGGCCTTTCTCTATGCATCGCCTCTCATCTTTTGTTGGTTGGCTTTGGCTGCTTCACGTGCTTTGCTTCCCCCACACACATTTATACTAATTAATTATACATTTCTTCATCATGCCCATATCTTTTTTTTCATGTAAAATTTCTACTTCACCCTCTTTGCTTAATATTTTTTCCTTTTTTCGAATAAGGAGGAGGGGATGGGATTTTTTATAAAATAATAAATTAAATTATTGTAGTAATAGCAAGAACAACAGAGAAAAATGTGATACCATAATTTATCAGATAATCTGACCGAACGACGTGCCTGAAGGGGGCGGCCGCACCACCGTCCATCACCCCTGGCTTTGGAAATGATTTTTTTTTAAATAATTTTATAATTTAATTGCCTTGCATAGAAGTTATCGCATTTGCTCGGGAATATAATTGATTTCTTTACTTTTTTGGGTTTCTATTGCTTTTTTGAACAAAGGGAAAATCCAATAATATTTATTTTTGTTTAATAATAGATTTATCCCATAAATAAAATACGATCACACATTTATTTAAAGAAGATACTCCTCGGCCACAAAGAGCAAGAAAAAATGATTTATAATCATATATAATTGGGTTGTATATATATAAGAAAATTCCAAAAGGAGACAATAATTGTGAAATATAAGAAGGTGAAGGAACCAAAGCGGGAGGGAGGGATACGGGAAGTGGCGTGGCGACTCCTCTCCTCTCTCTCTCTCTCTCTCTCCGCGTCTATATACATACATACATACATTCCAAACGATCATATACATATATACTCACATAAGTCGTTGCTATGGCTTATACACCTCTGCTGATTTAGAATCGAATCGAATCGAATCGAATTGGATCGAGCTCCTCTATTTGCGAAATTGTGTAATCGGATCATCAGGAGGTGTCTGGATGGTGAGAAAGCATGAGGAAACGGAGGGGAGGAAGGGAATGCGGCTGGGCAAGTACGAGCTCGGGAGGACTCTGGGGGAAGGCAATTTCGGCAAAGTCAAATTCGCCAGAGACACACTCTCCGGTGATTCCTTCGCCGTCAAAATCATTGACAAGTATCGTATCGCTCATCTCAACGTCTCCTTCCAGGTTCCTTCATTTTCTTCACTTCCTGATGTTTAGGTTTGTTTCCTCTTCTCCATAGGATCTTATTCATATACTCTTATTTATCATTTGAATTTCTGCAGATTAAGCGAGAGATCCGAACGCTGAAACTGTTGAAGCATCCCAACATCGTCCGATTATGCGAGGTCCCTCTCCCTTTGCCTTTCTGTTTCTTTTTTTGGGGGGAAAAAACTTGTTGCGTTAGGTGAAATTGTTGCGTTAATCATGGAATAACCTGGGCTAAATAGTATACTGCTGGATATCTCTAAATTTACAGCAACCAAAACAAAGAATCATACAATTGAAATCTGATATGTTTGTGGATAATTGAGTAGCTGAATTGGTTTAAGGAATCGTTGATAGGTATGGGTAGTGATGCAGAGTCTCACCATATTCAGTTTCGCCATTGTTTTCTGTATCTACCACTTGAATTAAGACATTGTTTGGATGAGAATTAAAGCATCGAAACTTAGTTTCCTTGCGATATTATACAACTCGAATTTTATCAGAAATTCACCCATAAGACATCAAATTATTATTGTTTTCTTTTTAATGTATTTTCCGGGGCCACGTCCTTCGTCTCGTTACAAATTGTTTTCCTCGTTTTCAATTTTGTGCCGACCTCATCCGAAACACAAATTAGACCTTTTCCATTCAAAGTGGGTCCCGTTAGGATTGCAATTTCCTAATCTTAGTACTATTATCACGTGGACCCAATTTATTTTTACAATTATTTATTAAATATTGTTAGCGTGTTCCATTAAGTGAAATAAAAAGACCCGTGAGGTCCAGACGCGGGTCCCTTCTAATTATCTCCAAATCAACGATTACTTGCCTTGTTAGAGGATTAACCTCTTGCTTTTTCAATGGACCAAACCCCACGGTTGAGCAACCGATACCTGATTCTTCCTTATTTCTATCCACCCTTTTTTTTAATTTGTTTCGGAATGCATACTTGTTCGATAAGTCAAATGGCATCCAAGTTTTTGCCTTTACTAATCTACGATGAGCTTAAAACATTCATTCACGTGATATGTTAATCATGGACCTGCAGTTTGCCAGTCTAGTCCTTAAGATATGTTTTTATGGTACACCAAGCCAGTCTAGAGTTTTTTGTTTTCCCCCCTGCAATGATGGATTTCAATATGTTCTTTAGTTTTTCTATGGTTGTAAAACGTCCTTCATATGCCACTCAATTCTGGTCATCATGCAATGCAGGTATTGGCTAGCAAAACTAAGATTTACATGGTGCTGGAATGCGTCACTGGAGGAGAACTATTTGACAGAATTGTAAGACTCGTAGGCATGCGTGTCTGGGATAATTTTTAAACAGTTTGCCTTTCTGCCCATGATTTTTAGTCTCAACACACGATATTATGCCTCAGGTCTCCAGAGGAAAGCTTCCAGAAACTGAGGGGAGAAAAATGTTCCAGCAGCTAATTGATGGAATCAGCTACTGTCACACCAAAGGCGTTTTTCACAGGGATCTCAAGGTTGTATTTTCGCGTTCTCTTAAACCTAAAAGACTTTAACTTCGTTTGTAATAGTTCCTCGTGTTCTGACTCTTTCTTCCGTGTTTCAGCTGGAGAATGTTCTCCTTGATGCGAAGGGAAACATTAAGATAACCGATTTCGGCCTCAGTGCTCTGCCTCAGCATTTCAGGGTATTAGACACACTCCTTAATCTCACTACAGCAAAAAAGTGCTGAATTCATGTTCTGATATCTTACTTTTGCATTGAAATATTAGGATGATGGATTGCTACACACAACCTGCGGAAGTCCTAACTATGTTGCCCCTGAGGTTCTTGCGAATAGGGGTTACGATGGTGCAGCATCAGATATATGGTCGTGTGGCGTCATTTTGTATGTCATTCTCACTGGATGTCTCCCTTTTGATGATAGAAACCTTGCGGTTCTTTACCAGAAGGTCACTGCCTTTTCTTTCTCTTGATATCTTGCTTAAGTATATACTGAAAGCTCTAGTTTTACTTTTGGCACTAACCTATAGATCATTTTGGTTTTCCAGATATGCAAAGGGGACCCTCCAATACCGAGATGGTTATCACCAGGGGCCAGAACCATGATCAAGAGTATGCTTGATCCAAACCCAATCACAAGAATAACGATTGCTGGGATTAAATCCAGTGATTGGTTCCAGCATGACTACACTCCTTCATATTACGATGATGACGAAGAAGACACTCTCATTGATGATGAAGACTACTCGATCCAAGAAATTGTATGCATCCGTGGTTATATTTATCCTCGCTTGTTTATTTGTTGTGTTTTCAAGTGCACTCCAAGTAACATTGTGCTGAATTGTCATTATTTTTTTTGGTTTATCTTGAGAAGGGATCTGAAGAAGGGAAAGACCCTGATTCTCCCACCATGATCAATGCGTTTCAATTGATTGGAATGTCCTCGTTCCTCGATCTGTCTGGCTTCTTTGAGCAAGAGGTAAGAGGGGTGGATAATTGTTCTCTGTGGGGGGGGTATTTGGCTGCAATTTTCAGTGGTTGGGATGAATTTAAGGTTTACAAAAATGTCACTTTTCTGAAAGATTGTTGGTTTTGTGGTGTCTAGAGTGAGTTAAAGCTTAATCGAGTGAAGATGAATGAGAAATAAAGGTGTGGTTGTATGGGCAGGATGTATCAGAGAGGAAGATCAGATTCACATCGGATAGGCGTGGGAAAGATTTGCTAGAGAAAATAGAGATAATAGTTGAGGAGATGGGATTCAGGGTGCAGAAGAAACATGGGAAGGTGAGGTTCTTGTTTATGAACTTACTCCTAAAGAGATGTGTGTATACAACAAATAAATGATAAGAACGAGGTTGGTTGCAGCTGAAGGTAACGAAAGAGGAACGGAGGGGACAGACAGGGGAAGGAGGAGGTGGTATATCAGTCACGGCAGAGGTATGCATTTTGATGACATACATACATACATACATACATAAATGTAAAAGGAAGTGAATAATAAGAATAGCGAGCAATGGCCATAATAGGAAGATGAATGGTAGGGTTTGGTTGTGATAGGTGATGGAGATAAGCCCATCCCTGAACGTGGTTGAACTGAGGAAATTGCACGGGGATACATCTGTGTATAGGCAGGTAAAAATTGGCATTCTTCCCTTTGTAAATAATATCTATTAATAATACACAAAGCATAGTAGTGAATGTGGTGGTGGTGGATGCAGTTGTACGAAAGAGTAGTGGATGAAGTTGGCTCACACCCCAAGGCTTCTTCTTGATCCCTCTCCCTCTATCTACAATTCCGGCGTCCTTGGTTTTTCACTTGCCGCCTTATTCATATTCTTTTCCATTCCCCTTTTTATTATTATTATTATTTCCCTTATGGAAGTAAAAAGAAGAAGTCAATAGAATTATACAGAAGAATTTGTGGTTAGTAATAGTGTAGAATCCATGATGTAAAGAGGGATAAAATGTATCCATCGCGGGTCTCGCCGTTTGTAAAGTGGATCTCCCTCTCCCACTCTCTCCTTATTTGTACAAAAAATATATAAAGATAAATAGATAATGATCTCCTAGTTTCAGCTTTTTTTTACATTAAGATTTTGGTTGTAAAAGGTTTGTTGAGTGGTGGGATGGATGGATGAATGTATATATATCCACGATTGATGAAATGAGAGAGAGGGCATGGTAGCATTTTGTAACGTCATATATCATTTGCCGTCATGTATTGTAACCAATGAGAAAAAAACATGAATGTATATTAATAAGAGCAATGTTGATAATATATATATATATATATATGTAAGCATAATGGTAATAATAATAACATCAACAGCTGTTAGATAGGATGAAGAGAGGAGAAGAGGGGAGAAGGGAATGCGAAGGGTGCGGCGCGAGGGAGGCTCTGGTAATACACAACGTACGAGAGAGAGGTGTAATCCGGCGAATGTGTACGGACTGTTTACTTAAGAGTCACAATGGTCTCTTCTGTCCCGTCTGTCTCCAAGTCTTCCACGACCTCCCTCCTCCTCCCCATTTACGCCTCATCTGCCTCACCTGTCCCTCCATTACCCACCTCTCCTGTTCTTCCTCTTCCTCCTCCTCTTTCACTTGCCCTCCTTGCTCCCACCCTCTCTTCTCCTTCTTCCCCACCTCCCCTTCCTCCCCCCTCGACAAGCATTCCGCCTCCGCCCTCCTTGCTGCCTCCAAGATCGCTGCTCTCTCCATGTCTAAAGCTGCCGCTCTCGCCAAGAACGAAGCTGATAAGCGGGTCAGAGAAGCCGCCTTCGCCAGGAAACGAGCCAAAGAGGCTCTGCTCCATCTTCATTCCCTCGGTTCCCCCTTACCCGATCCAAACACCGCGTCCTGAGCCGCACGCTCGAAAGGTGTTTGTTGGAATGCCTCACCCAGAAAGCTTTAGACTTTTGTTTTTGTTTTGAATCATTGGTGGTATATTTTGGCTTAATGTGATGTAAGTTGTGATGGGTTTCTAGTTCTGAATCGAAGCAAATGCATATAATGGGTTTATAGCTTTGATCATCTATCTCTCTTCTTCTTGCTAATTGGAATTACGATTACCACTTTGTATGACTTCCAAATTCAACTGATTTACCAAACAATGATATTATTATACAATGACGCTCTCTGCTGCGCTGTCACTGTCTTATTTCTCTCCTCTTTTATTTTTTAAATTAAAAAATTAAAAGTATTAATTTCAAATTTACCGAAATTATTACCAGACAGCCACTCCTTCTCTCTCCTCTTCCTCCACGCCTTTGCTTCGCCGTTTTCTTCCCTTCCGTTCCCTCTCCGCCCGACACTCCTTCTCTCTTCCAGCTAGGGTTTTCATTTCCATCGTCTGGGGTATGTTTGGGGTTTCAATCCCAATGCTGTGAACCGTCTTTTTCCCGGAGGATCTCTGTCTTTACTAGGGTTTTTCCGGTTGAGCGGAATTTCCGTTTTATCTTTTTTCTCCGGCAGACATGGCCTCCAACCTCCCCATGAGCCCTCAACTTGAGCAGATCCACGGTGAAATTCGCGACCACTTCCGAGCCCTTGCGTACGTTTTATCCTTCTCTTATTCCCGTTGTTCCCATCGCGAATATCATCCTTCCGATTGATGCTTTGATGTTACGCCCCCGTGGCTCCTCGGATATTTTGGAATCCCGTTTTCGTTCCTGATTTTTTTAATAATCAATCTCAATAGAACGTCAGATTTTTGTGTCTTTTAACAAAGATCGAATAGGGCTTAAAGCCTCATGAAGCAACTTGAATTGCGGAGTAGATTTTGGATGCGAGAGCTAACCTGTTCGTGTTTTGCTAATGGTTGAAGGCTAGATTGAGGTATCATCTGGAATATATTTCTCCGCTGAAATTAAACATCCCACGTTATTTGTTTGCAGAAATGGCTTCCAGAGGCTGGATAAAATCAAGGATTCAAATAGACAAAGCAAGCAACTGGAGGAACTTACAGGGAAGATGAGGGAATGCAAAAGGTATGCTTTCTTGGGCTATCTTCAGCGTCTACCGGTTTGTCTTTGTATATTTTGATAACTAATTAGTACAAAAGGATCAATATTTCATTGCTTCAACATTCCACTTTCGAAAGAGTGATTGAGTTAGTCATCTGAGCTAATGTTGCAAGTATTAGGAGCATTCTCCGTAGATGCTTTTGGTGATTTTTGTTTTGTTTATATCAACGTGTCAAGCTATATCCATGATACTTCTTCTATTATAGAGATCAATGAGCTGCGCAATCTTGAGAAGAGAAAACTTTTGTTGTGCTTTAAGATGTATCCCCAAGCATTTCAAGAATCTTTCGTTGCTTATACAATATAGTTTATGTCAGGTTGATCAAGGAGTTTGATCGTGAACTTAAGGATGAGGAATCCCGAAATTCTCCAGAAGTCAATAAGCAATTGAACGATGAAAAACAGTCTATGGTGCGTCCCTGTTATCTGCTGATTGTGCTTTGATGAGTGTTTTGATCTCTTGAGGTTCTACTTGGTCTAATGTTTCCGCTGGAGTGGTTATTGGAATGCTGTCTCAGCATCATCTTATACTCCCGCTTATCTACATGATTGTTGTCTCCATTTTCGACAATATCGAGTAGCTTTTTATGTTTTCCAATGACATTTTTTATTCAAATGCCGAGTAATCTCTGTGTGAATCCCTCTGTCATTGTTTCCTGCAAGGATTTTGTTGGTGTTCATTTCCAAAATCTGCATTTGACATTTCCCTTTGATTTAACAGATTAAGGAACTCAATTCTTATGTTGCACTGAGAAAAACGTAAGCCCTTCTGCCATCTTTAATTTGTACTTGTGTTTGAATTTGTTACCCCTTTCCTTGAACCAACATTTTTGTTGGAAGTCTTCGGTTTTAGGGGGGAAAAAGATACTGAATCTGAATATACATACATGACCGTTGGTGTGCCTTCAGGTACTTGAATACCCTTGGCAATAAGAAAGTCGAACTCTTTGATATGGGAGCTGGAGTCAGCGGTGAACCTACGGCTGATGAGAATGTCCAAGTGGCTTCATGTGAGATCTTGCATATGCCTGTAGATTAATTGAACTTTAAGTTGCAATCTGGAAATGCTCTTTCCGAATACAAGAAAAAAATGATTGCCATTTTTGTGGCTTTTAGCTATAGGGGTATGATTGAAGCTTAAAAATTGGTATCCTGTTTTTACTTGAACATGTTGGATAGGTACTTCAATAAGCCATGATTGACTATTAGATATGAAAATTGTTGCCCAAAGAAATAGTTTATGTTCATTCAATGTGGAGTAGATTGTTTAGGGGATTGGAGACGCGTGGAGCTAATAACTTTTTGTTGTATTTTGTGGATAGCCATGTCAAACCAGGAGCTTGTCGATGCTGGAATGAAAAAGATGGATGAAACTGATCAGGCCATCGAACGCTCTAAACAGGTAAATGATAGATTAAAGGCATATTTTGCAAAAGCATCTCTCGTAACTTTCCTGCTCCTTTCAGGTTGTCCAACAAACAGTTGAAGTGGGAACACAAACTGCATCTACTTTAAAGGGACAGGTAATTGCATAGTTTACACCATCGCTTCAATATTATCATCACAAATACAATTAGAAGATACTAACCCAGTTTTTTCTTTTGGCAGACGGATCAAATGGGTCGCATTGTTAACGATCTGGATACAATCCAATTCTCTATCAAGAAGGCGTCACAGCTGGTGAAAGAAATCGGGAGACAGGTACGTAACCTTAATAGAACACGGATTCTCTGTGTGGAAGGCATGAAAACTTTGAGTCTAAGTGTTTTACCTTCCTCGTTCTCCCTCAGGTGGCTACGGATAAATGCATAATGATGTTCTTGTTTCTAATCGTGTGCGGTGTAATAGCCATTATCGTAGTGAAGGTAACATACAATTATTCTTTAGAATTTCGTGGTATCCATAAGGTTGTTAGATAAGGTAATGGGTGAGACTACTTTTTAAAAATGCAGATAGTGAATCCAAATAACAAAGATATAAGGGACATCCCTGGACTGGCTCCGCCTGCACAGTCAAGGAAGCTATTGTTCTTGAGGAATGCGGATAAGGTGTGAGGGCTGATTCTGCCATTTGCTTCTTCGGGTATTATAATTCACTTTCTTCTTCTTAAACTGTAAGTTTATGTGGAAGAGGGTTTGGTGTGCTCTTGCATTGCTTCTTTCTTCTTCTAATTATTACTTTCAAGTCATTTGTGCTTTGGGTGTGGTGTGTATATTTTCACCTTTTTAACAAGTTACGGCTTTGTAAAAAAAAAAAAAGAAAATTCATTTGATTGCACATTAAGACATTATCCGTTGTCATTGCCTGAAGATTCCATTATGCAATTGAGAAAATCATAAAATATATATAAATTAAAGTAATACAAGTTCTTTCTTATACGCAAAATGAAGCCGAATGGGCAATAATAGAAAATAAGATGTGGAGGGAGCAATCATATATATATATATTTATATATGGATAGTACAAGTGTGATAATCTCAACGTCTAATCAAGGGTCGTTTGGCTTCTTGTCCAGCTTCCATTCCTGGAGAAACAAGACAAAAGGGGAAACCTGTAACCTAACACATAATAAACCAACCAAGGTTGAACATGTTGTGTTATATTATGTATACACTTACCTACCTTAGCCATTCGATCTGGAAGAAGACTGTCGGCTGTTGATTGTGACGCCTTCACATCCTTCACTTTTATGTAGTTGTACATTACAACCCCACAGAGCGCTGTCACAAACACCAACAACAGTTTTCAACCCTAACATAAACATCTACTACTCATACTTTATTTGGTTCCCTCCATACCTATTGCGTATCCGATTATGTTCAGCCCTGTAATGGCTGACTCTGGAAATATGACAGTCGAGAGCGCTATCAGAATCCAGTCTTTAAGCACCCCAGCCACTCTTATAGTTACTGCCCCTGTCCTCCCGATCACTAAGAATATCGAGAAGTTCAAGGCTAATGCACAGAGTGCATTCGAGAAGAATATCCAAAAGTTGAACTGTATCTGCGAAACCTCCATCGCTGGCTTCTCCAGTACATACCAAGGCACAAACAGGAAAACAAAACTGCACAAAGATATAGCATTCAATTCACATTCATGAATTAACAAGTGGATTCAGGAGGAGAGGGTACCTGCAGGGAGCTATATAATATAAGCTGGTTACAGGATTCAATGTCAACCCCTTCTTCTGTAGAAGAACTTGAGTTAGCACGAGTCTAAGAGCTTCAGCGAAGATGCCCGTGACCTGGTAGACTGTGCCAACTATATTGAAATTAATTTCCCCATATGAGGATATGACAACTCCGACACTGACCAGCACCATGTTCAAGAACACATCGCACCTTGCTTTGTCAGTGCCACACACAACGGCCATAAGAAATGTTGCTACCGGCACTGCAATTTCAGAATCATGCTTTAATAAGCTTTAACACATAGTCAGACAATCATTTCATAATACAGATCCGTTACTCGAAGATCATGCATCACATACTTAGAGCTTTGAGCATCTGGATGAAGGCCACAGAAATGTGCAGATATGCAGTATTTCCAAACCTGAACGAGAGAAAATAGAGTATTTAAGAGACTTGTGAACAACACGAATTCAACTAGGAAGATTGCCATTTCAACGAGTTCAAGTGATGGCCAGTTCCAGATTGAAATTCAACAAGGAAGATTGTCAATTCAACGAGTTCAAGTGATGGCAAGTTCCACACTTAAGTTCAAATAGTAAGAGGACAAATGCACCCGCTATTTTCACTCAACGCAGAATAAGAAGCCTAGAATTTTCAGAATCAAGGACTTACCAGAGGCTTGATGCAAAGAATGCGCTTATAGGTACCACACAGGTTGCGTATCTGCCCCCACAAATAAAGAGTTATAAACAGGGAGCAGAAGAAACTATATATGATCAAAGAACACATGTAGAAAGAAAGGAGACTACACTGGCTTACATTTCGAATGTCATTTTAACAGGAGATACAACCTACATCACAAAGAAAAGATCTAATCACCTGGCTAGCAACGGGTGCAATAACCTAACAGATCAAAATGTGATATTACATTTTGCTATTGCGAGGCAATCATAAAATGAGAGAAAAAAGGTTATATATGCTGAAAGAGAAATCGACATGTTATGAGCATAAATCCTGCAGATATACATGTTCACCCTATGTGTAAGCATGCACAACCATAGATGAAAGCGCATTCTCTTTACTATGAGAAGAATACCTTGAATACACGAATAAGGAGGAAGGCCACAAATCCAGAAAAACCCATATGGATCATTGTCAGTGTAATGGGAAACGGAAAATTGAAGTACTTTGGAGACAGTACCCACTGCAACAAAAAGGCAAAAACAGAAAGAAGTGATTACAAATCAGTTTCCAGCCCAATAAGCGCAACAGACAAGAAAGTGTCCTATGTTTTGGTCTGCTTGACATGAATGAATACTGTTTGACACACATTTTACTAAATGGTCTGTGTCTATATGTTCATCATCATCATATGTATATATATATACAAAAATATATATAAGTCAGCTCAGACCTGATGCCTTTGGCATCCGAATATGCAAAATCACGAATGAATAAGCAGAAATAGACTTAAAGATCAGATACTTGACTCGAGTATAATAGCCATTGTCGTCACCTTGTTGTACAGGATAACTCCTGAAGAAAGCAAAATGTAGATCAGTAGGTAGAAATAAGTCAGCACAAGTGTCTTGTTTATCATCTTTATCTATCTTCCTTTTTCTCTTCTCTCGATTCAAAAGCAGAAAATCTTCGCTGATTCAGTTCGTCGACAGTCGGTTGCCAGTCACCTTGAAACACAATAGATCCAGAGATTCCATGGCTGTTATCTAAACCCGATAACAGAATGTAACCCAAGTTAGACATTTCACATTCAACTGAGCGGACAAATGTATCGAGCAGCATGGATTCGAAAAAGGGGAATTGGAAGACATTATCCATATAAACGGCTTACAACGTGAAATTAACCTAAATCCAACAACGGAGAGGAAGAGATCGGAGTACCTCGAGGATCAGACGCCAGGAACAGCGAATCTTGGCGTGGAAGAAACGTGAGAATCCAGTACAAAAGTAACAAAGGATCAGACGATAAGCGAGAGGATGAACTCCTCCTGAGGGAATGCAACAACGATGATTATAAAAGGAGGAACAAGTTATGTTTCGCAATGGAACTTGAAGAACTAAATCAGACGGTGGAGGAGATTAATCCTTCCGACGTATCTAATATATGGGCCTCCAATGTTTACTGTCGGCCCAATAAACATTATATACGTGGCCCTTAACCTAGTTATGTGAGGCCCATAAATATGAAAAATGGGCCGATTTTTAATTTTATATATCCATATTAAACAAAATGCTGACCATCCTTACGCGCATGTAAAGCGCGTTGAGCGCATGTTGCTAAAATTGGCTCAATTTTCTCAATTTATGGAATATTAGGCGCGTGAATCTTCCTCTCTAAACCATAACGCACATCCATTATTTTTTCTTCTTTAAAAGTTGATCTTGTTAAAAAATTAATTGTTAATGAAGAGATATATATATATATTACAAAATATAAGGTATATATTATATAACTATAATATAAATATGGTTATAATATAATATAATTATGATATATTTAATAATATTAATTTATGTATAATATATATATATAT
>CM071865.1:5341155-5356022 GCA_036759665.1 Gynandropsis gynandra | reverse complement strand
CTCGTTAAAAACCTTATAATGGAAAAACCCTTTGAGATAAAAAACCATGATGAGAAAAAAAGTACAGTCATAAAACTCATCCTCGATTTGTCAACCCTTTGTTTAATCATAAGCTTCGAAGGTGACACATCCCGATATTTCAAATGTGTTTTCTCAATGTTGAAGTAGGGAGCGCTTTTGTGAATAAATCGGCAACATTTTCGCATGATCGGATGTATTGAACATCAACTTCTTTCTTCTTCTCGAGCTCTTGTGTATACGTGAAAAATTTTGGAGGTATATGCTTTATTCTGTCACTTTTGATATATCATTCCTTTGTTTGAGCAACACAAGCGGCATTATCTTCATATAGTATTGTTGGGTTGATATTAGTTGATAATCCGCATGTTTCATGTATGTGTCGAGTTAAAGCTCTGAGCCACACACATTCTCTAATCGCTTCATGAAGTGCTATGACTTCAGTATTTGAAGATGTTGCAATTAGTGGTTGTTTCTGTGAACGCCAGATATCGTTGTCCTTCCAATTGTGAAAATATATCCTGTTTGTGATCTAGCTTTATGAGGATCGGATAAGTAACCTGCATTTGCAAAACCGATCAACTCACGTTTGGAATCTCTAGGATAAAATAATCCTAAATTAATCGTTCCTTGTAAATATCGAAAGATATGTTTAATCCCTGTCCAATGACGACGTGTAGGGGATAGCTATATCGGTGTAGGGGATGAGCTATATCGTGACAAGAGATTAGTAGCAAATGCTATATCAGGACGAGTGCAATTTGCTAGATACAAGAGAGCCCCTATTGCACTCATATATGGTACTTCTGGTCCAAGTATATCTTCATTTTCTTCACAAGGACGAAATGGATCTTTTTCAATATTTAAAGATCTACATACCATTGGAGTGCTTAATGGATTTGCTTTATCCATGTTAAAGCGTTTTAATACTCTCTTTGTATAATTCGATTGATGTACAAATATACCAGTCTTTAGATGCTCTATCTGTAAACCAATATAAAACTTTGTTTGTCCAAGGTCTTTCATTTCAAATTCCTTTTTCAGATAATTTCGAAAATTTTCAATCTCTTTTGAGGTCCCAATTATATTCAGATCATCAACGTAAACAATTATAATCACAAATCCACTTGTTGTTTTTTGAATAAATATATAAGAACAAATAGGGTTATTCACAAATCCCCTTTTTAATAGATATTCATTTAGACGATTATACCACATACGTTCAAATTGTTTCAATCACTACAAGAAAATCAAGTTTTAGGGACTGAAAAATGAGTTCCTAATCCGTCCCTAAACAGGTTTAGGGACAGATTAGGGACGACCAGCGGTAGTCCCCAATCGCGCGACTCCAAATGCTATCCGTCCCCAATCCGTTCCTAATTAAGGACGGAAATTTCAGTCTCCAATCCGTCCCCAATTAGGGACGAAATAAGTAGTCCCCAAACAGTCCCTGAATTGGGGACGATTTGTTTTCGGTCTCTAAAATTTGGAGACGGACCACTGAATCCGTCTCTAAATTTGGAGATGGCAGTTGCCCGTCTCTAAATTTAGGGACGGGCAATATTTGTCGTCCCTAATTTTTTTTTTAAATAAAAAAATAAAATTTAAAAAGTTCGATTACATTAAAAGATAAATATTAGTACATAAAAAATTACAAACCATACAAATAACCAACATTTTTAATCCTAAGTCGTTCCGATTAGTCGTGGTCGGAATCACTGCTCTGAACTGCATCCCAATCGATGTTAGGCATTTGCGCTTTCATCATGCGCATAAGCTTATCTATACGCCTATCTGATCGTTCAGCATGCTTTCTTGATAGTTCAGCCTCCTTTCTTGATAGTTCAGCCTCCTTTAGTGCTTGTTCAACTCGCTTGTCGGATTCTTGGAACCTGAACCATCTGACTTCTTAACGTGCGTACGTTCCAATAATTCTATATACGATGGTTCGTATCCCTTCTCTTTCGCCTGAAAAAAATAAAAAAGACATAGTTTAATGAAATGTTAATTTTATATAAATGCTTAAAAATTGAATAAAACTTACCAGATCTTCGTATACTTCTGCAAAAGAACGAGATCCTGCCGTGTGTACGCTTATCCCGTATCCTGCTCTATCAGAACGCCGGGATTTACTTGCTCGCTCGCCTCTTTGTCTTAAATTCTGGGGAATCCCAATATGTGCACATCTGATCCCAAATATCTTCCGCCATCCAGTTGGGTCTTCCTTTTAAATATCGGTTTGCGTGACATTTACCTACGATAGACTTGAGACGCAAAGCGACATTTCTTTCAAATTCGGACTTTACTAGTCCGGTAAGGGCATGATTCCAATAAAATTTTTGCTGCAATATTAATAAGCTTATTATAATTAAAATGAATTTAAATTACTTGATAAAATTAAAAATTGTTTAAAACATACCACAAATGATTTCCACCATCGTTGCTTAATATCTGGATCGGTATGTGTCCAATTGTAACACAACCGATCATAATCAGCTGTTATGTGTCGATTAAGTTGATTAAAGCCAAACCTACAAATCACAATGACAGATAAATTAACATTTAGTTAACTATTTATAATTGAGATTTGAAATTGAGTATACGTACCATAGTCCGCCGCTTTTTCGATCAGGGTCTATAAGAGGAAGCTTCCGTCGCTCTTCATCCATTGCTAAAATTTCTTCCACCGTTGGTTCCTCGTATATATACAGATCGTGATGTTGTACTTGATCTGGTGGTGGTTGCATTTGCGGATAATATGGCATATATTGCCCCGATTGTGTCGATCCAGTGTTTCAGAAGAAATTTGGATTCATGTAATCATCAAATCCTGAGTTGGAATGTCGAGAATGAGATGAAACGTTGCCACTTTCCTCGGACTGAGGGCGGTTCTCATTTTACCGCCTCTTCCAACGCGGCGCGACATACTGAAATGTGAAATTAAAATATTACGACATTCAAAATTTCAACGTATATTTCTAAATTTCGCAACTTCTAACATCAACACATAAATAAATAGCTAAATTTATTTAATCCATTTCCGCATTTTTTGTTCTAAATTTCAACGATGAATCCTAACATCTACTCTAATTTCAACGATGTTAGATTCTAAATTTCAACTCTAATTTCTGACATTCTAAATTTCAACGATGAATCCTAACATCCACAACAAATCCGACAACAAGACCTATTTGAATGAAACAATTGCAGAATCATCAGACACTTGAAGCAGCAAACAATCCGACACTTGAAGCAACAAACAAATCCGAAGTTACTTACCCTGATTGATTCGTCCGAAAACAAAAAGGTACGAGAGGGAACGGGAGGGGAACGCGGCGACGACGGATGGGCGCGGCGAACGCGGCGGCGACGGCGAGAGAAGCGAATGCGGCGGCGACGAAGGAGGAAGGGAACGCGGCGGCGACGCGTTAGGAAGGGGATGGATTCGAGTGTGAGGAGGAAGGGGATGGATTCGAGAATTTATAATAATTTGGGGACGGGGGATAAAATCTGTCTCCAATTGGAGACGGATGGATAAATTCCGTCTCCAATTGGAGAAGGTGGGATAACATCCGTCTTCAATTGGAGGCGGGTGGATAAAATCCGTCTCTAATTTGGAGACGGCTGAAGCCCGTCTTCAATTAGGAACGGCTCATCCGTCCCTAATTGGCGACGGTTAAACCTTCGATCTCCAATTCTGGGATCGGTGATTGATCGGGACGATTGACCGAGACCGGGATCGGGACGATTGACCGGAACCGGGATTAGGACGATTGACCGGAAACCGGGCCCGAGGCGATAGAACGGGATCGGGATGATAGATCGGGACGATAATCATAATAAACGTATAATCATTGAAAAAAAAATCGTAAACATATAATCATTAAGAAATAGAAACAATCATTAAAAAGTATATAAAAAACAATCCGTAAACGTTTTAACATGATTCATCATCAGAGTCACACAATTGTTTCGTCGAATCTTTTGTATCTGATTCAAATTCCACATCTTCTTTTTCTTCTATATCTTCATGAAGATCATCTTCATTTCTTTCGATTTCTTCCATTTCACCGTGCGTAAGTTCTTCAACGCGTACATCGTCAATAGCAATAATCTCGGTCATTTGTTGTTGCATTGGCAATTGTTGTTGTTCTGTGTTGTCGATAAATTTGCCATTCGGAAGTATCTTCATTGCGACACGCCAACCTGAAGATCTTCTAATATGAGGATAGGAAACGTAACAAATTTGATCAGCTTGTGACGCAAGAATAAAAGGCTCGTATTTTGCATATCTTCGTGTGAAGTTAACTTCTACAATGCCTAGTTTGTTTACTCTTGTTCCGCGACCGATTATTGGATCGAACCAATCACATCGAAATAACATCACTTTTAAACCGGCATAACCTACAAAACATATCAAAATCTGAGTCAATATCCAAAATGATATAAGTGGTAAGGATAACATTGTTTTAAACTTGTTTTCTATACCTGGATGTTTCAATTGCAAAATTTCCTTTAAAATTCCATAAAAATCTGGTTTTCTATACCTGGATGACCTGCCCGTCTCCAAATTTGGAGACGGATGACCTGCCGTCTCCAATTTAGGGACGGCTTACTATTCCGTCCCTAATTCATCCGCATTTAGGGACAGATTAGGCACGACTCTTCTGTATCCAAATTTGGGGACGGATTAGGGACAGATTTCATTTTCCGTCCCTAATCCGTGTATAATCCATTCCTAAATTTTGGGACGGAAATGTCGGTCCCCAAATTTTGTCCCTAATCTTGAATTTTCTAGTAGTGAATCCGTATAAAGATCGTTGCAATTTGATTTCACACATTTCTTTAGATTTTGAGTTTGATGGTTTCGACATTCTTAATCTTTCAGGGATTTCCATGTATATATCATTATCCAAAGACCCATATAGATATGCCGCAACCACATCCACAAGGTACATATCTAAGTTGTTGGATGCTGTTAAACTTATCAAATATCTAAATGTGATTGCATCCATAACAGGGGAATATGTTTCCTCATAATCAATTCCAGGTCTCTGGGAAAACCCTTGTGCGACAAGGCATGCCTTATATCTCGTGACCTCATTATTTTCATTTCTTTTTCGTACAAAAACTCATTTGCATCCAACCGGTTTGACACCATTTGAAGTTTGAACAATGGGTCCAAATACTTTTCTTTTATTTAATAAGTCTAATTCTATTTGCATAGCTTCTTTCCATTTGATCCAATCATGTCTCTTTTGACATTCTAATACTGACATTGGTTTTAGATCTTCACTATCATTTTCAATTTCTTTGGATATAAAAAAAGAGAATATTCTATCATTGTCATTTATTCCATCCATTCTTATAATCTTTTCATCATAGATATAATTGATGGAAATTTCATTGTTCTCTATATGTTCATGATTATTTTCATGATTTTCATTTTGAAAAGCATCTTCCTCATTTGTTTCTTTTTGAATGTTCTCTATGATTTGAGAATCATCATTATTATCAAACTTCTTTCTCTTTCGACGACTTTTATCTTTAGAACCAAGTGGTCGTCCACGCTTTAAGCGTGTTGTAGACTCATTTGAAATTCTTTCACCCGTATGCCCTTTCGGTATTTCTATACGAGCAGGTGCATTTGCAGCCAGTATATATGATTTTGTAACCCGAGCTGTTTCATTGAACCCATCTTGAAGTCTATTTGCAATATTTTGCAAATGTATTATCTTTTATACTTCCATATTACATTGTTTTGTAGGAGGATCAAGATATAACAATGATTGTGTTTTCCATGTTAACTCTCATGAGGATTGTTTTATTCCTCCTCCTAATGGTGGGAATTCATTCTCATTAAAATGACAATCAGCAAAACAAGTTGTGAATACATCACCCGTTTCTGGTTCAAGATATCTAATGATAGATGGTGAATTATATCCAACATAGATTCACAATCTGCTTTGTGGGTCCAATTTTGTTCGTTGTGGTGGAGCAATTAGAACATATACAGCACAACCAAATACTCGAAGATGAGATATATTTGGTTCTTGGTCATTTGATAATTGCAATGGAGAATATTTATGATAAGCACTTGGCCTTATTTGAATTAGTGCAGTAGCATGTAAAACGACATGCCCCAAGCAGAAACTGGAAGTTTCGTTTTCATTAGCAATGGTCGAGCAATAAGTTGGAGACGTTTAATCAATGACTCTGCCATACCATTTTGTGTATGAACATATGGTACGAGATGTTCAATCTCAATACCATTCGATGCACAATAGTCATTGAAAGCTTGAGAAGTGAATTCACCAACGTTATCAAGCCTCACATTCTTAATAGGGTGATCGGGGAATTGAGCTTGTAATTTTGTTATTTGAGCAATAAACCTCGCAAATGCAACATTACGGGTTGATAATAAGCAAACGTGCGACCATCTGCTAGAAGCATCCATCAATATCATAAAGTATCGCAATGGTCCACTTGGTGGATGTATAGGTCCACATATATCCCCATGTAATCGTTCTAAAAACAATGGTGATTCATGTCCAATTTTAACAGATGATGGTCTTATTATTAATTTTTCTTGAGAACAAGCACTACATGTGATTTCATGAGATTGAAATATCTTCTCATGTTTTAATGGATGACCATTGGAATTTTGAATAATTTTTCGCATCATTATTGAACCAGGGTGACCCAATCGATCATGTCAAACCTTAAACATGTCTTCATATCTTGGATTGAATATGGCATATGCTTCCACCATTCTTATCTTTGTGAAATATAGTCGAGAGGATAAAGCTGGTAAAATTTCCACAATACGTTTTTTTTAGAAACCATTATCGTGATATAAAGATATTCATGATTTTCATCATTCATGGTCTCAACATGATAGCCATTTTGACGAATATATTTGAAAATTAATAAGTTTCTTTGGGATTGTGGAGAGAATAATGCATCTTGTATTATAAATTTTGTCCACCCGGACATTATAAAATTTGCTTCTCGACATCCCTTAATTATTTTTGCATTTCCAGATATTGTATTGACACTCGATTCATGTATTCTCAACTTGGAGAAATATTTTTATCTTTCAATATTGTATGTTTCGTAGCACAATTGGCTAGACATATGTCTCCATCATTGATGTTTGATCGTGACATATTTTGTATTACTTTGATTCGATAAAGATATAGATGAACCTGAAAAATATAAAGCAAACTTTGCATATAATATATAACAATGTAACAAAATATTACAACAAAAGATAATCTAATAAAACTAAATAGCGAAAGGAAAACTACATTCGAAAATAACAAGCTAAGTTTTAAAAATGAGATAATGATAACAAAGAAATTCATGTCGAAATCTCATTTTCTTTTCTCATCTTCATTATCAGGTTGATACATGAAGTCCACAATGTCAAGGTGCATTCTAACCTTGTCGTTATCCACGAGATCATCGAGATCATCTGAGACAAAATTCGTTTGAACATTTTTCCATTTATCCATGAGTGACTTCTGGTATAAATTAACAAAATTTCCATTCATACCACATCGATGAGATATTGTATCTTTTCGCCTTTTAGTCACGTTTTCGTTTTCATTCACTCGATTATCTTTCCTTTTATTTTCTCCATGACGGAAATTATTTGGTGGATTACTACGACCTCTTCCTCTACCATATCCATTTCCACGACCGCGACCACGTCCACGGCCTCGACCACGACCACATATATATCCACGTCCATGGCCATGCTAGTGGTTATAATTTGATGAAGTCGCATTTGTTTCATAAAATAGTGCAGAACTAGAGGGAGGTACATGATGATTTTTCATTAATAGCTCGTTCTGTTGTTCTGCAACGATGAGAAGATGTAATAATTCGCGATAGGTCTTAAAATCCTTCGCGTGATATTGTTGTTGTAAAATTACATTATCAGCATGGAATGTCGATAAATTTTTTTCCAGCTTATCATAATCGCTTATATTTTCTCCACATAATTCCATCCTGGAGATTATTTCAAACATTGCAGAATGATATTCATCGACGGATTTATAATCCTGGAATCTGAGATTCAACAAATCATTCTTTGCTATGGGAGGATCACATATTTTTGGTGATCAAATCGGTCTTTAAGAAATTCCTTTAAATCTGCGGGATCTTCGACGTAAAAATATCATGAATTTTGCCTTTTCCTCTTCTGATGAATTATTATCTTTATCGATCGTGGAAATAAGCTTTTTACCTTTTAGATGCATTTTAGCATCAAATGCACATGTCATATAGATTTTTCCAGAGGCATCTAGTGCTGTGATTTTGAGATTCACCAAGTTCGACATGAAGATCTGTTATCATTGAAGAAAAAAATAAACAAATATAAGTTATGATATTGAAAACAAAATTAAATAAATTATTATATAATAATTCATGTGTTAGATCCATTTATATTTATAGATAATTCATTCTTAGATTTATTTAACCAATTAACAATTTAATAATGAAAAAATAATTTAAATAAATTATGGGGTGAAATTTTTTTCATACTCCACATAAATATAATAATTAACAAAATAAAATATAACAAAAAATTGGTGGTTCAGCCATCCGTATAACAACAATAAGTTAAATAAATTATGGGTTGAATTTTTCATCCTCCACATAAATATAATAATTAACAAAATAAAATATGACGTAAAAAATGGTGGCATAACCATCCTTATAACAAGAATAAATAACAGATAAATATTCATAAAATCTTAATACTATTGATTGGTGGCCGAACCCGCAGAATCATATGGTATAATATATTATGACCGATATATATTCTGCGAGGTCTATATATAATTTTTTTACTTGAAAATCAAATCCAAATCGAAACCAAAATTGATTGGAAATCGAGATCGTAAAAATCGAGATCGTAAAAAATTGAAATTAAAAAATTGATATGTTCTTCGAGATAAGCGTTCTATACAAGTAGGTTTTTTCCCGTACCACTTGGTTCATAAGGAAAAAAATGTTCCTTCTCTACGTTTCACTGAGTCCATCACTGTTGTGTAAATTTTCAATTGTTCATCTTGATTGTCTCCATTAACTCCATATGCACTTTCTTCGCTAATTCCTCATCGAAATGTAAATCATGATGTAATATGGTACTCGCGATGTCGGCTAGGATGCTTATATCTGGAGTTGGCATACCAAAATAATCTGCCAATGATTTTTCATTTTCGCTAAGCAACTTCTCTAGTTCTATAAGAGTGTACTGGTGAGTCTCGTCCACTGACAATTGAAGATCGGTAAACTTAAACTCTTTCTTTTTTTAGAAAGTAATCCGTCTGAAAGGAATTTCTAACACTCATTCCATATGTTAACCGATTTGCTAACTTCACAATACACCAATAATGTAGTAAAAAGTTGTCGCAATTGTGATGGCATGGTCCACTTAGATGCCTCATGCATCGCTTGTCGCAATTCACTGTCTCCATCAAGCAATCTCCTAGCAATGCATGTGTCCTTGAAACTATTGTACTTGAAATTGTCAACTGTTTTGATATCATTATAATTTGTTGGCCCTTTAACTATATTTAGTAACATCCTTAGATAGTAGAGCTCACCAGACGCTACATGGATGTTGCTAATTCTGCCAAGTGTTAAACCTTTTCTTCTTTTGGACCAAAATTTATCTGTACTGTGCCAAACAAACAAGGTTGGAAACTGCACATATATTAATTCTCTTACATATTCAAACATTCCATTATTTAATCCATTGTGTAAACATAGTTTCTTCCACACCTGATTTTGATAAGACTTTTTGATGCATCCTCAAAAGTTAGACTATATTCGTTCTCCAATGCAATGATAACCTCATAACTGGAGATCTCTGATGATGTATGTGAAATGAAAAAAATCCCTCCATACTACTTCGCAAGAAGAAAGGTAACGACACTCAACGTAGTTTGTTATTTCGTTGATTTCCATAACATAAGCCTTTACCAAATGTGATGTGCCTCCACTATTGGTGTCCCTCTCGATTAATAAGGGTGCTTTGTCCACCCCTTTTATAATATATTTGAAGAGATATTTGATTGCATTAGATCTGCTGCACCATTCAACATTTATGTGCAATCTATACTTCTTCAAGATTTGAACGTTATGGGGAACCACAAGCCGATTTCCCAATTGGATATCCCCCTTCATCACAAACTTCGAGTCATCTTCTCTAAGTTTGTATAAGACATAACATGTATTATCCACGTATGTGTTCTCGATGTATGGCCTTGGATATTTCTTTGTGCAAATTCCATTTTCCATGCATGGCGACCATGGCCTATCAAGACCATATGGGTCATGCATCATATGTTGTTCAACCAAGTTGAAGCCTTCATTGTCAAATTCTTTATTTGGCAATTTTGCTTGTATAAATGTATCAATTTTGGTAGTGGTAGGATTTTTGAAATTAGGTTGCAGCCAAATTAAGATATGGGCATGCGGTAAGCCACGCTTTTGGAACTCGATAGTGTATATAACTATGACAAATAAATTATTAATTACATTTTAGTAATCGTATTATGGAAAATGGAAGGACCATTTAAAATTAAACAAACTGAGATTGTATTTACCTGATAAGGGCTTTGGAAAAAAGACTCATGAATTGATATCTTCTAGGAGGACATCTAATTTCATTTTAAAAACTCGACTTTGAATGTTTGGCCTATCACTGAAACTATGTCCACCATATGAATCAAGATGGTCCAAGATCTCTTTCTATTTTGGATTAGTAGTCATTGTAATGAACAGGTCGGGTTATCATACCACCTATATATAGCCATTGCATCGTGGTAGTTCTCAACCATGTAACGTGGGCCACTCGTAAATGATGGGGAGAGAATAATTATTTTACCTAAAACTTTAGCAGATCTAGCTCCTTTTCCAACTGCATGAAACACATTATTATAATGATTTGACCTCAGTTTCTTCTGATTGTTTCTTGCCAATGTATCCTTTCTTGTTTAATGGCAGTGCATGCATCAACAACATATTGTTGGAAAAGACGCCTCCATTGATTATCGTTTGCCCTCACATAGTCGTGTTTGGATTTGGTAGGCACAGAATTCTCGCATTTTAACAAAGGCCCTTTTTATCTTTTTACCACGTTCAATGTATGGTATATCCTCATGAAATCCAGATTGACCATAAGGGAAAAGCAATGGATATTGTAAGCTCATGAACAATCGATGGAGGTCGTTGATTCAATATAGTTGGCCAGACGGTTTCAATTGCAAGATAACTTCTCTCTCTGTAGTAGTTGAGGAAAGATCGCCAACAATTAAACTTACAACTTCATCTCTGGTAGGTAAAGCATATTCTTTACCTTTCATTCGAGGCTCGATTAATCGTAAGGAAAAGTCAGATATAGACCCAACTTCATAACGATCATGGGCTATAAGAAAAGTCTTTGCCAAATGATTATGCTCATCAAGCCTCTGTATTATGCTTTCTATAATGTTCTCATCTAAATTTCCTTAAATCGATGTATGATGTAACGTTTTTATACGATTGCGTACCTCATTTGCAGTATTATATACGTAGAGTTTCCTACAAGTTCCAATGGAACATTTGTTAGTATATCATTTATAATTTTTTAGATATCATGTCATTTTTAAAGACCATTCTTGAAACGCCTCATTGGAATCAAGTTTTTAAATTATTAAAGGATTTATTTTCCAAATATTGTGTTACCTATTCTGAGGCGAGCTTGCTCGAAATCAATCTCTTTGGGAACTGTGTGTTGAATTTTTTTTTTCCGAGAGCCACAGATGGTCGTCTGTAAGCACAAACTATTAAGATCGGCAACAACGGAAATCATATGATATAAAAGAACGTTTGGGAAAAATGTAGATTATTGTATTTAAGAAATTACAATGATATTAGGATACCTCTAGCCTGATGGAATTCCTTACGAGCCACCATAATAGATTTTCGCATGCTCTTTGTGACTCTGAATGTTTCTGCCATTCCAAGTGTAATATAACATATTAGGTTTCAATGAAGTGACATATTTAATGCATGTAATTTTATAATCGAAACAAAAAATAAATTATTGTGTTAAATTAGGTTAACTAAAACATAAATAGGGATGTGAAAGAAACACCCTTCCCATAGACTTCATATTCTTCAACATTTGACATTTGGTGTGTTTGTGACATGTATTCTTGGGAAAACCATGGACGATTATTTGCTGCTAAATGAGAAATATGTAATACATAATAAATCATAAAAATATTTTTTAATGGTTTTAGTATTCAATATGATAAATAAAATAATGCACAAATATGATATCTTATTTTGTATCTATTGTTAGATTAATAAGTTTAGGTGTCCTCATTCAGTAATTGTTTTGTTACTTGTTGCCTCCATATAGACATGTATTATTAAAAACAATACAATAATTATTATAAGACTTCATGACAAAGAAACACTTTGATTAAAACCTAAAATATCAATTAATCAAATTTTAAAATACTAAGCAAAGGAATTTAGGGTGTTAGGCGGTTTAAGCTACCATTAACTTTTTGCATTTACCTATTTTCAGACCGAATTCCTTCCAATATCCGGCCAGAGACCTAGTGATCGCCGTTAGCCGTATGCATCACCGCTGTAACTCATTCCTCTCTAGAGAAGCCGAAAATCGGCTCGTAAAGCCTCCTTAATAGCCCCTTGGTAAACCGTAACAGGGGAACAATAGACTATTGCCGTCGATGGTTCTTACGTTAGAGACTTCAAATCGAAGGAAGATGGGGTTGATCGTTGTATTAAAAGGTATGCATGTCGGGATTTTTGCGTGATCGGTTTTTGAGGCGGAATTTTTTTCTTTTCTACTATTTAGCTTGTTTAATTTTTGTTAGCCGTAGCAATTGTATTTTCTGAGGGTATGGTGTTTCTAGTCGTCTGTTGGTTATTTTATTGTTCAAGTAAATGGCAAGATAACTCTAGGACGGGTGTGATGGCGACGTGTGTAGGGTAACTGGGTAAGGGAGGCTGATTTGTACAAGCACGTTTGATATGTAGAAATCTATATTTCCATTTTCTTGCGAGTATTTCCATTTTAAAGGTTCATATGGTTGCATTGTAAATCAACACCGAATCTATCGTTTTAAACAATGTTTCCTTTTCCTACAACAATCAGAAATACGAAAGTGGTAAACCTGATTGTTCTGCATCTCATATATATGTTTCCATTTTTAAACAATGTCAGTTCTACATCTAACAAGAGGCTATTGAGCTATATAAATGATTTATAACAAAAAAAAAACAAAGAGAAAGATATGACTGTAAAGTTGAATTCTCTAAATGATTCCCTACAAGGGAATATACAAAATGGAGGCAAGGGAGAAGCTATGGTGGTGAAGGTGGCCACATGAACTATAGTGAGGGAAACAAGGAAATAAGAGGTGCTTATGGAGTTGCTAAACTCGGGGCAATAGGCGTTGCTATTACCTGGAGGGAGAGGTGGCAAAGGGAACGCATCGGTTAACTCATAAAAAAAAGGTGTCGCGAATTGCTGAAAATGGTGTAGAAGCTCCAGAATTGTGAGTGTTGTTTCTGTCGGAATTTATGTGTGATTTGGGATAGACTTTAGTTCCTATGATAGTTTTGATGTTAATATTGAACGCGTGAACTGACTGGAGAAAGGCCTCGAGACAAACTCAAGAGAAAGATTCAAAAATTTTAAGCCTAAACTTGAAATATAGTTCTTTGCATCTTCATGATGCTCTAACTAGAAAATTAGTTCCAGTATGATATATATAGTAAGCAAATTATTTGTTATTTGTTTCTCTAAAATACGAATCTTATGGTTCTTTTTTCTTATAAAAAATGGGACTTTTCTGGCCTTTTTATGTGAATGGTGAAGAAGGTCCAGAAATGTGAGTGTTGTTTCAATCTGAATTTGTTTATGATTTGGGATAGGCTTTAATTCCTATGATAGTTTTGATGATTAAAGAATATCAAAGGTGATTATTTCTAAATGTTAATGTTGAAATTTTGCAACTGTAAAACAGGATTGGCTTGTGACCAAGCTCGAAAAGAAAACGTCAACGGTGATGAAATGTACCAAAATGATAGTTGTTCATTGTGAGATGGTTCTTTGTGAAGATGGGGTTGATGTTGTTGTTAGAGTTGGTGTTGTAGATCGTGAATTAAACGTACAACTTACAGACTTCTCGACTTTTATTTTATATAATATGTTTTTCTTACATGGTGATCTCACAAATCAATCATCTTATTTATGATTTACATGACTCAGGTTATACATAATAAACTTGTGAACCCAAACAAATCAGTTGATGACTACATAAGTAATATTACTAGAGTCACTACGTGAGATTCACACTACAAAAAAACACGGAGTTTCCAACGGACGGGGCAACGGATCCGTCCGTTGGAAACTTTTACCAACAGATTGCAACGGATGTGGGGAAATTGCAACGGGCAGAGATCCGTTGCATATCCGTTGTAAATTTCAACGGAGTTGTAACGGAAAAACTCCGTTAGACATGTCGTTGGAAATCCGTCACAAAATTTAACGGATGGCAACGAACAACATCCGTTGGCAACGCCCGTAGGAATCTCCGTTAGAAGGAGTTCTAACGGTCGTCCGTTGCACTTTCTAACGGATAGCCGTTAGAAATAGCAATTGATAACCGTTGATTTTGTGAATTTCGAGGGCACCAGTTTAAATAATTTCACGTGAACCTGCAACGGCTATCCGTTGCAAATTGCAACGGATGTCCGTTGGAACATAAACTATTTAGATCTTACCAACAAGTGCGTCAAACCATCAA
>CM071865.1:5225272-5338422 GCA_036759665.1 Gynandropsis gynandra | reverse complement strand
AAAAATATTTTTCCCGCTAAATCTTCCCGCCAGTTTGCAACGGCCATCCGTTGCAAGCTCCCGCCACGTGGCAACGGATGTCCGTTGCAAAGATTTCCTATTTTGCAACGGATCGCCGTTGCACACCAACGGCCGTCCGTCACAACGTTTTGCAACGGTGATCCGTTACTAATATTCTAACGGCGTATTCCGTTGACAGTCCGTTCCAATTTTGTAACGGATAATATCAGTTGGAACGCCGTCACGAATTGCAACGGATCCTCATTTGCAACGAACTTTTCGCAACGGACGGAAATCCGTTGGTGTCCGTTGGAAATCGCCAGTTTTTTTGTAGTGTCAGAAAATGCAGACGACGACATTGTAGAATCTGTACGATCTTTCATTTATATTTAAAAGCATACTTATCGTTGTTTTCAGGAGTTAATTACTTGCTATCTTTTTAGGATCTAATTGAAATGGTTCAGATTTTCTTAAAGAGCTTACAAATCGTGGGCCTGTGGACTCGAAAGTAATCCAATGGATAATAACACTTGACCACATAGGTCCTAATGCAAAACATGATTCATAATTTGTATATTTAATATGCATAAGTCTAGACTTAGAAAAAAAGGCATATCTAAGGTTCTTTTGGGGTGTGAATATCGACATACAAGAGTGATTCTAAAAGAAGAATTAATTATCTTCATTTTGTTTAATCGTAATTTATGTCCCTTATTATTGTATCAGGTGTTCAGATGCATATTCAGACACAATGTTGGGATATGCCAATAGTATTCGCACTATATATTGATGGTGGGATATGCCAATAGTATTCGCACTATATATTGATGGTGGGACACACATAGACGGTGTGAAGGCTTCATTAACAAGAACTCTTAACAGCCTTGCAAAAAAGTCAAAGGCTGTCAAGGTATGCCACCAGTAACCAACTTTGTTCGTATTATTCTCCTTTCACATAAAAGTCTGTATAAGGTATCTGCAGACAATTTATTTTCATTATAGCTTGGGGTTTAAAGAGTCGTCTGTTATGATGTAGGTCGATAAATATATCTATCTCTTTACTTATAGGGACTGAATTTGAATACATGTACATCCACAGAAACTATGTGCTACTACTTTAGAACATTCTTTATTTCTGTGTTATTACAGCCAGCGAATGATGTAGTTATCGGCATAAACATGTCAATTGTATAAATTACAAGTTTCAGGCAGATATTGCTTTATAAGATTGTCTACTGGTGGTGTTGATTCTCATTGATTGTGTTTTCAGAAGAAAGATATTAACCTCAGTGGGGAACATGTTCATGAGGGGTTGACCTACATTGTCTCAGTCAAAGTTCATAATCCTGAGTTTGAAGGTCAAACAAAGGTAATTGAAGTTGTAATTGCTTTCTTCTTTACTTTTCTGTAGCAATGATATCCAGACAACGACAGTAAATTAATTTTGGTGGACATATGCGTGGACTTAGACACTGGAATGAAATGTTTTTTAATCTCTCATTTAACTCTCGGCTTTTCCACTTATTAAGATGTGTATGTTTCCCTTTTTAGGTTCCTTTGGCTGCCAAGAGGGCAAGGGAGTTGGTGAGATCAAAAAGCATTTTGAAATCATTTTTACGTCCAGAAAAACTGGTTGATTGCTCATAAAAAAATCCTAAGGAATCTGGCATGTATTTTCCTTCATGAAATGCCATTTTCATTTAAATCAAAAGAGTTTTAGGAACTTGTAGGAGAAAGTATAGGTGAGAAAGTATTGTGAAGTACAAATAGATGTTATCTACATATTACAATATTTTTTCTCCAAATGTGTCCAGAAATTTTTTTAGTCGAAGGTATTCTGCTGGTTGTAGTGCTAAACAGGGTCATGATAGGCGATTCCAGGTAATACGTCTATTAACATTTGATTATATCCATAGAGGGCCGTGATAGGCGATTCCAAGTAATGTATTAAAAATATTGCTGAGATATGTGATTCCTTGTTGTGATTGGTGACAGAAACTATGGAGACTATAACCTTACGGTAGAGGGCGAATGTGCAGACAACTGGACATCTAGAGAAACAAAGAATTTTAAACAGTAAATCATCTATATGTTGATGCTCATTCTTGATTGCTTTTGGGTATGGCATTGGTATAAGTATAAAGAGAAAAAAACTGCTGGCAAACCAAACTGCAATCCTTAAATATAAGAAGTCTAACTAGCAAACGATTAAAAAGTATGAGTAGCAAAACCAAAACATGATTGATAAAATTCTAATCCATTAAACATAGTATTGCACTCTAAACTCACTCAATTCGAATCCGTTTCCCACAATCCACACCTCTTCCCGTCGAATGAGTTGACTATCTAGCAATGTCACCATTTGATTTCACAACCTTTCAAGCAGTTGCACCCCCTATTCGGTTGACAGTTTCAACTAGGCAGAGAGGTGACAACTAAACCATAAATGATAAATAAATTAATAATAAGATATGAAAAACAACCTTAATAACATATTTATATAAAACGAATGAAAATACCTCAATTAATGTAGATTCGTCCGCTGCCACGAGCGTGCTTTCTAAAATACGGGACACAATAAACCTTTGATGGAGAGACGAAAAATTGTAAGAGGTTAGTTTGATGTGGAAAGTAAAATTTCGACCAATGATGTCCTTCAAACATTGTGGGATGACCATATCACCACCATCAATCTAATTATAATTAAAGTGGATTAGGATATTGCAAGGGTTTAAGAATCAAGGGTTACATGTGAGGAAAAAACATACCTCATTATTTATTAGGTCGACAGTTTTTTGTTTTGTGATTTTGGTTATATCACGATCAAAGGCAGCGAAAGTTGTTGTTTTTGTAGCATCATCAACCTTAAATTGAACTCTAAATCTGACAAAAAATCATTGAAATGCATCACTTATAGGATACAATAAACATAGGCGGAAAGACAAATATTAACCTAACCTTGTAAGTCCAACGATGTTACTTGCTTGGCAATTAGTGCAAAACAACGATTCTGCGGTTCGTTTCAATCTTCTTACACATTTGGCACAAGCGATGTAGTTTTGACCGTTGTTGTTGAGCACATCAAGAATGTTTGCGGTGCAGAATAATTCTATTTCCTATTGGTTTAGAAAAAATAGATCAACAAACATATAATGCAATATCTACCCAATTATATACCAAAAACTACCTTATGGTCATCCTTAGTTACAAAGGCATACAAATCTAATATAAAAACAACTTCAATATTCATAATGTTGTTGACTCGAGCATTGCCGTTGAGACCATCATCAAAACCATCCTTGATGTTGCCATGGAAAATTAAATATATACTATATGGTTATATACTGGTATATATATACATATCATGCATACAACTTGAATAATAAATTTTATATATAAACATGTAAAAAAAATTGTATAGATATAGCAAAAAACAATAAAAACCAAAAATGTGTGTGTAAAGAATGAATAAAGATCAAATGAAAAAATATTGCAGATTGTATTTAAAATATTGTTTGTGTATCGATATACACATAAACATATATATATATATATCATGTTTACAGCTTGATAAATATAATTCTCTATTGTTTTAAAAAAATATGAAAAAACAGTTTCTTTTATAAAACCGAAAGTTGTTTTTCTAAAACATGCTTTTACCTTTCAATGAAGGCTCCACACATTCAACGTCTCCGCAAAAATAAAACCGGGTGCCAGAAGTTGAATTCAAAAAGAGGAACCTTAGCAACGGTTAAAACATATAAGTTAGACACTGTTGGAAAAAAATAAAAATAAAAAGATACAAACCTCCAACAAACTTAGGATTGACATTGGACACCAGAATAACTGTAGGATGTGCTCCATAATTTTGTAATTTCAAATGAAGATCGATAGCCTTTTGGTCCCAAGCGATTATGGTAATATCCATACCGCTAAAACGGAAACAATTGACTGCAAGTTAAAATCTATATAAAAATAGTAGGGAATCTGGAAACGCAATCTAGTAACTTAGCCACTAAGTTGTAAACATAGCATAATTCGTTGGGTTGCATGATTATCTTCAGCATTGAAATCCTTTATATAACCAAGTCGCCAAATCACATCTTAGAATAAACAAAAGGTTAATATAATCGTGGCAAGAAAAAGTAAAGAGAAAAGGTAGAAAACAAAAGAAAACAAACCTAAGAGGGAATTGTTTATGTTTGCGAGAGCTGTTAGTTCCTCATATGTTTTGAGGCGAAAAAGCTCTCGTGCGATCGTAAAAGTATTATCGTTGAATTTAACCAGTTTTTTCATTACGGTTAAACATATTGAAATCTTGGAATCAACTACTTTGAAGGTGTCGTTACTTCACACAACTTCAAACCCTTCAAACTCTAAGATGGTCCCCTCCTTTAAAAGGTGTTCAAACCGATTATACAAGACTTGACTAACTGAACTGTGGAGCAATGATTGCTTGCAAAAAAGTGTCGATTATCCATAAGTATAAAGGCAAACAAGTTGTGAAGAAATTTCAAAAACATGTAATTTTAACAGGAAATACAAATTGTTTAATCTATTAGAAGGAAATCTATCCACATGAGTTGTCCGCCTTTTTTAGGGTTCCAAGCTTCCCACACGTGGAAAATACGAGCTATTATTCTCTGATTTTAGCGACCAACCATTAAATCAAAAAATTTGTAGAGGTAGTACTCATTTTTGTCTAGTATGGTAGTTGTAAGGTAAACAATAAAGTATATGTTCCAACAGCAGAAATGACGTGGATTGGCTGGATATTTATAGAATGTTTGGAAATATTGGATCATACGTCGAGAAGGTGGATAAGTGGTATTTGGTAATTATTTACTATATTAAATAGCAATAAATATTAATTAATGGTTGAGTAGTGGCTGTAATTTGCTTAGTATGTTTTTTCACGTGCATTAGTTTAGGGGACTGTGATAGATCTATTTGGCCTTAATGGTGACCAGTATAATGACTGTTGAACCTCATACAAAATCACTACTTTCTTTTGATCAGAGATAGATCTGGGCAGTAACAGCTACTTGCTTGGAAAAACGGTTGATCCTGAGCAAGATAGTTACAGACTGCTTTAAATCCATCAGAGTCACGTTGACGATGTGAGGAATACAACTTCATTAGTCCATTTCCTTATGTTAGAATTTTTGTTTTTCTTATTCTTGGGCGTTATGTGTTATAGGTTGCCTTGTTTGTTCTCTAAGTCTTTTTTTGTTGTTATGTGTGCAGAACTCTGAAGAATAGCTTCACTGTAACGATTGTGGAATCTATAGGTTAGTGAAGAGATCATGAAATCTGTTTTTCTATTACATAATAGTGTTCTCACCTCAAATTTGATTTGATCAATTTAATTTGATGTTTTCTTTCTGATTCCGATTACATGCATTTGTAAATATCCAACAGCTTGAATTCATTATATTTCTATACAACCAGCATTAAAGATATTTTGTTTAGGTTCAACAAAACTCTCTTAGGGGATGAGTTGGCCAAGTTTCCTATCGCCGTCGACATACAATTTTGTTAGAGGTAAAAATAACACAAGTTATGCCATTCGATTCTTTTTCTTGCCTCCAACGGACAGATTTCTCATTTCAATGTTGAGTAGATGAAGAAGCCCTTTACAATTTTATTATGGCATTTCATTTTAGAATTGAAAGGACTTATTGATGAAACGTCTTCTAGCATCTACAATATCACTATTGATGCTGAGAGATAGGTTGATTTTCTAAAATTGATTTTGGTAACGTATCCTATAAAATAGATTTGGCAGCGGTAGAAACTGACTGAAGTTGTAGATTTATAATTGTTGGTTTGGCATAAAATATAGAATGAGCTATGGAAATGGTGGTGAGTGGGTTTGTGTAATAATATACTATGATAAATGATATAATGACTAGGGAAAAATTGTTGATCATTAGCAATAACTGAAATAATGAGTAGTGGATGCAATTGAATTAATATGTTTTTTTTGTGGTCATTAATTTATCAAACTGTTACACACAAATCTAATGCATTAGTTTATGCTATACTTGCAGCACATGAAGATTGATCAAGAAAAATAATAGAGCATTGAGAGAAAGAAGAAAAATAGAGGCTTAAGCAGTGTATGCCATATTAGGATTACACGGTGGTCCCAAATTGACTACACCATATTAACTAAAATTTGTTATCATAAAATTAAGTTTGCTTAGATTATCATCCTCTAATTAGTAGCATATGACACAACAATGACAAATACAACCAATCTGAATAACATTGATAGCATATGGCACAACAGTGACAAATACAGTAACAAAGAGTTCATGTCCCCTTCTCTCTGTTCAAACCTCACACTAGACATATATGTTACGAGAATATATATTTGGTAGTTAGAATATTTAGGAGATATCTTAGGATCTTTGTTAGTCTATTTTCCTTATCATGTACTTGTATATATTCCCAAAAACCCTACGTTAATGAGGAGGGCAATTCATAATTTCGGCCGTCGCAGCATGGTATCAGAGCCTGGCGACTCAACATCAACGACGTTTTTCGACCGACAATAATTCAAACACAACGACAATGGCCGATGGAGGAGATGCGCCAACGATTCAACGGAGAACGTTTTCTCCTTACGACTTGAGCGCGAGCGACAACCCCGAAAATCTCATCACGCATACGCAATTGCGTGGGGATAATTATGAAGAATGGGCTGTTGATGTTCGTACGGCGCTTCGATCACGAAAAAAATTCGGATTTGTTGATGGGACAATCCCTCAACCGGCAAACGATTCGACGGATTTGGAAGACTGGTTGACTAACAATTCTTTGTTAGTTTCTTGGATCAAAAACACAATTGAACCGAGACTTAGATCAAGCATCCGTCACAAGGAGGTCGCGAAAGATCTGTGGGACTACATTCGGCGTCGTTTTTCACGTGGGAGTGGACCCCGAATGTATAAGATTCGGACTGAGCTTATGGGCTGTAAACAACGAGGGTTGTCTATTGAGGCTTACTTCGGGAAATTGACTAAGATATGGGACGAGATGGCAAACTTTAAGCCAATAAAAGTATGTCGATGTGGTCATTGCACGTGCAACATTGCGGCTGAATCAGAGAGAGAACGGGAAATCGACAGGATTTATGATTTTCTAATGGGATTAGACGAAACCGTTTACGGCGTCGTGCGCTCGAATATCATTGCACGTGATCCCTTACCTACCTTGGAGGCGGTTTACTCCATGATTGCCCAAGAGGAGGATGCTCAATCTTCTTTTTCGGCTTCCACAACGAACCCCACAATCGGCAGCTTTGCGGTGAAAACAGACTCTCATCCAAAACCGTCTGTTGAATCGGGTGAGAAACGATTTTGCTCCAATTGTGGAAAACCGGGACATACAGTTGATGGGTGTTTTCAGCTTATTGGTTTCCCCGATTGGTGGGTCGATAACCCCAATCGAGGCCGCGGGTTCACTCGCGGACGTGGAGGCCGTGTTCCCGGCAGAAGTCGTGGGCAGTTCTCTAGGGCAAATGCGGTTCATGCTGAAGTTTCTGCACCTGCTAGAGCAGTGGCTAATGCGGCCGTTGTTGATTCTGACAGAAATGCTTTTCCGGGTGTAACCAACGAACAGTGGGAGACTATAGCTCGTCTTCTCAATGCGGGCAGATTGGGAGCCACAGCACTCGGCCACTGTTCCGATTTTGTCTACTTCTACTGAACTAGGGGGTATTGATACGTTACCTGATTTGGCAGACAGGGGGGCATGCACCAGATCCCGTTACAGTTTCTTCGACTTCTCTCGAGCGTGGATGTCGCCCGAAAATCCCTTCCACACGACTTCGCGACTATGTTCTCACAACCGTTACCACACCAGCTTCGTCTGTCTCTACGACCGCGGTACCTTTTCCCATATCCGCGTACGTGTCCTGTTTTGCAGTTTTGGCTTCGCATCGCGTGTTTCTAGCCGCAGTGACCAAGGATGTCGAACCACAGACTTTTACCGAGGCTGCTCAGCACAGTCATTGGCGTGACGCCATGAAGCTTGAAATTCAAGCATTACAGAAGAATGGCACCTGGGAATTAGCTTATCTTCCTCAAGGGAAGAAGGCCCTTGGTTGTAAGTGGGTTTACAAAATCAAGCGAAAATCCGACGGTTCTATTGAACGGTACAAAACCCGTTTGGTTATATTGGGTAACAATCAGAAAGAAGGTATTAATTACTCTGAGACATTTGCGCCCGTTGCTAAGATGACCACAGTTCGTGTCTTTCTCACAGTTGCAGCTACGCGGGGATGGCAAGTACATCAAATGGATGTACACAATGCCTTTCTTCATGGAGATCTTGCAGAAGAACTTTACATGAAAATTCCTCCAGGTTTTCAAGGTTCGGATTCTGCAAAGGTATGTCGATTGAAAAAATCATTGTATGGTTTGAAACAGGCTCCTCGGTGTTGGTTCGCAAAATTGGCCGCGGCTCTCACCCGGTATGGTTTTAAACAATCTTGGTCGGACTACTCCCTCTTCACTTTGCAACGTGGCACGGACACTCTTCATGTCCTCGTATACGTCGACGAATTGATCATCACGGGTACTTCTCCGGAGCTGATTTCTACATTCAAGACCTATTTGCACAATTGCTTTCATATGAAGGATTTGGGGGTTTTGAAATATTTCTTGGGTATTGAGGTCTCGCGACATGCTTCAGGCTTCTATCTTTGTCAGAGGAAATACGCCTTGGATATTATTTCCGAAGTCGGGCTTCTTGCTTTGAAACCGGCTGATTTCCCGATGGAGCAAAATCATCATCTTACCTCAGCCAGCGGGAACTTCCTTGACGATCCCGAACGCTATCGACGACTTGTTGGTCGCCTCATCTATCTCACCGTCACTCGACCCGACCTCACTTATGCGGTACATATCCTTTCGCAATTCATGCAACAACCTCGTCACGAGCATTGGGAAGCGGCGTTCCGTGTGGTCCGATATGTTAAAGGCAACCCCGGCCGTGGGATTTTGCTGCGCAAGGATGGCGATTTGAATTTAACAGGCTGGTGTGACTCGGATTGGGCAGCTTGCTCTTCAACGCGTCGTTCAGTGACTGGATGGTTTGTTCAACTTGGTAACTCACCTATATCTTGGAAGACAAAGAAACAACCTACTGTTTCTCGATCATCTGCGAAAGCTGAGTATCGAGCAATGGCCGTTACCACTTCTGAACTCCATTGGTTACGCGGGCTTCTTTCTTCATTCGGCATATCACATTCGGCTCCAATGCGGCTCCAATGTGATAGTGTTTCGGCTCTATACTTGGCGGAAAATCCAGTTTTCCATGAACGATCGAAACACATTGAAGTGGACTGCCACTTCGTGCGAGAAAGAATACTCGACGGCAGCTTGTTACCTTCCTATGTTCCCACCAAGACTCAATTAACGGATATCTTCACCAAGGCACTTGGGAAAGCAAGCTTCGATGACTTCCTCGGCAAGTTGGGCATCCATAATTTGCATGCGCCAACTTGAGGGGGGGTGTTACGAGAATATATATTTGGTAGTTAGAATATTTAGGAGATATCTTAGGATCTTTGTTAGTCTATTTTCCTTATCATGTACTTGTATATATTCCCAAAAACCCTACGTTAATGAGGAGGGCAATTCATAATTTCGGCCGTCGCAACAATATATATATATATATATCAAATTTTATCTGTAATTTTCCAGATACAAAAACTGAAAAACAGACTCTGGGTTTCAAGGAATATAAGTTTGAATTGAGGATCCAACATGGAAGAGCTGTTACTCGGTCGAAATGCTGCTCTTTTTTTAGATTGCCAAGGCCGCCACAGAAGAGGGATGTTCCCAATACCAAGAGGAGATTGGAAAGTACAGAACCAAGAAGTGAAAACTTCACTAGTTGGATTTTGCTTTGGCTCACCGCTCAAATGGATTCATACAACAAAAAATAGAAATTATGTAAACCTCTCTTTAGAATGAACCAATAATGTTCACAAGCAGATTCAGCAGAACACTAACATTTCGAAGACAAGACTATTAACAACGTGATCTTATAATTTCCAAGAATCCACAGTTAAATCTGAAGCAAGCATAAAAGCAAGATATAGTATCATAAAAAATTGTTGATTTACAACTCATTCTTATCTCCTTAATCAACATTGTGATGATACTATATCTGAAAAAGATCTTAGATGATGTATGAAGTTACCACATATAAAGTGAGAGAACCTACAAATAATTTGGAACATACACCAAGATTGAATTGAAATATCTAGATTATGCTGGTAAAAGGCAAACAATCGATCTAGACTTTGACAAAGTAAGTGAATGTGGTGAACCCATAAAACCATGTATTCTGAATGGTAATTCAACAACATGTACGTTAAAAAACAAAGATCCTTTAGAGACACAGACAAAAGCCTTGAAATCCAGAACAAAATTATGTTAAAGAAACAAAAAAAAAAGAACACAAATCGACCGCTTACCTGTTTCCTCGAGCATATAGCCATGAAATCCTAACTTCCCATTTTTAATATACTTATTATGTGTTATACTAAGGAAACACATGCTTCATTCTATGTGAATGTTTATGTATGTGTTGTGCCTGAGGGAGCTGCGGAAGATAGCATATGTCTTGGCAGTACAAAATACCACTGTATATTTCTAATGTTGATAGAGCAAGATTGCGAGTACCTAAGATTGCGAGGAGATATATGTAAGCATGCATAAGAAATAGATAGAAGAAACAAAATACAATTCAATGGGAAAACCAAAAAAGGAAGAAAGAATTTAAATATGTTAAAATCGCAAACTTGTTTTGTAAGCTCTTATCTGTCTGATTCAGCTTTATCTTTTTCTAATGTTTCGTCAATATCCTCTAAGATCGAACCAAATCTGAAATACATAATTTAAAGTGAAAATACAAATTGTTGGTCGATCTAATGTTTGTTAGAATCTATTAACATATATCACCTAGAAATATTGAAAAAAGTCACATCCTTGATGAGAGATGATTAACAAAAATCAGTGAAATGAAGACTTACCCAAAAAGAGAAGGCGATGCAAGGACTACACATCCAAAGTGACCAACATGATCCTGCATCTCCATTTGTGCAGATGGTTATGCTTATCCCACAACCAAACGCTTCAGGTCAAAGGAAAACGAAAGAACATGCCATTAGCTAGAATACTTAGTGTACCTACACCCAACAAACCGCCAAACGGAAATAACCACAAAATTAACCTCAATACGGAATCAATCTTGTAAAAAACAATGCAGAAATCAGTGAAAAAAAACAATCATTTACAGATTTATTTAATGCTCGTTCATATCCTCCATGAACACCTTCATGTGGTTTCTTTCTCGCTCTTCCCGGTAACCCCTTTCCTCTCATAGACAAAAACCTTAAAATCCAGAACAAAAGCTTATGTTAAAAAAACAAAAAGAAAAGAACACAAATCGACAAAATGAACTGCGTACTTGTTTCCTTGAACATATAACCATGAAATCCTAACTTTCCATTTTAATAGACTTATTATGTATGATATTAAGGAAACACGAGTTTCATTTTATGTAGGGAGCTGAAATCCAGTTTTCCATGAACGATCGAAACACAAAGATAGTATGTGTCTTGACAGTGCAAAATACAACTGGATCCTCGAAATTTTAGAAAAAATTGAAGAAATACAAAAGATTTGTGGGAGAGGAAGAGGTCGTCGGTAAATCCAACGGGTCCTTGAAACCCTGAAAAAAACTGAAGTAATACAGGAGGTTTGTGGAAAAGGAATAATCTGAATGAATTGAATTGAGTCGTAACGAAGAGTAAAGAGTGGAATAGTGATTTTTAAAAAATAAAAATGCTGAAGTAGATGCATGCAAATCGCTGAGAAATTAGGGAATAATATATTATATATAGATTTCTTTTGACAAAATTACTTTTCTTTTCTATGTGAGTAATGGGCTCAGTGTAGACCATGATGAACAAATAGGCCTAACATCGAGTATTTGTGCCAAAGGCCCAACTTGTTTCCGGTAAAACGCGTCTTCTCTTTCTCACATCACTACCACCGACACTATAGACTGAAAAAGAAAATAAAGTAAATAGATTTGCTGCGTCCCACGCGGTGGTCCAGCTATGCTTATCCAACGGTTGAGATCTATTTGGTTCGTAGATCCAATATCAGCCGTTAGATTTTCCGACCTTAGGGAAATGAAAATGGGAATGAATCTGGACTGAATTACCACCCTACACATCCGCCTCTGTATAAAGCTCCCCTCTCCCTCCCTGCCTCCCTCCCCCGTCGTCGTATCTTCGCCGCAGCCTCCATCTCTCTCTCTCTCGGTATGAAGTTCTTCCACTCTCTTGGTTGTCAACCCTTTATTGGATTTTGGAACTACAAGATTTGTCTGTCGGATTTTTCCATGTTTTGTTGAAACTGTCTCTATTATTCGAGTAGTTCAGGTTTAACTGAAGGGTTCTTCCTTTTGTAGGTGCTTTTCATTCGACAGAAATGGAGACCTTCTTGTTCACCTCCGAGTCTGTCAACGAGGGACACCCCGACAAGCTTTGCGATCAGATCTCCGATGCTATCCTCGATGCCTGCCTCGAGCAGGACCCCGAGAGCAAGGTCGCTTGCGAGACCTGTACCAAGACTAACATGGTCATGGTCTTCGGTGAAATCACCACGAAGGCCAACGTTGACTACGAGAAGATCGTCCGTGACACTTGCCGCGCTATCGGCTTCACCTCCGATGACGTTGGTCTTGATGCTGACAACTGCAAGGTCCTCGTCAACATCGAGCAGCAGAGCCCCGACATCGCCCAGGGTGTCCACGGCCATCTCACAAAGAAGCCCGAGGAGATCGGTGCTGGTGACCAGGGACACATGTTTGGTTACGCCACCGAAGAGACCCCTGAGCTCATGCCCCTCAGTCACGTTCTGGCTACCAAGCTTGGTGCTCGGCTCACTGAGGTTCGCAAGAACGGCACTTGCCCCTGGCTGAGGCCAGATGGTAAAACCCAAGTGACCGTTGAGTACTACAACGACAATGGTGCCATGGTCCCTGTCCGCGTCCACACTGTTCTTATCTCGACCCAGCATGATGAGACTGTGACCAACGATGAGATCGCAGCTGACCTCAAGGAGCATGTGATCAAGCCTGTGATCCCAGAGAAGTACCTTGATGAGAAGACGATCTTCCACCTCAACCCATCTGGCCGTTTTGTGATCGGAGGTCCCCACGGTGACGCAGGGCTCACCGGGAGAAAGATCATCATTGACACCTACGGAGGGTGGGGTGCTCACGGTGGTGGTGCCTTCTCTGGAAAGGACCCAACAAAGGTCGACCGTAGTGGTGCCTACATTGTGAGGCAGGCAGCGAAGAGCGTGGTGGCCAGTGGGCTTGCAAGGCGGTGCATAGTTCAGGTTTCATATGCAATCGGTGTTCCTGAGCCGTTGTCTGTGTTCGTGGACAGCTATGGCACCGGAAAGATTCCAGACAAGGAGATTCTGAAGATAGTTAAAGAGAGCTTTGATTTCAGGCCGGGGATGATATCGATTAACCTGGACCTGAAGAGGGGAGGGAACGGGAGGTTCTTGAAGACGGCGGCCTATGGACACTTTGGAAGGGACGACCCTGATTTCACGTGGGAGGTGGTGAAGCCGCTCAAGTGGGAAAAGGACCAAGCTTGAGCTTTGCTCTCTAAAGCCGCTACTCTTTATGTCTTTAATCTTTATCATATGATACCTTTCCTTGGCAATGTCTTGAGCATTTTGGGATTTTATGTAATAGGAAGTTTACCATGTTTGTTCTTTGAAAAAGCAATAAGAAAGAGAGAAGAGAGATGTTTGAATTGAACTGACCATGTGTTTATAGATGAAGACTTCACATTTATGATAAGCAAGAGAGCAGTCGTATTATTTAGCACATTCAGGGACTACTCAAAAGTGTTGAACGTATTTGCTTTTTTCCATGCCTACATACACATACTCTTGTGAAGCCCAATACATAAAGTTATAATTTTTAGTTAACTAATTATAATCCGCTAATTTATATAATTATTTTATTATTTTAAATTTTTAATTAATATATATTATGGTGTATAAAAAATTAATAAATTTAAAAAAAATATCGATGTGAAAATACAAAGAAAAATAAAATAAATCAACAATTTTAATAGTTATTGATACACGAATTAAAAATAACAATATTAATATATAATTGTTTTTAGATCTAAATTAATTAAATTAGATCTTATATCAATCATAAGATGTAATATTATTTATTATTAGAAAATATATAAATATCTAGATTATAATATATATTATGGGATGAAATTCAATACGATAATCTTGATCATAATAATTTCATTCAAATCCCCTTATTGCTACAAGAAATTTATGATTTAGGGATTGAAGAATTCATCCATAATCCATCCATAAACACGTTTAGGGACGACAATGAGTGGTCCGTAAACGCGCGTCGCAAAATAAAACTGTCTGCAATCCGTCCGCAAATACGGACAAAAAAATAAATCTATAACCCCTCGTAATTATGGACTGCAAGGCTGTCCGCAACGCGGCGGAAAAAGCGATTAGGTTACGTATGAGGAAATGCCACAAATTTGCATACGAGTTGCGACCGTCCTTATATTGCGGATAGGACACGACCTGTCCAAAAGTTTACGGACGGTATTGTTGTCGTCCGCAAATTTGCGGACGACCTTCAAACGGAATGAATCGTTCGGATTTCTTTAAAAAAAATAAAAATTTTAATTACAATTTATAAATGTAAAATTGATATTAATTAATTAGTGTTTTTACATCATTAACGTATATTTACAAATTTTGTGTTTATGCATGCATCCCCGTTGAATTAGGCATTTATGTTGTCGTCGTTTTCAGCCACTGTTGACGTTCCCTTTGTGATCGTTCACATTCCCTTTCTAATTTTGAACGCTTTTCCCATTCTTGTTGCATTGAGATACAATATTTCGAAGATCGTCTATCGCTGCTTTTGCCTTGCATTTGGAGGAACTTGCATGTTGTTATGTCATTCCTCCAAGACCAAATATGCGACTTTTGTACGGTGTTACTTGGTGTGAAAGAAATATCGAAAATTAGTTAAGATTATAAATAACAAAATTATTTTAAATTGTAGTGAATTTATCTCGAAATACATCTCATTTTATTCTTCCTCATCTAGAGAAAGTTGCGTCTCATTTTCTCTCGACGGAATGTGGGATACTCGTTCCGATGTCATGTTCTGAACGTTATCGTGAACACGTTCGCTCTGGCATCTACCCACGAACCGTCGGATTTCTTCGTGTGTGTACGTTCCAGCAATTCTACGTATGATGATTCAGATCTCTTGTCTTTTGTCTAAAAAAATTAAAATATATATTTTTAATAGGGAAAAATACCTATTTCCCCCTAAACTATCTCACTTTAATTCTATTCCCCTTGAACTTTCTCTCTCATCATATTCTCTTCTCAACTATCATTACTCATCCTATTCTCCCCTTAACTTTAAAACTTCATCATATTTCCCCTCCGTTAACTTTTCTGTTAAATATTTTTTAAAACAGCCTATTCTCTCCTAAACTATAGCACTTTAATCGTATTCCCCCTGAATTTTTTTCTCATCCGATTCCCCCCTTAACTATCATTACTAATCATATTCCCCCCTAATCATTAAACATCCATCATATTTCCCTCCGAACTATATAACCTCTAGCCTATTTCCCCTCAAACTATATGACTTCTAACCTATTCCCCCTAAAAACAAATTGTACATTCAACGTATTTTCAAAATTTTGGTTATTATAAATGTAACATATTTTATTTAATAATAATATATTTTAAAATTTTGGTTATTATAAACGTAATATATTTTCTTTAATAGTAATATATTTTAAAATTTTGGTTATTATAAACGTATCATATTTTATTTAATATTAATGTATTATTAAATTTTGGTTATTGTATTTATATTTTTTATGATTGATAAAAAATATTAAAATAAAAATAATTTAAATTAAAATAAAAAATACTAAAATATCTTCAACATGAATGAAAACACACAATACTAACGATTATAAACAAAAAATATACATGAATGAAAGTACTTATTGAATTTCTCTAGTTTCCCACGACTAGAAATAAAATCGGCTCGTTATAACTCGAAAGGTATAAAACATTTGGTTTGGAATATTGCTTCAAACATTTGGTTTGGAATATTGCTTCGGAGAATATTCCAAACAAAATGTTTCATACATTTCGAGTTATAACAAGCTCGATTTTATTCCAAATCATGTTATATTTTTTTTATCTTTTTTTAATTGTTAGAATTGTGTGTTTTTATTCATGTGGCATATATTTTAGTATTTTTCATTTTAATTTAATGTATTTTTATTTTAAAATTTTTTATCAATCATAAAATATATAAATATAATAACCACAATTTAACAATACATTAATATTAAAGTAAATATGATACGTTTATAATAACCAAAATTTAAAACTATTTTACTACTAAAGAAAATATATTACGTTTATGATAACCGAAATTTCAAAATATGTTACTGTTAAAGAAAATATGTTATATTTATAATTCAAAATTTTGAAAATACGTTGAATGTACAATTTGTTTTTAGGGGGAATAGGTTAGAAGTCATATAGTTCAGGAGGAAATAGTTAGAGGTTATATAGTTCGGGGGAAATATGATGAATGTTTAAAGTTTATGGGGGAATAGGATTAGTAACGATAGTTTTGGGGGAATCGGATAAGAAGAAAGTTTAGGGAGAAATAGGATTAAAGTGCTAAAGTTTAGGAGAGAATAGACTGTTTTAAACATATTTAACAGAAAAATTAACGGATGGGGAAATATGATGAATTTTTTTAATTTAAAGAGAAATAGGATGAGTAATAACAGTTTAGGGGGGAATAGGATGAGAGAGAAAGTTCGGGGGAAAATAGGATTAAAATGGGATAGTTTAGGGCGATTGGGCGTTTTCCTTTTTAATATTAAGCAAATGCCAATCGTATAAAATCTTAAAAAATTAAAAATCTTGCCAAATCTTTGTAAACTTCCGCAAAGGAACGAGAACCATAAGTATGTGCATTCATCTTGTATCCTCCTCTATCGGAACGATGAGATTGACTTGCGCGCTCGCTTTTTTTCTTAAAACTGAGATTATCCCAATAAGCGCACATTTGTTCCCAGACATAATCTGCCATCCAAACGGGTTTATTTTTTTCTTTCGATCTCTTTTGCAATTATTTACGAGAGCTTTGAGTCGAATTCCCGCAACCCATTCAAATTCAGACTTTACCAGTCCGGTAATCTTAGGGTTACATTAAAAATTTTCCTGAAAATAATAGAATAATTATTTGATTAAACTATCATTTAAATTTATTAATTAAAATAAATATTAGTAAAAACATACCACGAAAGATTTCCACCATCGTTCCTTGATATCGGGATCGGCCCACGTCCAGTTATAACATGGATGGTCATAATCAGTTTTTATCGTCTTTGTCATGACGAGAAAGCTGTTCGTAGCCAAATCTATAAATCAAAATTAAGGTAAATTAACACTTAATTAACTAACTCTTTACAAAAGTTAAATTTAAATTTAGTGTTAGGTACCATTGTTCGACGTCTTCACGACTTGAATCTTAATGAGAAAGTTTACGTCTTTTCTCATCCATCGATAAAAGTTCTTCCACCGTTGCTTGGTGATACATCGGAGGCTCGTGATGCATCATTGGCTCGACCGGTGGTGGTATCTGATGATAAAATGGATACGGCATATATTGTGACGATCCAGTGTTTGGAATAAATTCGTATTCATAAAATACGAAAATACCTTATCACATTGTCTCGTTAACCTAATATAAATTTAACTAAATTGTAACTATATATAAATCTAAGTTCATTTTAACTTAATGTAAATTTAAACTATAACTTAAACTACACATTCCACAATTATAACAAATAAAACATAATTTAACCTTCTGGTGACAGTGACGACGGCAGTGACGGACGGTCATCTTACGGAGGGGACAGCCGATGGCTCATGTAGGAACGGATGGCCGGTGACTCATGCAAGAATGGACAGCTCACTCAAGGCTAGGAATGGCTGGCTCACGGATGGGGACAGACGAACGGCTGACGTAGGGGACAGACAGACGACAGCTCACAAGGGATGGACGGATCATCGATGAAAACAATAGTTGGGCGAGGAGAAGGATTCACGACCGAGAAATTTATAGACATTTATGAATGGAATGGGAATTTCGTCCGCAAACCGTCCACACTTTCTAAGATTTAAAAAAAATGTTTCTTCATTTGGATTGTCTTCAATACTTTTACATTCATTTCTTTCAATGAATACATTTTGCACCATTTCCACATAAGGGTTCATTTCTACATCTTGAGAATCTTAAACAATTCATGATGTGCAATATCCCTACTAAAATTTTTCACGACATTACTAGGTCATGGTGCAAAATTCTCTCCAGGAGATAACCAAATGAAATAATTTGGAGTAAACCCTCTTAAATAAATATGATTCCAAACGATTCTCTCATTAATGAATTTTTTATTTTTGCATTAGACGCATGGACAACCCAACTTACTGGTTTCTTTATATACTTGTTGATTTGTCTCTATCGTCATAAACTTTCTAACGCCTTCTATAAACTCCTTCTATACACCTTGAGTTTCTGGATCATTTTTTCTATACATCCACTGTCTAGAAACGAAAATATTTGATATCGACGATAATGTCATTATAATAAAAAAACAATAATATGATGTGTGTAGAAATATATGAGAATTGTGTGTGATAAATAGATGGAAGGAGGAGGGGTTAAATAGATAATTTCTGGACTGATTAAGGACGAATTACGGGCTAAGACAAATATTTCCCGACGAATCATCCCAAATACGTCCCTAAATCCTAAATCGTCATTATAATTTACGGATGGACGCTACTACCGTCCGCAAATTACAGACGGACACAATTTCCATCTCCAAATTGCAGACGTCCTTGGACACGGTCTCTAATACGCAATGTCTCCTGACTCCATCTCAAAATCCGTCCGCAATCACGGATGCGTCAAGAACTGCTTTTCGATCCGCAAATTTACGAACGGATTACAGACTGATTTATTTTTTTGTCCTTAATCCGTCCCTAATCCGTCCGGAAATTTAAGGATGACATGTTCAGTGCGTAAATTCCGTTGGAAATTTCTAAATTTCTAGTACTATATTCCTTGGAAATATTCTTCGTCTGAACATGGTAGGCATCGATAAAAAACTTCTCAATGATTGTTTTCCAATTTTTTCCTCTTTAATCGTTTTCAAAAGCATGACCATAACCATATAGATTATCATATTAACATCACAGAAATACATCAATAAACATTGAAGAGGGTTTAGAACTCGCAGTGCAAAATTTGATTTATATAACTATATTATTTTCCTATTAACAAAATTTAAATTTTAAATTTTTCATTTCAATATATATGTTATGTGAGATGATAAATTGAATATAGATAAAAAATAGTAATGTGAAAAAAACATATATTTTTTAATATATATTAATGTAATAATACTAAATCTTTAGAATAAAAAATTAACAATATGAATATATAATGTTTTAAGAAAAACTATGATCACTTTCAAAGTGTAAAAGGTTTTCAGATTTTATTCTAAAATCTTTATCTATGACTTAACATTAATGAGTAAATTAGTCATTTGACCACTAATTAATGATAAATTTTATAATGTACTTTTTAAAGAATGATATAACCTACGTCAATTATATCTGTATAGTGTTTAAAATATAATATTTTTATTTGTTTCTTTGTAAAATTCAAATTATTTTTATGAGTTCTTTGCATAAATAATATTATTTGATGTAATTGAGTTGTATGTATGAACACGAGATAGTCAAATAATCACACATGAGCATATATATATATATATTACTTATATATATATACACATGAAATATTATACAAAAAATATTGTTTTTGTTTTCATATATAATTTATTATATAAATATTTTTTGTTTATTTGGCATTAAGACGTATAGACTTCCACATATTTTTTTATAAAAAGAAAAAGGAAATACAATCAATGAAAGAAAACAAAAAAGTTGATGACCTGGTACAAAAAAATGCATACTTTTTCAAAATAATAAATGAAACATTAATTAAATTCTTATATATATATATATATATACACATGGGAAAAGTTATATTCTCCTAAACTATCTCACTTTAATCATATTTCCCCCTGAATTTACTATCTCATCCTATCCCCCTGAACTATCATTACTCATCTTATTTCCCCATAAACTTTAAAAATTCATCATATTTCCCCTCTGTTAACTTTTTTATTAATTTTTTTTGTTCAATATTTTTAAAACAGCCTATTCCCTATAGCACTTTAATCCTATCCCCTTAACTTCTTTTCTCATCCGATTCCCCCATAAACTATCGTTACTAATCCTATCCCCCTAAACTTTAAACATTCATAATATTTCCCTCCGAACTATATAACCTCTAGCCTATTTCTCCCTAAACTATATGACTTCTAACCTATCCCTCCCTAAAAAAATTATACATTCAACGTATTTTCAAAATTTTGGTTATTATAAACGTAATATATTTTCATTAATAGTAACAAATTTTTAAATTTTGGTTATTATAAACGTAATGTATTTTCTTTAATAGTAACATAATTTTAAATTTTGATTATTATAAACGCAACATATTTTCTGTAATAGTAACATGATGTTCAATTACACGATAATTTCATCATTACTAAACGATAAAAAATATAACATGATGTCCACGGGTCTGCGTCTTTACCATAGGTCTGCGTCTAGAAAGAACAATACTATTGTTGAATGATTCAACATATTATTGTAAACATCACTACAACAACAACCAGATTTAAAGAATGCACGACACCAGTGACGTGGGTGAGTCTTCATCAAATCATCAAAAGCAACCTTATTGAATTTCTCTAGTTTCCCACATGTAGAAATATAATCGGGCTCATTATAACTCGAAGCAATATTCCAAACCAAATTTTTCATACCTTTCGTCTTATAATTTTTCTTGAGATTTTAAATAATATGTTTCAAACACATACGATGTTCCACATTAGGCAATTCTTGTTCCACCACATTCTATAAACCTTGCATCAAATTAAAAATGATATTAAACATATGAAATTAAATAAAAAGCACCATAGAAAATAATATCAACGCTTACTTTTTATCTATCAGATATAATTGTTAATCCTTCTCCTGAACCGAGATCCAAATCGCTTTTAAGTTTTGTTATAAACCATTACCAATTCTCGGTTATAATAACCAAAATTTTGAAAATACGTTGAATGTATTTGTTGGGGAAAAAAAGTAAAAAAATATATTGGTGGGGGGGGGGGGGGATTAAACTAGATATTATATAGTTCGGAGGGATATATGATGAATGCTTAAAGTTTAGGGGGAATAGGATTAGTAACGATAGTTTAGGGAGGAATCAGAGGAAAAAAAAGTTTATGGGGAATAGGATTAAAATGCTATAGTTTAGGGGGAATAGGCTGTTTTAAAAATATTTAACAGAAAAGTTAACGGAAGAGAAAATATGATGAATTTTTAAAGTTTAGGGAAGAATAGGATGAAAAAAAAAAAGTTCAGAGAAAAATAGGATTAAAGTAGGATAGTTTAGAGAGAAATAGACTTTTTTCTGTATATATTAGTTATATATACATATGAAATATTATTTTAAATTATAAAAAGATTTTATATATATTAGAATGTAAATATCACTATGGACCATAGTCCATATATTTATTAGTTATTAAATTAAGGAATCTTTACCTATAAATAGACATTTCCTTAGTTTGTTTGTAAGGACACAATACACATAACAAAAATTCACCATTTGTTATTCATTCTCTCTCCCTCCTTTTCCTCTTACTATTCTCTCCCACCATCTCTCCACTCACTCTCTTTTCTCACGTGTCTCCTCCTCTCCTCACTAATTTACCCTTTATTTACACAGTAAGGTGTATATATATATAATACTTTATTATTTATATATCATAATATATACATATTTATATATAGTTAACTCTTACAATATTGTATATATATACGTATGCATATAAATATATCTATATTTATATAATATACAATACATATTATTAATATATATGTATATATATATTTCATATTATGTGTATTTAATTATATATATGTCTTCTTAATATTATTTATATAATTATATTATATATTTTTAATATATACTTATATCTATTAATGGTTAATTTATAACACTTTATTAGCACGAGTGTTTTAATTAATTAAGAAAAAAATACAATATTATACGTTACATGTATTATTTTAATTTCAATTTTTTACGATTTCGATTTCCATTCGATTTTGGTTTCGATTTGGATTCGATTTTCAAGTAAAAAAAATTATATATAGACCTCGCGGAATATATATCCCGGTCATAATATATATTATACTATATGATTCTACGGATTCAGCCACCAATCAATAATATTAATAGTTTATGAATATTTATCTGTTATTTATTCTTGTTATAAGGATGGCTATGCCACCATTTTTATATTTATCTGTTATTTATTCTTGTTATAAGGATGGCTATGCCACCATTTTTTTACGTCATATTGTATTTTGTTAATTATTATATTTAGTGGAGGATGAAACCCCATAATTTATTTAACTTATTGTTGTTATACGGATGGCCGAACCACCAATTTTTTGTTATATTTTATTTTTGTTAATTATTTTATTTATTTATGTGGAGGATGAAAAAATTTCACCCCATAATTTATTTAAATTATGTTTTTCATTATTTAATTGTTAATTGATTAAATAAACCTAAAAATAAATTATCTATAAATATAAACGGACCTAACACATGAATTGTTATATAATAATTTATTTAATTTTTTTTTCAATATCATAACTTATATTTGTTTATTTTTTTCTTCAATGATAACAGATCTTCATGTCGAACTTGGTGAATCTCAAAATCACAACACTAGATGCCTCTGGAAAAAACTATATGACATGGTCATTCGATGCTAAAATGCATCTAAAAGGCAAAAAGCTTATTGCCACGATCGATAAATATAATAATTCCTCAGAAAAGGAAAAGGCAAAAGCCATGATATTTTTACGTCATCATATTGCCGATGGATTAAAAAATGAGTATCGAACAAAAGAAGATCCCGCAGATTTGTGGGAATCTCTTAAAGATCGATTTGATCACCAAAAATATGTGATACTCCCAAAAGAAAAGAATGATTGGTTGAATCTAAAATTCCAGGATTATAAATCCGTCGATGAATATCATTCTGCAATGTTCGAAATAATCTCTAGATGAAATTATGTGGAGAAAAGATAAGTGATTATAATAAGCTTGGAAAAACTTTATCGACATTCCATGCTGATAATATAATTTTACAACAACAATATCGCGCGAAGTATTGTAAGACCTATCGCGAATTGTTACAACTTCTCCTCGTTGCAGAACAACAGAACGAGCTATTAATGAAAAATCATCATGCTCGTCCCTCTGGTTCTGCACCATTTTATGAAACAAATGCGACTTCATCAAATTATAACCACTGGCATGGCCGTGGGCATGGATATTTACGTGGTCGTGGTCGAGGCCGTGGACGTAGTCGCAGTCGTGGAAATGGATATGGTAGAGGAAGAGGTCGGAGTAATCCACCAAATAATTTTCGTCATGGAGAAAATAAAAGGAAAGATAATCGAGTGGATGAAAATGAAAACGTGACTAAAAGGCGAAAAGATACAATATGTCATCGATGTGGTATGAATGGACATTGGTCCCAAGTATGCCGAACACCAAGACATTTTGTTGATTTATACCAGAAGTCACTGACAGATAAAGGCAAAAATGTTCAAACGAATTTTGGCTCAGATGATCTCGATGATCTCCTAGATAACGACAAGGTTGGAATGCACCTTGACATTGCAGACTTTATGTATCAACCTGATAATGAAGATGAGAAAAGAAAATGAGATTTTGGCATGAATTTCTTTGTTATCATTATCTCATTTTAAGACTTAGCTTGTTATTTTCGAATGTATTTTTCCTTTCGTTATTTAGTTTTTTAAAAGTTTTACTAGATTATCTTTTGTTGTAATATTTTGTTACATTGTTATATTATATACGAAGTATGCTTCATATTTTCAGGTTCATCTATATCTTTATCGGATCAAAGTAATACAAAATATGTCACGATCAAACATCAATGATGGAGACATATGTCTAGCCGATTGTGCTATAGCACATACAATATTAAAAGATGGAAAATATTTTTCCAAGTTGAGAATACATGAATCCAGTGTCAATACAATACCTGAAAATGCAAAAATAATTAAGGGATGTGGAGAAGCAAATTTTATAATGTCTGGAGGGACAAAATTTATCATACAAGATGCATTATTCTCTCCACAATCCCAAAGAAACTTATTAAAGTTTCAAAGATATTCGCCAAAATGGCTATCATGTTGAGACCATGAATGATGAAAATCGTGAATATCTTTATATCACGACAATGGTTTCTAAAAAGACACATATTGTGGAAATTTTACCAACTTTATCCTCTGGACTATATTTCACAAAGATAAGAATGGTGGAAACATATTCCATATTCAACCCAAGATAGGAAGACATGTTTAAGATTTGGCATGATCGATTGGGTCATCCTGGTTCAACAATGATGCGAAAAATTATTCAAAATTCCAATGGTCATCCATTAAAACATGAGAAGATATTTCAATCTCATGAAATTGCATGTAGTGCTTATTCTCAAGGAAAATTAATAATAAGACCATCATCTATCAAAGTTGGACATGAATCACAATCGTTTTTAGAACGATTACATGGGGATATATGTGGACCTATACATCCACCAAGTGGATCATTTTGATACTTTATGGTATTGATCGATGCTTCTAGCAGATGGTCATACGTTTGCTTATTATCAACCCGCAATGTTGCATTTGCGAGGTTTATTGCTCAAATAACAAAATTACGAGCTCAATTCCCCGATCATCCTATTAAGAAGGTGAGTCTTGATAACGCTGGTGAATTCACTTCTCAAGCATTCAATGACTATTGTGCATCGATTGGTATTGAGATTGAACATCCTGTACCACATGTTCATACACAAAATGGTATGGCAGAGTCATTGATTAAACGTCTCCAACTTATTGCTCGACCATTGCTAATGAAAACGAAACTTCCATTTTCTACTTGGAGGCATGCCATTTTACATGCTGCTGCACTAATTCAAATAAGGCCAAGTGCTTATCATAAATATTCTCCATTCCAATTATCAAATGGCCAAGAACCAAATATATCTCATCTTCAAGTATTTGGTTGTGCTGTATATGTTCCAATTGCTCCACCGCAATGAACAAAAATGGGCCCACAATGCAGATTGGGAATTTATGTTGGATATAATTCACCATCTATCATTAGATATCTTGAACCAGAAACGGGTGATGTATTCACAGCTCGTTTTGTTGATTGTCATTTTAATGAGAATGAATTCCCACCGTTAGGAGGAGGAATAAAACAAGCCTCACGAGAGTTAACATGGAAAACACAATCATTGTTATATCTTGATCCTCCTACAAAACAATGTAATATGGAAGTACAAAAGATAATACATTTGCAAAATATTGCGAATAGACTTCCAGATGGGTTCAATGATACAACTCGGGTTACAAAATCATATATACCAGCTGCAAATGCACCTGCTCGTATAGAAATACCAAAAGGGCATACGGGTGAAAGAATTTCAAATGAGTCTATAACACGCTTAAAGCGTGGACGACCACTTGGTTCTAAAGATAAAAATCCTCGAAAGAGAAAGAAGTTTGATAGTAATGATGATTTTCAAATCATAGAGAACATTCAAAAAGAAACAAATGAGGAATATGATATTCAAAATGAAAATCATGAAAATAATCATGAACATACAGAGAACAATGAAATTTCCATCAATTATATCTATGATAAAAAGATTATAAGAAGAGATGAAATAAATGACAATGATGGAATATTATCTTTCTCTGTATCAAAAGAAATTGAAAATGATAGTGAAGATCTAGAACCAATGTCAGTGTTAGAATGTCAAAAGAGACATGATTGGATCAAATGGAAAGAAGCTATGCAAATAGAATTAGACTCATTAAATAAAAGAAAAGTATTTGGACCCATCGTTCAAACTCCAAATGGTGTCAAACCGTTTGGATGCAAATGGGTTTTTGTACGAAAAAGAAATGAAAATAATGAGGTCACGAGATGTAAGGCACGACTTGTCGGACAAGGGTTTTCCCAGAGACCTGGAATTGATTATGAGGAAACATATTCTCCTGTTATGGATGCAATCACATTTAGATATTTGATGAGTTTAACAGGATCCAACTACTGAGATATGTACCTTATGGATGTGGTTGCGGCATATCTATATGGATCTTTGGATAATGATATATACATGAAAATCTCTGAAGGATTAAGAATGTCGAAAACATCAAACTCAAAACCTAAAGAAATGTGTGCAAGCAAATTGCAACGATCTTTATATGGATTGAAATAATCTGGACGTATGTGGTATAATCGTCTACGTGAATATCTATTAAAAAGGGATTTGTGAATAACCCTATTTGTCCTTGTGTTTTTATTCAGAAAACAACAAGTGGATTTGTGATTATAGTTGTTTACGTTGATGATCAGAATATAATTGGGACCTCAAAAGAGATTGAAAATGCTCGTAATTATCTGAAAAAGGAATTTGAAATGAAAGACCTTGAACAAAAAAAGTTTTGTCTTGGTTTACAGATAGAGCATCTAAAGACTGGTATATTTGTACATCAATCGAATTATACAAAGAGAGTATTAAAATGCTTTAACATGGATAAAGCAAATCCATTAAGCACTCCAATGGTATGTAGATCTTTAAATGTTGAAAAAAGATCCATTTCGTCCTTGTGAAAAAAATGAAGATATACTTGGACCAGAAGTATCATATATGAGTGCAATAGGGGTTCTCTTGTATCTAGCAAATTGCACTCGTCCTGATATAACATTTGCTACTAATCTCTTGTCACGATATAGCTCATCCCCTACATGTCGTCATTGGACATGGATTAAACATATATTTCGATATTTACAAGGAACGATTGATTTAAGATTATTTTATCCTAGAGATTCCAAACGTGAGTTAATCGGTTTTGTAGATGCAGGTTACTTATCAGATCCTCATAAAGCTAGATCACAAACATGATATGTTTTCACAATTGGAGGGACAACGATATCATGGCGTCATAGAAACATAAACATATCTTTCGATATTTACAAGGAACGATTGATTTAGGATTATTTTATCCTAGAGATTCCAAACGTGAGTTAATCGGTTTTGTAGATGCAGGTTACTTATCAGATCCTCATAAAGCTAGATCACAAACATGATATGTTTTCACAATTGGAGGGACAACGATATCATGGCGTTCATAGAAACAAACACTAATTGCAACATCTTCAAATCATGCTGAAGTCATAGCACTTCATGAAGCGAGTAGAGAATGTGTGTGGCTCAGAGCTTTAACTCGACACATACAAGAGACATGCGGATTATCAACTAATATCAAGCCACTATATGAAGATAATGCCGCTTGCGTTGCTCAAACAAATGAAGGATATATCAAAAGTGACAGAACAAAGCATATACCTCCAAAATTTTTCACGTATACACAAGAGCTTGAAAAGAAAAAAGAAGTTGATGTTCAAACATCCGATCATGCGAAAATGTAACTAATTTATTCACAAAAGCGCTCCCTACTTCAACATTGAGAAAACACATTCGAAATATCGGGATGCATCAGGGTTGACAAATCGAGGAGTTTTTTATTGTACTCTTTTTCTCTCATCATGGTTTTTTATCCCAAAGGATTTTTCCATGATAAGGTTTTTAATGAGACAATCAATAGATATTTAAAGAGGAGTGTTAGAATGTAAATTTTACTATGGATCATAGCTCATATATTTGTTAATTATTAAATTAAGAAATCTTTACCTATAAATAGACATTTCCTTAATTTATAAACACACAATACACATAACAAAAATTCACCATTTGTTATTCATTCTCTCCCACCATATCTCCACTCACTCTCTTTTCTCACTTATCTCTCTCCTCTCCTCACTAACTTCCCCTTTATTTACACGGTAAAGTGTATAATATTTTATTATTTATATATCATAATATATATATATATAGTTAACTCTTATAATACTATATATATACATATGTATATAAATATATCTATATTTATATAATATACCATATATAATATTAATATACATACGTGTATATATATATATATTTCATATTATATGTATTTAATTATATATATATATGTCTTCTTAATATTATTTATATAATATATATTCTATATTTTTAATATGTACTTATATCTATGATTAATTTATGACGGTATAGATTTTTTTATTTTATCAATATAAACGACAGCGTTTTATTGGAAAACATTTTACTTATATATATAGATCCTTTTCCTTAAATTTCTCGACTTTGCAGAGAGATAATAGAAGCAGCAAATTGGAGAGTCAAAACGATTGCGTTTTCCTTTGATACAGGGAAAAAGCAAGAAGGCAAGAAGGCAAGAAGAGTGACTCCACCACCGCATTCATACCCTCCGGGACTGTTTGTTTTGTTTTACAGAGAGAAAGAATGACGTCGATGGGATTGGGAAGTACGTCGACGGAGAACTCGACGCAAGCATACGGGGAAGCATGGTACTGGGACAACCGCTACTCCACCGAATCTCATCCCTTCGACTGGTACCAGAAATATCCTTCCTTGTCTCCTCTCATCCATCTCTATGTCCCTCATCGCGATCACCCTGTCCTCGTCGTTGGCTGCGGCAACTCAGGTTTCTTCTCCTCCATCTCTCTCCCTCCTTCTTCTTCTTCGTCTTCTTCTTCAACTCTGCTTCTCTCGCCGCAGCCTTTAGTGAGGGTATGGTCGATGATGGCTACCAAGATGTGGTGAACATCGATATCTCATCCGTTGTCATCCACGCTATGCAAGAGAAGTACTCCGATCGTCCTCAGCTCAAATGTACCTCCTTTTCTTTTGCTTCTTTAGCGTCTTGGTTTCATGCTTAACAGATACGAAGTGAATCGTGGTGTTTGATCTCAATCTATGCTAATTGAATGTTCTGTTTGTGATGAATTCTTCCATATCTCTTGATTGTGTTACAGTCCTGAAGATGGACGTGCGTGATATGAGCGCTTTTGAATCTGCTTCTTTCGATGCTGTTATAGACAAAGGTAGTCCTTATGCAAGTTTGATTGCATTTGGCCCATAACTTTGCTCCCTTTTCTGTCAAAGCAATAACCATTTGGAAACTATTTTGTATGTTTCAGGAACCCTAGACTCCATATTGGTGAGTGAGTTCTTCTATTCTTTATCCTGTTTATGTTTCTTCTAGAGTCTTGAGTTCTCATGCAGTCTTTTCCTTTCCTTCATGTGAAGTGTGGGAGTAATTCGAGGCAATATTCAACACAAATGCTTGAGGAGGTTTGGAGGTACTATATCCACATCTCTCTCATGAATGTTCAATGGCCTTTTGTGCTTTTCTGTTTTCTTTTTCTCTTGATCTGTCCAACTATAATCAAGCAGTTGAAAAAACTATAGGGTTCTCAAGGATAAAGGAGTCTATATCCTGGTAAGCTTCAAACAAAATTACAACATCATCGGATTATACGTGGGAATAGCAGTCTGAAATTTTGATGTTGTATGTGTAGTTTGTTTATGTTTGTGTTGGTTTTGGTGTAGATTACATATGGAGCTCCAGTTTATCGTCTTCGTCTACTGAAAGAGTTGTGCTCTTGGAATATAAAACTTCATGTGATAGGTGAGTTGAAACACATGAGCACATGCCGAAACCCATTGTAGCCTAAATGATCAGTTAGCTTCATGTTGTCTTGTGCAGACAAAAGTCTAACCAATCAACCCTTGGAACATCCAAAATGGGCATTGACAGACCCTATTCCTCTAGGCGCAGAAGGAAGCTCAGTGGAGTCTGCAATTGGCAAAAACCCAGATGTCCATTACATTTACATCTGTACTAAGGTGCGTAAAAATGAATCGATGAAGTCGTTAAATATGGAGCCTTATGCATTATGAATGTGTGAATTAGGATGAGTCTTTGAAGACGGACACAGCCTGAGGAGTGGGAGTTTGGGGTAGAAAGAGCGGGCATCAATGGCACTCCATTTACTCCAAAATGCATCCTGAGTTTATCAGTGTTACCCGTGTGTAATTTTGTCTTGGTTTCTTCGCATGATGAATCTTAAGATCTCTGTGGTTAGTTTCATTTTTACATACACGAAGAATTGAGCAAGAACAGGAATTAAAACCAGCAAAAGCTGCAACAAGAAGAAGAGCAAAGATTGGTCAAATATAGAACAAAAGCACATACACCAATCCAGTATATGCTTTGTATTCACAACAAGGCCAATTGAAGGTATAAATCAAATGAAATAAGTAAGATATGATACAGAGAAACAGCAGAAGACACTTGATTTATGTACCATCATGATGAAGCAAAAGAGAAGAGTATTCTCTGTGTAAAGACTTATTTCCTTTCTTTATCTAAATCTTGAGCCAGAACTCCTCCCTCGAGTTCTTGTAATTGCTTCATTGTTGCTGCTTTTGCAATACTTTGCCAATTCATTGGAGTGCTTCACTTGTTTTGAATAACCTGAATCTGTGACATTGATCGACATTGTATCCTGTTTCATATAATGAAAGCCAAAAGGATATTCTTAGAAGAATGGTTCCACAATCTTGTTGAGTTCTTTATCTTATTCTCTATATTCCACTCTTTCTTTTGTGCTTCAGTATATGCTTCGTGTATATAATGCAAAGGCCACATTCCAACCAAAAACAATACATACCCTTGGTGTTTGGTGGGCAAATTTACTACTGCCTGGTGCATCAGCAAGTGTTTTGACTGTTTGATCAAGTTCAGCTACCCTCCTCAGCAAATTGCTCTTGTCATTCTGCAAATGAAATACAGCATCAGCCACTTTCACAAGCAATTCAAGCTGGCGGAAAATGGGAACCCCGCATTACCTTCAATATCCCGTTTTGTGTAGAAAGAAACTGAACCCGTTCTTGTAGTTGCTCCAAAGTAATCTGAGTGGCAAGCACATCTGCCTCCTTTTTGTTCAACTCTGATATGCAACTGTCCCACAATAAGATTGGACTATAAGATTTTGTGGACTTCCCTAGTGACTGTCACCAAATATCTAGAAGGTATTTCAGATTGTGTGAACTTGAATATACATCAATTCCAATTCGATTCCTTTAGATTTCGTTACAATGCAGTTATGAATCCTGACAAAATAGATTCGCTAACCTCTCTCGTTCCTCAACAAGAGCACCGATATGTTTCTTCAATTTGATGATTTCTTGCTCCTGAAAACAAAGAGGAGAAAAACAATTTATCAAAACTTGATACCGAGTCAACAGGTCGCAGTCATTAAGTCTCCAGCATCACCTTGGAGAGGATCTCTTCTGTGCATTGATGAGCCTCTTCAACTACTCTCCGAACCTGGTAGTGGTCGACCAAATTCTGAAAGATGCCAACGATTATAATCGAAGTAAGGAAAATGCCCTTGCTCACTCTTAAGGATAACTTTGTATTCTGGTACTTACAGCGTAGTTCGTCATCTCCATTTTCACTCCAAGTAAATCCCGGATGACATCATGGGTCATACTTTCAGCTGCAGCAATCCTCGTGTTCAGTGAACATATCTGTTCCGAACAAGAACAAAGAGAGGCTTCGCTGAGTCACTCTAAAATGAATCTGAGGATTACATAAGTAAGATCTTGACAAAGCATTCACTCAAATGCAGCACCTCTTTCTGTTTAATAGCTAGCAGCGACTCAAGTTCTTCAATATGAAGCCGTGCCATTGTCAATTCCTGATCTTTATCCAAATTCATCTGTTGTACCAACCCTGCTATACATCTGAATGGTGAACCTGCACCTCTCGTCTTTGTTGCGCTTTTCTGAGTTTTATGTGATGTTGCTGCAGTTGATATGCTTGATGCATCTATGTTTATGTCTCGAACCATGGTCTCCAGACTCTTATACTGTTAAGATTGGTGGGTAGAGAACTATGTGAACTAGAAAGTAACAGAAAATTTCAGGTGCTAATCGATGTATAGACCATCACTATCAAGTCCCCCTCATGCAGTGTGGCAGAAATCATAGGTATTTCCCCAAGCTGGTTTTGTTTCATAATATCTTGACATGTTTTGTAAGAAACGCCAAAAGAACCATGAGTATGTGCAAAAAAGCAGACCTGTATCTATTTTTCTTTGGAGACTAGTACTCAGCATGAGAACATTTTGTTTAACTTGTGCGCTGAAAATTCGAACTTAGTACCTTCTCTTGGTAACCAGAAGCTTGGGCCTCAGAATGCAGCAGAACTTCCGAGACGTAATCTCTGAGTTGTTTAATCTGTAAGTGGAGAAAGATGGATTTAAGAGCAAAAAAGAAGCAATCCTCAGAAGCTCATTCACTGGAAAATTGAGCCAAGCAACCGATTATTGTAATGCACCTCTTTGTTCAGTCCTGTCACTTCTTTTTCAAGGACTTGGATGTGATCATGCGCCTCCTGGAGCTCTTTCGACCTGTCATACATTTGTTTTCACCAGAACCCACTTGTTACATGATATAAAACTCAAGAAACAAAAATCTGAGAGCAAATTAAGATGCAATACCTAGATATCTGACCCTCACATTCCTCGGTGCCTCGGTTGAAGTTTTCAACTCTTAACAATCTTTTTCTGAGAGAGTGGAGCTCTGTCTCTAATGAATCTCGAATTATGCGATGTCTTTTCACGTCCTCGTCCATATCATACACCTGGAGAAGAAAGTATCAGTATTATGCAAGATGCTGGCATTAGCACATACTTTCTCTTTGCACAGTTTTAATGAAGCTTAGATATAGAGATTGTAGATATGAGGAACTGACCCTCTCTTCCAATACATTTACAGTATTTTCAAGCTCCTCTACAGAAATCTCTAAAATTTTGACCTCCTCTTCCTTCTGCTCGGCATATATTTTACTTGCCTCAGAATCCTACAAGAGGAAGGTTGAAAATCCCAGTCAGTTACCAAAATTGGTGAAGGTCAAAAGAAATTCTTCCCCCTGAGATATTTACCTGACGAGCCTCTATGGCAACAGCTTCTTTTTCATCAGCAATGGCATAAGCCATCTCAAGCTTATCATTCAGAGAACGTATTTCTTCAAGGAGTTGTTCTTTTTCACCAGCGACCTTTCGTAAGTCTTCTTCAATGGTTCTGAGAGAAGAACGAACCTGCATTTCTGCTGTATTAGTCAGGTTTAAGATTTCACTTTCCAACCCTTTGACAAGCTCTTTTTGTTCTTCCACTGCTTCTTCAGCTGCAGTTTTCTTCAAGCAGAGATCTTTCACGAGGTTTCCTAACTCGTCATTCTTCTCCATAAGAACGTGTATCCTTTCTTCAGCCTTCTCTAGATCTGATTTTGACATGAACAAAGTCATCTGCAAGTCACTTAGGCAATTTTCAAGTTTCTTCTTTTGGACTGTAAGATCATCAACTTGAATTGTTTTCTGTTCTAGGTCTTGACGAGCTTGGCATAATGCGTCAATCAGCTCATCAGTTTCATCTTTGATGTCTCTTTTATTTGATGCTGATTCTTGCAATAGCCGAAAATCAAAAAGCAAACCTTCAAACAAAGCTTCTTTCCTCTCAAGCTCCTTCTTCAGAGATACATTCTCATATATGAGGCTGTCACCTGACTGAACAACTCCATCTAGTTTTCGAGTGATATTATTTTCACCGGCAGATCCAATGGCGTTACATTCCATGACACATTTAAGAGTGAGACAGTTCTGTTACTCTGGTCCAAAATTTGATCAATCAATTTCCCAATATGGCACTCGTATGCGACATCTTGAGCAAACCCTCTCTCCATGGTCTCAAAGAACATCTGTTCGAGCATTGGTTTTGAGTTGGCAATCAAATGAAGCAGTTCTTTTCCAACTGAAAGGACATCGGAGTGTTGAACCTCTAATGTTTCCTCTACACCCCTTTTCATTTGCAGAAAGTTCTCTTCAAGCATAGATATTGAATTTGACATATCCACCAAGGTAGAGTGTGTTTGATTCAGCAAGAATTGATTTTCCTTTTCACAGAGTGATACTGAAGACCTGAGCTGTTCAAGATCTGCCATCAGACTTGTTCTTTCAACCATTTGTTCCTCATCAGTTTGACGCCACATTTCATTGGCTTCTACTAATTGACGTAACTTGAGATCAGCTTCTTTCATGGTAGCATTAACAGCTTCAAATTGTTTGAAGAAACTTCTCGCAGGATCCATTCTCTGGATAAGACCCTCACACACCACAGAAGAGGGCTGCACAGATAGTTGAGGCTCAGCTATTTAGTTGAACAGACATCTAATCATTTCCTTTTCTCATCTTGACAACTTAAAACTGGATGCTAGATTAAAGCAACGACACAAGATCAAAGCTTACAGTATTACTGTATTTGCATTCCTTTTCTGCTCTCTCTGTCGCTAATGCAAATGGCACAAGTTCTGGCTGCTGCACCTCTGCACATAAAATTAATGCTTGGTTCATGTAAGATTACTCATTACTGTGAAATATGGAAGAACCGAGAGGAAGAAAAAAATTGAAATGCATACCTTCACAATAAACACACTGTCCTGATTCATTTTCATTAACTGAGGCCAATGACACAACATTGTCATGCATATCTTGACCTCCATTTTCTGGGAGTAAAACTCCAGGATAGATCATGTTTGACATCTGACTAATATTAGAAATGGAATAGTCAGAACTTGATGTTAAAGAATCTTCACTTGTTCCATATGTTTCTTCACTTGTTCCATATGTTTCTTCACTTAGATATCCATCGTTGCATGAGACTATATGATGCAGATTTTCTTTCGCAGTAGAGGAACCAGAGGTTGAACTTACTGTGCCACTTATTTTAGCAGGTTGAGCTTTTATTTTTTCCTGCCCATTGCCTTGATTTCGAGACATCCAAGACTTACATGGTTCTCCTGATTGAAGTGATGCCGGAAGTTGGATGCCACCATGGTTTCTTTTTAGTGTAAGCAATTCAAGCCGGATTTCATGAATTTCTCGAATAGCATCTTGAACCAAATGCTTGCAGCCGACATACATCTGGAAGAATTCCGATGTGGAGGCTTCTAAATGAACTTGGATATCTGTAAATAGAGCATGGATATCAGAATCATGATCCATGCCATCACAGCAAGTCACTTGTACTGTTTCATTAGTATCGTTATCCCTAAAGGGATTATCATTAGATTTCTCATTGGGCAAGTTGCATCTGCCGTCAATAGAAGCAGCCAGATGTGGGCTGCAAGCGTTGCTATCAATATCAACTCTTCCAAAAACCTCAAGAGAATCCGAGAGACATTTTGGAACTGCAAGAGCATTCTTAGCATGTCTTTCTGCTTCCAGAATTTGAAGCTGCTTTAATCCAAATTTACTGTCAGGCCTGTCTGCCGCATTGCTCATCTTGTCTGTTTCATTGCTCAGGAGAATCGTCTCTTTCATACATGCTACATTGTCTTGCAGCCGGATTTCATTCAATGCAACTGTTGCTCCTTTTAAGGATTTCAGCTTCAAATCCATATCTGCTAACAGTATCTGTGCATCCTCCAAGCTTTTCTGTAGAAATAAAACTGTTTCTTCCTTTTCAAGACAAACTTTTGCAGCCTTCTCAACATGATCACCTATCCAAACATTATCATGTGGAAATGAGCAAATAATACTTTCAATCTGTGTAGAGGCTTCATCAATGGATTTAGATCCATCCACTATGAAACTTGTCAACTCTATGGTTGCCTTTTCCCAGTCTTGGTTGAGTGTATTTATTTCTGCTTCTTTGGCTGTTATACTATCTTTCAGTGATTGGTTTTCTTGAGTCAGTTTACAAATCCTTTCCTGAAATTCAGACTGAAGAGCAAGCACTTCTTCGTGCAGTTGAAGAATTGTTGTGGCAGTTTCTGTCTCAACCTGTTCCTGGACTAGTTCAATGTCTTGTTGATGAGATAACTTCAGATTTTGGTCTTTCTCATATTTACAGTTAAGTTTTCTTGCCTCCTCAAGATCCTTGCTCAGTTTCTCCAACTTGATTTGAAGGATGTACTTGTCTATCCCACTATCAGTCTCCATTACTGCATCTTTAGCTTTGAGATCCAAACCACTAAACTCAATGTCATAAGCTTCTACCTTTGGGAAGGATTCTCTTTCATTGTTATCATTTTTCCTCAGGGTTTCAATGTTCCTATCATTCTCCTCCTGCATACCCTTCAGTTTATTTATCAGCTGCATTTGCTCAGCTTCCATAGCTTCAATCAACGATCCAGACTCCATCAGTTCTTTCCTAATGTCACTATGATCACTGCTTGATGCACCATCCATATTACTCCAACTGTTTCTCTCCAAAGCTTCTTTTTCCTGTGCATTACATTCAGTAATCAACACGATAGTCACTTAACGCTGCTTCTCACCAACATCAATTGATACTATGCAAAATAATAAATTAATAGTTTTCGGACTGTGTGATTTATGTATAAAACTGTTACATTCTACTAACCAATGAACTGTTATCTGCTTGTCTGAACTGTTGAAGTTCCTCGTGGGAAGATGTATCCTGCAGTAGGTGCAGCAACATAATCCACCAGCGAAGAATATTTAATGCTAGAAATCCTTTTTCAGTTAGAATACTTACAAACTCAGCAGTCTGATCAAAATTCAAGTATCTTCCAACCCTTCCGTGTATTGCATGTAATTCTCTGCATAGAAAAGCAGTGCAATGCATTAAAACGGCAAAGAAAAGCTTATCAAGCCTCCTTCATCGAAAGTCAGCACAAGACAAATAGAAATTGTGGTAAAAGGGTATTATGGATGTAGTAAGAAGAGCAAAGAGTTGTGCTAACAATTTATGATTAAAGCAACGATGGAATCTGGAAATCATTTCAAACAAAATGCGGAAAACATAGAAAAAAATGCATCAGATCATGAAGAAGAATCATTACAGCGTGCATTATAGGAAGAAGAAGGTTGAAAAGATGAAGTTGGCCGAAGCAGAATACGCAGATCAGGTCAGCAAGCTTTAATACTCAGTTTTCTTTATGTAGCCATGTTAATAATATAGAGGATAATGATGTAGTCGGTGAGTAAAAGTTTGTGAGGCAGTTGTAAACATTAGTAACAGAATATTATTATGTGGAAATGTATAAATAGGATTTGTACCGTGGGAAAAGGGGGTATTCGCGACTTTGTATGGGAAGGGATTGGCTTGAGTCATGTGTGGTTTCCACTTTTTAATCAATAAATTCAAAGTTTTAATCTTTTTTTTTTCTGGTGAAATAAAGATTTCGATTTTCTACCATGTACATGGTAGAGGATAACAGAAACCTATATTTCATCCTAGTATGCAAACTCCCCAAAATATGCTTGTTACGAATATAATACCTGCTCAAACTAGAATTCATTTTTCTGCAATTTTCCAACTCCTTCTCCACTTCATTATCCTGCAATGCTATCTAAGTACACATAAGAAACCACCAGCAAGATAAATAAGATATGAAGAATAGGAAATAGCTTCATTTTAATCATACCTTCATCACACATCCAGAAAGTGACTCATTGTTAGCCTCGAGAACGTCAAGAAGCTGAACAACAAAAAAATAATTAGTCACAAGTTGCAAGCTGCAAATTAATTGATGGATAAATTCTCAAACCTGGTCACGTAGTTCTGAAATCTCAGAAAGCAATGTCTCTCGCTCCCCAAGCTCATAGAAATTCTGAAACCTGAAGGAGTAACATAGATTATAGTGTAAGATGCTGACAGCCAGAACATAAAAAGCATTTCAAAATCACACTTACACTTGAAGCTTCTCCCGAAGTCTAATGTTTTCCAAGGCACAATGTGCCATCTCCGCATCTCTGTCTATGCTCTCCTGAAAAAGCTTTATTTCTCCTTTTAGAGTTTTGGTTTCTTCCATAAGATACTCCCGAGTAGAGCCAGATATTAACATTTCCAGCTGCTTGACTTTTTCTTCGCATAAACTAAGCTTCATTTTAGTGCATTGAGCAACTTCTTTCCTGTGCTCAGCCTGTCGCAGATGGTCAGACTATAAGATGAAGTGAAGTAGAAAGCGGAACTAAGTAAAATCTACCTTTACTGTACCGCTAAATGAGTCTTCACAACTAGATTCCGCACAATATTGTAATGAACAATTCTTTTAACGATACTAACCAGACTATTTATACGCTCAATCTCAGCTTTTGACTTCTGAAGGGCAGTTTCAACCACCTTCTCCCTCCTGAGAGCTCCAATCAGTATGTCTTTCAAGCTTTTCACCTGTTGTACAAGTATTCAGTTGGTGTTATGAGTCTTGTCCCCAAGATCATATGGAATTCTTTTAGCAAATGTACCTTCTTGCTCAAAGGGCTAGGCATCTGACAATGACACCCATCTTGTAGTAATTCCCCTGACAAATCATTTAAACCAGAATATCTGGATTCATCGAGACAAGCCAAGCAGTCTGCAATAGCCTTTGAAGAATTTTGGTTCTTCATGAGTGAGGATAGTTGACCCTGTTTGAATTTGGTAACATGACTCAGTTTTACCACCTTGCATTTATGCAGGAAAATGCTCTCTTTAATGTATCTTTTCAATACCTTCAATTTTCTTATTTCCTGCTCCAATGCTGAAACGTCCGTAGAGGAATCTTCATTGATTTTAGCCTGAGAAATTAAGCGAAACTACTCAAATCCAGTCCGATTTCCATGGAAGATTCTTTCTTGAATAAACGAAGAATCTAAAGCTACATTATTCTGGATTAGTTTGGCCCGCTGTGCAAACTTCAGAGTGGTGAGAGTTTCGTTTGCGGAACTGCAATAAAACAACAACTATCAGAAATATACAAGCCACAAAATAATAGTGCCCCCTCATTCAAGAATGGTTTTTGATACAAACCAAAGAGATGGGCTGACATTAGCTATTATCATTGTTTTCGAGTTCCCACCAAGAGAGTCCTGCCAAGAAGTCTTAAATTAGTTTCACACCATTACTGACAAGTGAAAGTGAAATGAAGGCTGAATTAGCCTATTTATACCTTTAGTAGAAATGTAAGTCGAGAATCTCTGTAGGGAACATGCCTTTGTTTCCCATGTGCCAAATCCACCAGAGACATTATGACCAAGCTAAATTGATAGAGGAGAATATTCATATACATAGTCAGTACAAATTCACTACAAAGAACAAAATAGCTTATCTACTATTACACATGTCAGATGCATAATATCCTACTAAAATCATTCATTTGTAGAGAGAGTAATGAGAAAATTCAGAATAAGTGAGCTGAAAGCGCAGTTTTCAGCAGGTTTTGTATTCAGCAAGTTGTGAGCAGAGCAAGCAGAGTATTGGCAAGACTTGTGCAGAATAGAGCTTTATTGTGTAGCCATGTATCGGTTGAGTGGTTGTATGTTTGTTTCCCAAATAGATAGTTAGGAGCAGTTACTCTTGTAACTGATTGTTGGATATTTTTGTATAAATATGTTGAGAAACTTGTATAGAAGAGGGATTGTTGGGACAAGTGGGAGCAACACTTGTAAATCAATTGTTTCAAGTTGTATTGTGGTTCTTGTGGTAACATTAAATCTCTCTGTTCTACCACAAATCATTCTTAGCTGACAAATAGTTCAAATCCATTTAAACCATGCAACTCTTTGCTTGCTTATCATATTTTCTATCTCTCCCTGAACTAGGCCTACGAGATTTAATTGCAATGTTTACAATTCAGAGGGGAAAAGGGTTTTATCAGAAAGCACTTCAGGGACAAGAGAAAAAAAGGAAAACAAGGGGATATAGATACAGGTAAGTGATAGCATTACCCAAGAGTGGATAAGGATTTGTTTATGTTTGCTGCTTCTTTTAGACGATCCCTTTCTGCACCGGTGCTTTTCTGCCTATATACGTAACAAATATAATGTCATCAATCATGAGATGTAAAAGTAAAAGATATTGAGTTACCTTTCAGAACCCGCCAAATCGACCAAGTTTAGTCTTGCAAATCTGAAATGGGTTAGAGAATCTCTCTCCCAACAGCTTTCAACAGTGCATGTCAAAACACTGTGTGATCTACTGCTCTCACTGTTCATACGGGTTGCTGCTATCTTTCTGTTTGCTTCTCCCTAATTATATAAAGAAAGATTCCAGGGTTTCAAATTCACATACTTGGAAACTCCAAACACTGAGAATTTGGATTTAAGGCCTAACCTGTTGTAAAAGCTTGAGAACATCATGGACATTTCTCACGTCATATTCTATAAGATTTTCGACATACACCCCTTTCACAGAGTCTTCTCTGAGCTATCACATGGAAAATCAAGGTTACGACATGTGTTTTGTCAGCATTAGAATATCATTAAAGTACACTACCATATAAAAAATGAAAGATTGAATTACTTGCAAATTTGTGGACGATGGCTCCAAAAGGTCAGTTATATGCTCGTTATATATTTCGAGAAAAGAACATTTGCAACTAAATTTCAGTCTTTCCTCCCTCCTTCCTTCTTCTTCCTGTTCACAAAAGATTTAAAAAATGTACTAAATAATACAAATCCATAAAAACTCGAGAAAAGTTAACTAGTTATTAGAAAAGTTGTATGTCTATACCATTTTGATTCTAGAGAACAAATATTCAAGTATACGGGGAGTGATTCCGCAGTGATTGCTGAGACTGCCTTCTACCTCAGATATCTCACCCATCATTGTATAAGTCTTGCCACTACCGGTCTGTATTGTAGGATACAAAGATAAGGCATTTGCACCATTCAATAAAAATACACACCAGTGACCAGTGCGCTCTCACCTGACCATATGCAAACATACAACTGTTGTACCCAGACAAGCAATTCTCCACCATGGGCAGTCCAGCAACACGAAACAGTTTCTCCTGGAAATAGACCAAATTCAATCCAAATGCGTTATGGTTCACCATAGCTAATTCCGGTGAAAAAAAGGGTGATGGCAATGGTCTACACCAAAATACATTTCCCAGATTAAAATGCTGTCTGAACAAGAAGGAGGTTTTACCTGCGATATTGTCTCACAAGCAACGTGATCAAAGGTGAATCTAGTCTCTGGATGGCCCAACCAGACCAAAGTGTGTGGGCTCTCTTGCTTCAAACACCTAACATATCCTTGAGACGCCTTTTCCGTTGTGCTCAGTGGTCGTACTCTTATCAACACCTACACCGTGTGGAAGGATACCGAATTTAGTAAGTCCCAACTGATCGTTTTGTAAAGAATTCCTTAAAATTTAGAGGAGCATAAACCTGCACATTGTGCTCTTTCCAAAACGAAACATCTTCATTGAGCTCAAAATGCGGAACATCCACAGAAGATAATGAATCAACCAACGAAATTGCCCTTGGAATCCTTGATGAAGAACCCTTCCCTCTTACTCCCGGAGTCTGAACGACTCTAGCACCACCCACCAGCGAAACCCTCGCCCTGCTCCTCGCTGGAGTGCTCTGAGCAGAGTTTGGCTCCGACCGGGCTTTTGCATAACGACCCACAGTCCTAGGGGTCGAATCGTGCATAGCACTCACTCGGGTTCTCTTCTCCGGACCCGGTGTCCGATGGAGCTGCGCTCTTGCAACTTTAACTGTCTGGACCAAATCCGAATCGAGCCGTTGATTCACCTTCTGGAGTTGAGAAGGATCTGGAATCGAGTTCAGGGGAGCCCTTGAAGGCGACAATATAGACAAGGTCGAAGAGCTCTCGAACTCATTCTCTATGGATTCATGGGTTTCGAATCTGGAAATGTTACGAGCCATGATTAATCAAGCAATCTCTCACTGCGTGAATCTGGAATCTGGCAGGAAGAAGATTGGTTGTTCGAGCTGGAACAAGGAGAAGCTTGAGTTGAGCTTTTGAATTTACAAGCAGAGCTTCAGATTGATAATGCGGAAATATTTTTCAAATTTGAATAAATGTCTTTTATTAACAATTGTATCCCTAAACTCTTATGTATTACGATTATAGCCCTGACGCTATCGCAACTTTCAAGTAATGTAGCTTATTTTGAAAATGTGCTCGTGACTCCCACCCACCATGTTTCAAACATTGTTTATTTTTTATGAAATCATTTAATCATATGGATAATATAAGATCAGAATGAAATTGGATGGTCCTAAGAATATAAAAGCATGCGTGTAATTATACTTGCAATCACGATGTCGTTCCTCCTTTATTGGGCAGTAGTATCCATTGGTATATTCAGATATAAATTTTTTTAAATAGAGAGATTTATTACATGCAATATTTTTACTTTCTATAATTTTCGTAAATAGGAAGTGGTCATTTGTCTTCTAATAATTGTAATATCTAATCATGAAATATGTAATATAAAATCATTACTTCACTTATAATAAACCAAACAAAAAAAAACATTACAAGCATAACATAAACAAAAGAATCACAAAATCATGTAATAAAAAACATAAACAGAACCAATACAAAAGTTGGATAAGATATGTAATTAGAATGATATGCTGCTGCTTGGTCGGCCATTGGTCCACCTGTAGTAACATCCAAATAAACAAGAAATCATATTAAACTAAGCTGGAGGATTTCTTCAGTGACTATAAAAAATGAAATAGATATTCATATAATTAAAACGAATATATAGGTCTTGTGGATGGGGTCGTGTTAGAAAAGATGTAAAAATAAAAGGACGAGAGAATAAATACCGCAATTTCTAGTGGCGTTGTTGAAGGCAGAGCAAAGGCAGAGGAAACCTTCGGTGTCGGTGTCGAAACCACATGAACCCCCAGACTTCTGACAGCGACCGCAACCCACGTCCGGCACAGAGAAAGAAAGCTCTATTCCATAGAGCCAATCCAAAGGCGACACGTCTCTCATATTCCCATTGTCTATCACCGACGTGTAATGAGAGCAATCCAATATACTCATGCTCATCACCCTCACCGTGTCGTACCCAGTGAAACAACAATACGGCGTCGTATGAAGAGAGGAGTTGCCGATGTTGTCGAAGATGCGAAAAGCACTGCAGGAGGAGTAAAGCTCGTCGCAGGAGTGACCGGAGAAGTTGAAACAGAGGTTACGGTAGTGGTTTAGGACAGGGGAGTCGAGGGAACAGTTGAGGAGAGTGAAAACGGTGTCGTATGAGGGTCTAATGAGGGCGTTTTGGATATCGGTCATCTTGAAGTCATGGTGAGGCTGAAGAATGGAACAAGTGGACATGGCTGGATCGTAGATGACCATTTTGTTCTTCTGGTAATCGATGGTCTGGACTTTGTAGGAACCGGAAGGGGTGAGGAAGAAGAGGTCGGTGGAGCAGTTGAACATGCCTCTGAACTGAGGAGCACCGCAGCCTTGGTCCACTCCAAATGGATAGTTTATGGGAATGTTCCCACACGACGACCTGCAAGAAGTACTCGAACACCATCTTACTCCTACGCTTATGCAAATCGCCATTACCAACATTAATCCCCTCATTTTTTTTAATTGGTCCGGCAACTGCTCTCGCTCTCATCGGAGCTTTTTCTTGTCACCCTTTTTTGACCGTTGGATGGAGGGACCCATGCCTTTTGAAAAATAAAAGACAGGCACTTTCTCCAACACTTATTTTGTTTATTGTCCCTCAGATAATCAATAATTTCATTTATGTCCCTCAAATAATGTTTTCTTCGAATATGGATCTTATTATTCAAATATGGATTTTAATATTCGACTTTATAGCGTAAATATGGCAGATAGGCAACTCTAATACATATAAAAAAAATAACTATTAAGGTTGAAAGATATTCAAAATATCTGTGTCTGATTCGTACTTGTATTCGAACCGAAAATTTTAAATATCTAATAAATATAAATATCAATATGAATATTAGAAATTAGATATTCGATAAATATAAATACAACTATTAGATTCAATTATCCGAATTATTCGTATTCGTAACTATTATATAGAAAATTTAGTTAATATATAGATATATATAACAAAATTGATTTTAACGATCAAATTAAAAATAAAAAACATCACTAATCTTATTTAAACATGTATTATATAAATACATATACAATATATTTGTGATATCAAATACTTTAAAATAATTAATATTGTTGAAGATTTAATTTACACTTAAAATTGGTTTTCATTTAAATAGGTTTTGATTGTTAACAACAATGTTGTCTATTGTTACACTAAGATCACGCCAAATGATTTTAGAACCATTGCACTAGAACACAAAGGCAATGCACCAGAACAAAGAGAAACATCCAACTGTTTCAGAAGGTTTAAACAAGAGAAAGACTCCAGTCAATCCCAAAGATTGGGGTACACTAAGTATGGAGGAGTTGGTGCCAAGTCTATGTTTTCAGCAATGTTTCAGCTTAAGAATGCTTATCAAGTTCTTGAGTCTTGTGCAACTAATTCTTGAAGTCTTTAACTACTTCTTGAGCTAATAGATTGCTATAAATATAGGCTTGTCTAACACTTGAAAGATATACAAAAGTGATGATAATAAAAGTGAAAAGTTTACAGCAAATATAGTCTTGTGTTCATTTTGTTTTTATGGTATCAGAGCCGATGGAGGCTCAAAGTTTTCCTTTTCCAATTCACATCAACACCTCCAATTTTGTTACAATCAAACTCACATATGTCAACTATCTTCTTTGGAAAACTCAAATAGAATCATTGTTAAAGAGTCAAAAGCTACTAGGATTTGTTGTTGGATCCATAATAACACCAAAAGCACCAGAAACAAAAACAGGTGATACTGAAACAAATTCCACTAATCCACTCTTTCATTCTTGGTATCAAACAGATCAACTTGTTAATTTTGGGTCTATGGAACCTTATCTGAAGATGTCTTCGGGTATGTAATTGAACTTGAATCAGCCTTCGAAATTTGGTCTACTCTTGCAAGAAATTTTAATGAAAAATCTGTTTGTCGTGAGTTTGATCTAGTGGCTTCACTTCAATCATTAAGTAAAGGAGGTAGATCAGATCAAGAATACCTAAAAGACTTCAAATCTTTGTGTGATAATCTGAATTCGATTGGTAAGCCAGTCTCTGAACCAATGAAGATCTTTCAATTTTTAAAAGGATTAGGTCAAAAATATGAAGTCTTTTCTACTGTCATACATACATCAATGCATAAACCTCCTATACCAACTTACGAAAATGTTGTTTCACAGCTTTTGAGTATTTCACATACAACAAAATCTTATAATGTCTCTGAAGTTAACCCTCACATGGTTTTTCAAGTTAATCATAACAGCACTGCTTATTCAAGCTTTAATGGAAGAAATAGAGGTCATGGAGGAGGCCGATTTGGTTTCACAAGAGGACGAGGTGGTTTTCCTCAAGAGGACGCGGTTTTCATCAACAGGTTTACACTATAAAAAAACAGGCATTTTCCAACGGATGGCAACGGATTTCCGTCCGTTGGGAATCGGTCGTTGGAAATTCGGATCAGTTGCAATTCGCAACGGTCTTCCAACGGATAATATTCGTTGCAAAATTGTAATGGACATTTCAACGGAAATCTCCGTTGGAAAATTGGTAATGGACGCCCGTTGAAAATGTTTGTAACGGATGTTCGTTGCAAATTTGCAACGGACGACCGTTGAAAAAGGGCAACGGGCGTCCGTTACACTTTTCCAACGGACGTCCATTGCCATTTACGCGGGGAAAATGAGCGGGAATTTAGCTTTCCAGCGGGCATCCGTTGGAAAGTGGCAAGAAAGAGCAACGGACTTCTGTTGCAAAGTGGCGGGAAAGGGCAACGACGTCCGTTCCTCCGTTGGAAATCTTGAAAAAAAATAAAAAAATAAATTTTTAAAAATAAAAAATATTTTTTAAAATATTAAATTGTTTACAAAAAACAAAAACTAAAACTAAAACTACGTTAATCTATCCTATTACATTTCGTTTAAATCGGCGGGGTCGATATCGTCTCTGTGATCGCCATCACCTCTAGATGGCGTTGCATCTGAATCGGGACCCAATTCTTGCTGCGACGTTGATCCCCTCCCTTGCCCCATCAACTCGATGAGGCTCTCCAAGTACTGAACTTTGGCTTCGAGCTCCTGGATCTGTCGTTGTTACGTAAAACTTTCTTGCACTATGGGAGGTACCGTCGTGGCGTCCTCGACGATATCCTTTTGAAGCGTCATGAGACCGTATAGACGTCCCTTATACGGTCTCACCGACTACAAGACAAACAAAAGTAACGTTAGATTATTACAAATTATTTTATTAATAATCGAGAAATAAAATAATGAATTTTTACCTCTAAATAAATTTTGTCCTTTTGTAAAGGACTGAGTTTGTCGGGACTTGAACCGCAAGCTTGAAATTGTTGTGTGATCTTCTCCGTCACAGCTCTCACGGTTCGCTCCACTCGAGGATCAACGAGTTCAGGTTCGTCGGCCTCTTCCCCGACAACCGGTTTCTTCTTGGCATGGGTTTCTAATACCAACTCAAGAAGAGTCGGTTCTCTTCTTATCCGTTGCATCTATAATATAAAATAAATATAGTTAGATAAATATTTAAATAAACAAAAAATTTAAATAAAGAAAATTTTACCAATTTTTTTCTTTGTTTCGGAAAGGATTTTGATCCCAAAGTATGGCGATGCGGACCATATCCGGGAACCTTCTCACCGTAGCGACATTGTTTGGCATTCTCGCTCTTGGCCTTGAATTCTGCGGACTCCCAATGCTGAATCATTTTACTGAAGACTGCTTCCGTTGTACATCTCGGTTTGCGATTATTGGCGTAGTAGTTGCGTTTCGCACCGTTCATCATCAGGCGCATCCACACCTGCATGTCGCGCATCCATGCTGTGTAGATGCGCAACGTATCCTTTTGCCTCCATTTGTATGAGCGTTGCAAACAAAGTTATAAAATTTTTAGTTTTATAATATATATATATATATACTAAAAAGTTGAAATTTAATTAAAAAAACTTACAATAAAAGTGCGCCACCATTGCTGATGCACAACTTCTGGCGTAACTTGCCAAGAATAGTATAATTCGTCCTGTAAGGACCCTTGGATAATGAGGTTGTTGGTGTGTTTAAGTACATCATCAACATCAAACCTGCAAATCAAAAATAAAAAGTTAGATAATGTTTATAACATATAATAATACAAATCAAAATAGTAATTTTTTTACCATAACGTCCTAGAAGAATGTTCTGGATCGATGATCGGAAGGGTTGGACGCCCATCGAAACCATTGATCAACGTATCGATATCTATCATATCTTCCTTGTCATCAAATATCGGTGGTGCCGATTCTGGTGACGAAGGATGATATGGTGGTGGTGGCGGCGGGGGAGGAGCTCCCGCGGAACTAGCCAGTAAACCCCCGATCCTATAAACTGTCTCGGTCTCATTGTTTCTAAGGATTTCGAAGTGTTTGTGGTGAAATGTTAATTTGAGAGGAGTTTTTTGTTTCGTTGGAAATGTTAATTTCCAACGGGTTTATATATATCGAAATTTCCAACGGGCATCCGTTGGAAACCACGTCATCTCAACAGACGGAATAAATTGACGCGACGTACTGTATTCCTAACAGACATCCGTTGGAAATTCCAACGGATGTCCATTTCGGAATGCATGTTCCCGAGGTAACGGACGACTAAATGGCGGCTCGTCTCCCGTCGCAACGGGCATCCGTTGGAGTTTCCAACGGATGACCGTTGGAAAAATCTACACACTAGGATAGGCATCATTACATAGTCCAACGGGCATCCGTTGCAAATTACCAACGGACGCCTGTTGGAATATTGCTAACGGGCATCCGTTACAAGTTACCAACGGAAGCCCATTGGAATATTGCTAACGGGCATCCGTTACAACTTACCAATGGATGCCCGTTGGAATATTTCTAACGGACATCCGTTACAAATTAGCAACAGATGCCCGTTGAAAATGTCGAAAACTTAGAAAAATTTTCTAAGTGTCGGGGACGAATTCGTGTATCAACGGGCATCCGTTACCAATTTTCAACGGATGTCTGTTAGTATTAGATAATTCTAAGTTTTAATACATCTAACATCGTTTACATAACATATTCGATTGTATTAACATTTCGATTGTTCGATTACACATCATATACATTACTACACATCATGAACGTAACAATTTTCAACGGATGCCTGTTGGTATTAGATAATTCTAAGTTTTAATACATCTAACATCGTTTACATAACATATTCGATTGTATTAACATTTCTTTGATCGATTACACATCATATACATTACTACACATCATGAACGTTACAATTCATTTACATTACACATCATCTACAATTCATTTTGATTGTTCGTATCAGTTTTTTTATTCTTATAACCTTCTCAACCTGTTTCCTACAGGCATATAGAACATTTTCTTGTATGGTACATATTTACGTGAAGATGGTTTTCTAGGCCAAAATCTGCTTGCACCGCAAAACTTGCATTCCAACAAGTCTTTATCATTTCCCCAAAACAACTTGCAACTGTTTCTACAAACATCAATTTTCTCATGTGGCATTCTCAAATCTTTTAGCACATTCTTTGTTTCGTAGTATGTCTCAGGAGCTTGATTATTTTCCGGTAAATACTCTCGCATTGTTTTGTAAAATGAATCCATGCAATTTTCGACCACTTTATAGTCTGTTTTAATACTCATCAATCTTGAAGATATAGATAAACGAGACTGACCTTCACGACAACCTTCATATATAGGTTGTTTCGCTGAATCCAATAGGTTGAAGAATCGACGTGCATCGATGTTCGGCATCTCTTCATGTGTTTGTTCATTAACAGCTCTAGGAAAAACATCTCACACCATATTTCCATATATAGATTGGTCGTTGATGCTTCATAAATAACTTTTTCATTTTGTTCTACTTGTGCATCTTGCACAATATCTCTAATACCGCAATTTTCACCGTGAAAAAACTAAATTTCATAATTTTCAACGAAACCCACCTTTATAAAGATGTTTGCAAACAATTTCTTGACTTCGATACTTCATGTTTTTGCATCTTTTGCATGGACATAACATTGTTCCGCGTTCTTGACACAAAGGCTGCATCGATGAAAAACTCATGAATTGGTCCAATCCGTGTAAGAATTCTTGCGTCATCTCTTCGGTTACAGGATCTTTTCTTCTATACATTCACTCTCTTGATCTATATATATTTCGATTTAAAGACAACGTCATTTTTTCGAAAATGTTTTTGTTATTGATGGTTTGATGCACTCTTTGGTATGATTTAAATAGTGACCATTCCAACGGGCATCCGTTGGAACTTGCAACGGATGCCCGTTGGAGTAGGTTCACGTGAATTAATTTAAACCGATGGCCTCGAAATAAACAATTTCAACGGGCATCCATTGCAAATTCCAACGGATGCCCATTGAAATCTTATCCAACGGATAAATGGCCATTAAAAGTGCTTACAAATCCGTTATTTGTTTCATATTACAATAGTTAGATCTTATGAATTACGATTTTGTAATTATAATTCATTTAATTTCGATATCTAGTAGTGAACAAAAAACGAAATCAGCATCTTTACGTCTATTATCGAATCTAAAAACAACCCTCATAAACTGCATCACCGTCGGGAATCCTTTTCCCGATCCCGACGGTGAGACAGTTTATGAAGGTCATTTTAGATTCGACATTAGATATTAAGATACTTGTTATTGATGATTTTAAGTAACTCTAGGTTCTGATGTAAATAGTAAATATTCCAACAGATATCCGGTATCTTTACGTCTATTATCGAATTCAAAACAACCTTTATGAACTGTAACACCGTCGGGAATCCTTTTCCCGATCCCGTGAAACAATTCATCAAAGTTGTATTGGATTCAATAATAGATATTAAGATGGTTTTTATGCTTTGGGGTTACCCTAGGTTACGATATATATAGTAAATATTCCAACAGACATTCGTTGGAAATTGCAACGGATGCCCGTTGCTCCTTCGCGATAATTTAATTCGACAGTTGAACCTCGAAATTTACAATATCAACGGGCATCCGTTGCGATTTCTAACGGGCATTCGTTACAATTTTCAACGGACGTCCATTGGAATGCTTTTCCCGGTTTCTAACGGATAAGTCCAACGGACATAATCCGTTACACTCAATTAAAAATCGCGACGGATTTCAACGGATATAGCAACGGAAATTATCCGTTACAATTCCGTTGAAATTTGTAACAGATTGCAACGGATTTGTGCCCGTTAAAAATATCAATAAATCCGTTACAATCCGTTGGTAAATGTTTCCAACGGACGGATCCGTTGCCCCGTTCGTTGGAAACTGCGAGTTTTTTTGTAGTGCTAGTCAACAGGAACCTACAATCAATATAATTGAAATTCAGTCAATGGAGTCTCAGCTACTCAAACTTCTTTTGATATAACAAGACCAAGATCTATCTGTCAAATATGTGGAAGAATTTGTCATATTGCTCTTAAATGTTGGAATCGTTTTAACAATTATTGTCAATCAACTGATGTGCCACATGCATTGCATGCTCTTCATATGTCTAATACTGCAGGAACTGAATGGTATCCAGATTCGGGTGCATCAGCACATATGACAAACACAACTCATCATCTTAATTCAGTTAATCCATTTACAAATTCAAAATCAGTCATGGTTGGTGATGGATCACATTTACCTATTACACATATTGGCTTTACAATTTTGCCTACAATCTTAGGTACACTCTGCCTTAATGATGTTTTAGTAGTACCATCAATACAAAAATCCTTACTCTATGTTTCACAACTAACATCAGATTATCCATGCTATGTTATTTTTGATTCAACTGGTGTGTATGTAAAGGATATGGCAACACATACAATACTAGCAAAGGGAATCAAGCATAATGGTATTTATCGCTTGGAATCTCTACAACCACAAGCCTTTTATTCAACACGACATAAAACAACCTCTAAGTCAACTTGGCATTAGAGATTAGGACATTTTCATAAATAAAAGTAGTTCTAATCTTTGTGAATCTTTTCAGTTGAGTAAGAGTTCACAACTTCCATTCAATCTTCATCTTTTTCTGCAAAGAAGCCACCGGAGAGAATTCATTGTGATCTTTGGGGACAAGTTTCAGTTGTCTATAATCAAGGTTTTAAATACTATATTGTGTTCATTGATAACTTCTCTCTTTTTTTTGTTGTATCCACTAAAAATGAAATTAGATTTCTATAGTGTTTTCATTGGTTTTCAGGAATTGGTTGAGACACAGTACAACTGCAACATAAAATCTTTTCAATGTGATGGTGGAGGTGAATTTACTAGTTTTGCTTTCTTACAGCACTTAATTGATTGTGGAATACATAAGTTTATCTCTTGTCCTTATACACCACAACAAAATGGATTGGTTGAAATAAAACATCGTCACGTTACAGAACTTGGTCTATCAATGATGTTTCAATCTCAAATACCATTGTGTTATTGGGTTGAAGCTTTTGTTACAATAATTTTTTTTATCAATCTTCTTCCCGTTGTTGTTTTGTAGAACAAGAGTCCTTTCTCAATTTTAAATAGCTATACACCAGAGTATTCAGTTTTAAGAGTTTTTGGATGCTTTTGTTATCCGAATTTAAGACCTTACACAAAACATGAATTTGAACCTCGTTCATTAAAGTGTGTTTTCTTGGGTTATAATACTAACTACAAAGGTTTCATGACAACTATAAGAATTTAGTTCCAAATTATTAGAGTTCTATTTTACAGGGTTGGCAAAAGTTCTTTTTCAAAGAACCACAACAAACAAGCACCAGTACAGTATATCAGACTTCACTTGTATATCAGACTCCATCACAAATATTAGAACCTTCTATAATAAGTCCAGAATCTGTAGCTTCAGATGGCAACAATGTATTAGAACAATCTACTTCTTCAAATATTACATCAGAAAATATAACACAACAAAGTTCTTCACATCCTATGATTACAAGATCAAAGGTAGGTATTTTCAAACCTAATCCAAAGTATTCTCTTCTTCTAACAACTTCGGTACCAGGGGAACCAAAGACAATTACAGCTGCTCTTAAACATCCTGGATGGAAGGCAGCAACGGAAACAGAAATGTTAGCCTTGCAGAAGAACAACACATGGACACTTGTTCCTCTCACTTCAGACAGAATATCCTTGGTTGCAAATGAGTATTCAGAACCAAGTTAAATGCTGATGGATCACTTGACAAGCTAAAGGCTCGACTTGTTGCTAAAGGGTTTCATCAAGAAGAAGGAGTAGACTTCACCGAGACATATAGTCCAGTCATCAAGTCTGCCACAATTAGAGTGTACTTTCTGTAGCAGTCATAAATGGATGGAAAATCAAACAACTTGATATAAGTAATGCCTTTCTTCGTGGTGATTTAAAAGAAAAGGTATACATGGCTCAACCACAAGGTTTTGTTGATAAAGATTTTCCATCACATATCAGTCTGCTTAAAAGGGCAATATATGGTCTAAAACAGATTCCTCGTGCCTGGTTTGATAAATTTAGTATTTATTTTCTTGAGTTTGGTTTTACATGTAGTGTAGTTGATCCTTCTCTTTGTTTACAAACATGGTAAAGATCTATTATTAGTTCTGTTATATGTTGGTGATATTTTACTTACAGAGAATTCATCAACACTAATTAATACTTTGATTCAATCTTTGAGCTCCAAATTTTCTATGAAGGATCTGGGACCTCTGCATTATTTCTTAGGAATACAAGCTCAATTTCATATTTCTAGTCTGTTTTTGTCTCAAGAAAGGTATGCTAAAGACCTTCTAATTTGATCAAGTATGGAAGATTGTAAACCACTAAGTACTCCTTTACCTCTAAAGATAAATAAGTCAGCAATAAGTGGTGCAAGATTCACGGATCCTACACTTTTTCGAAGTATAGTTGGTGCCTTACAATACTTGACTTTAACAAGACCAAATCTTAATTATGCTGTGAATGTAATATGTCAAAGGATGCATGATCCTTTGGATTCAGATTTTAGACTTCTTAAACATATTCTTCGATATTTACACTTAATCTTGGCTTATATATACATAAAAATAGTTTATTGCATCTTCATGCCTTTAGTGATATTGATTGGGCTGGTTGTAAAGACACGGAGTTCTACAACGGGTTTCTGCACATTTCTTGGAAACAATATCATTTCTTGGTCAGCAAAACGTTAACCAACAATCTCAAAATCATCTACAGAAGCAGAGTACCATGCAATGGCTTCTCTGGCAGCTGAAGTAACCTGGTTATCCTTTATTCTCCGAGACATTGGTATAATTCAAGAACAATCTACAACTTTGCATTGTGATAATCTCTCTATTGTTTATCTCTCTACTAATCCTGTACTTCAATCTCGTTCTAAACACGTAGAATTAGATTATCATTTCAACAGAGAAAAAGTTGCACTTGAAAATATTGTTACTAAGCATATTGCATGTGAAGATCAGATGACTAACATATTTATTAAATCTCTACCGCACAATGCTTTCATTTATCTAAGACGCAAACCGGACTTGAGTTTTCCATCGAACATCAGTTTAAAGGAGGATGTTAACAGCAATGATGTCTATTGTTGCATCAAGATCACACCAAATGATTTAGAACTGTTGCACCAAAGCACAAACATAATACACGAGAACAAGGAGAAGCATCCATTCCAGATGGTTTCAACAAGAGAAAGACTCCAGCCAATCCCAAAAATTTAAGATAGATACCAAATCTACGTTTTCAGCAATATTTCAACTAAAAAATGCTTATAAATTCTTGAGTCTTGTGCAATAAATTCTTAAAATTTTAACTACATTTTACAACAAATATTGTCTTGTATTCATTATATTTTCATTGATAATATTGTTTTTATTGATAATATCATAAAAACATTACAATATATAAAAAAACAAAAAAATCATTAATATATATATTATATAAAAAAACAAAAAAATCATTAAATATATATATTTTTTTTTATAAATTTTATAATATATAATTTGTTTGAATTGACTTTCTATTGTATATCTTTATTTTTTACAATAATAATATCCGAATTTACAATTTTTTAATTGAAGTGATAAAGAGTATTTTGAGTTTTGTCTTTGGATTGAAGTCCCAACTAGTTTATTTTGGGCTGGTTCGATAGCTCTATATGAATTAGCTGTTTTTTATCCCTCGGATCCTGTGTCTTGATGGCTTGATTTTCTCGCCTGTCGCTTCTTAGCCTATTGATGTTAAGTGAAATAAATTTAAAATGTAGGACTGGTGCCAACAGTTAATCACGGGGGAGGAGAAATTCTTTCACAGAAAAAACCGAAAAGCTTAATACAAAGGTGGAAAAAGAAATAATAAAAACTTAGTCCCGGACGTCGATACTTGAACTCCATCCAACATCACGGTTTCTATATCCACTACAATGAAAGGACACGGTCAAGCTCACATATTACAGGTGGGTGTCATTGAGTGGTGCGATTGGCCGAAGACTCAAGCGAAGAGTGAACGCTAAGGTCCCTAAGCAATCACTTAGTGGAAAAGGAAGTGATCGAGCGATGACAACCAGGAGGTGGGCTTTTCTCCTCGATTAGAGTTCACTGGGGAAGTGTATGCATCTTCAGGCTACTCCCAGTATATTCTTTGAGTGATCACTCAAAAAATAAGCAGTCTTTGGTCTGCCTAGCCTTCGACCATAGTGATCCGGGAGTCCCGTGTGGAAGGGCTCTCGCTCAATAGATCACCCCGGGAAACAAACCTAGGACTGAACAAAATATTCGAAATATTCGTATTCGATTCGAAAATTCGAATATCCGGTGATACAAATACAAATATCAGAATCAGATATTCGATAAATACAAATACAAATACAAATAATAGACTCAATTATCCGAACTATTTGTATCCGTATATCCGACGAATATCCGAATTTACAAATATAAATACAAAATCTTAATATTTACAAAATACAAATACAATATCCGAATTTACAAATACAAAACAAAATTTGAATATTCACATTATCGATTATTCGCCCAACCCTGAAAAATCCACTTATTATAAATTTTTTAAAATATTAGAAAATTCTCTCCATACGAATTGCACTAGTATTGGTCATGAAGGCAATCCCGTGTCGTTCACACGAATCGTTTTCATTGAAATAACACGTGCAAGAACTTCATTAAAAACCACAGATAATACATACACATATAACAAACCACGTTTGGCCATGCAAAATAGATTACATCTATATATATTATTAGTATTTTAAGAGATAGTGGTGAAACGGAGATAGCCCTTGTTGGAAGGGAGATTCGCCGTCTTGAATCCTTGAGGGAACATAGTTTTGGCATCCTCGTCCGACACAGACGGCGATATCACGACAGGCTCGTCTGGCTTCCAGTTCACGGGAGTGGCGATCTTGTGTTTAGATGCCAACAAGAGTGAATCTAACGCCCTTATTACCTCCTCCATGTTCCGTCCCGTGCAAGATGGGTACAAGAAGCTCAGCTTTATCTGTCAACCATTTATATATATAAATACATTTGAAATAACTGATATATTTGATAGACCAATATATACAAAAAAAAAAGAAAGAATAGAAACCTTAAAATCGGGACCAACGATATGAAGAGCACGAGAAGGAATCATCTTTCCACCATCGCTCTCAAGTGGATCTACCATGTTGAGTTGAGGAATTATCTCTCTCTTTGGGTCAGATATTATCGGGTACGTCACCTTGCAACCTGGCTATATATATATACACCACATACATGATACCCATATAATACATATATATATGTTCGATCCATGGTTTGATTTATGTACCGTGAAGGCCTCAACGTCTTTGATCCATTCCTTATGAGAGTGAAGGTCGTCGCAGGACAAGCCCAAGAGCTTAACGCCTCTCTTGTCGAACTCAGGCGTGTACTTAGCCATCGCCCCGAGCTCCGTCGTACACACCGGTGTGAAATCCGCTATATATATATATATATGTATGCACAGCTTATAAGAGATTGAATTGATGAAAAACTATAGCTGTATATTATACATATATAGTAGTATAGTATACCGGGGTGGGAGAAGAGGAGGGTCCATGAATTGGCGAAGTAGTCGTGGAGCTTCAGCTTCCCCTGAGTCGTCTCTACCTCCAGATTCGGCACTATGTCTCCTATTGTTATCCCCGGCATCTTTCTTTTCTCTTCTTCAACTCTCTTTCTGATCAATTATAGTATTAGGCGTGTTATATCATATATATATAGATCTTACATATATATATATATGTAATACGTATAAACGTAAATGGGACTGTGCATGAGGAGAACGTGGCATTTTGCATGCTCACATTGCTTTCTTTGTTTGCGCCACGTTGTAACGTTTGTTTGACTGAAATTCCAGTTTGTATTTTTTTATAAAAGTTATTATTAGTAAAGGGAACAACGGGGATGTAGCTCAAATGGTAGAGCGCTCGCTTTGCATGCGAGAGGCACGGGGTTCGATCCCCCGCATCTCCATTTTCTTTTTTTCGTCTTTTTTCTTTTTATTTTCTACTTTATTTTAAAAAAATATGCGATGGGCCTATTGCTATTGGGCTTAGTTATACATACACGCTCCATATATTTACCCTCTTCTTTATCCATTTTCACTTCCCGCCCATTTATTATTTCCAGAGAGAGGAGAGAGAGAGAGCGGAGATGGCGGGTGAAGCAGGCGCCTGGATTGTTGGGTCTCTCGAGCAGACTCTCTCCACCAACGATGGCTCCGCCGTCCGTTCGGCGACGGAGGCTCTAGATCGTTTCTCTGTGGAGCTCCCTCACTTCCCTTTCATTCTTCTCTCCATCACCTCTCGTATGCTCCAATGCTTTTCCTTCACTCTTCATCTTTTTTGATTTGGTTCCTGATTGACTTATTTGGTTGTTATATTATGTTGAATTTATATGGCTTAGTTTGATGAGTTAAATTAGGTATAATCCTTGTTCTGTTTTTTACTTGGTATGTCATTTCTGGGGTTTTAGGATGAGGCATTGTCAACGTTGGTTCTGCAAAATCAGACATGAAATTCTTGGATATTTTTTGAGGCATCAATTGCTTATGCGATCTTTTGATTTATCTTGTCTGAATTTCATATAGGGTTTAGTTAAGATGCTAAGCATGTGGGTTTTATGCCTATCATCTCATATGCTTTTTCATTATTATTCTATTACATTCACTCCATTGAATTCATTCTAGTTATTGGAGTTCTTTATAATGCAAATATCCCTCTTAAGTTATGTTTGTGTTTGCTTGGTGGTGTCAATTTTGCTTGAGGAAGATCGAGTAGAAATTGCTAACACAATATACTTTTAATTATTGTTTTCTTTCTAGAGATTCTTTTATTTTCCCCTAAATTTAATGTTGATGCAAAATTCGTATCCGACAGGGAGTCCAAATCCTAGTCTCAGGGTTGCTGCTGCGACATACCTGAAGAATTTTACCAGAAGGAGCATTGACACAGGAGGGAAAACCTCAGAAGTAAGCAAGGAGTTCAAGGATCAACTCATTCGAGCTTTACTAGAGGTGGAGCCAGCAGTTCTCAAAGTGTTGCTTGAAGTGGTATGGGTAGTATCAAACGTCTATTCTCCTGGTTTTGTTGGATGTTTTTTACTACCCTTTTCAAAATATAGATTGAGATTTCCCTTCTAATTTTTCTTCTTCTTTTTTTTTTTCTTTATTTGTTTCCAGCTCAAATGCGTTGTTGTCGCAGAGTTTGTTAAGCAAAATTCTTGGCCTGAACTTGTACCTGAATTACGTTCTGCTATTGAGAACAGCAATCTTCTAAGCAGCAGTTCAAACAGCAAGTGGCGTAGCGTGAATGCTTTGATGGTAGTGCTGACAGTTGTAAAGCCTTTCCAGGTATGTATTGCTCTTGTCTTATGTAAATCAGATGAAACATACATTCAGGATTTTGTGAGCGTAATTCACAAATAAATTTTTACAGCCAATATATGAATATCTCTCCATCCATAATTTGTTCAGTGTGCCCTTTCCTCTTAAGACTTGTCTTTTAATCGATATTATAGCTGGAAAAAGAAAAATTGTGCTCAGTGTATGTGGGGATTCTTATATTGATTGCTAAACTTGGTTTTCAGAAAATTACGTAACTTCAAATCACATTCCTTTCTCTGCTATAACATAGAATAAGTTGTCTTTCTTCTATCTAGAAGTCATAATGGGTTTTCCATAATAAGGTTGGCTTCTCGTGTTTGATTTTCAGTACTTTCTGAACCCTAAAGTTTCAAAGGAGCCAGTACCTCAACAGCTAGAGAGTATCACGTGCGGAATTCTTGTGCCTTTGGTGTCATTGTTCCATGTTTCAGTTGAAAAGGTTATATCTCTAAACTTAACATTTCCATATTTGTCATTAGTTCACATGCTCATCTGTGGCATATTTGAATACTTGATCTCAACTAGTCTTCATGCATGTTTTGGTTCCAAAACAGGTTTTGACTACTCAAGGAAGGACTGAACTGGAAACTGAGAAAATACTTCATATCATATGCAAATGCTTATATTTTGCAGTAAGTTGTACCTTCAATATTTATTTTCAACAGAGTCATGTACTGTTTATCGTTGTACAGACTTCCGTTGACTGCTGAGTGACTAGTGATTGTGGCCTTTGATCGTTAACCTAGGGTGAATTTTCTTGTTGCTTTGTCATGATCATATTATTCATTATGGCCTTCATATTAACTGGGTTTTAGCGTTGTAGGTAAAGTCCCATATGCCATCTGCATTGCCTCCTCTTCTTGCTTCACTCAGTCGAGATATGATCAGAGTTCTGGAATCCTTGAGTTTTGATCAGAATGATAGTCCTGCTGATGGATATGTGCTAAGACTGAAGACTGGAAAGAGAAGTTTGCTTATTTTCAGTACTCTTGTCACCAGGCACAGGAAGTACTCTGACAAGTAAGTAAAAGCTAATTTCTTTTTAGCATGACAGACATGTATGTTGTTTATGTGCTGATCTTATTCAACTCTCAACTTTACAGGTTGATGTCAGATATAGTAAATTGTTTGTTGAAGATTGTCAAACATAGTTCAAATATCAGTGTGAGTAATAGTTTTCCAGTTTATGACAGCTTGCAAGTCGTACTTCTTGCTGTTTTTCTATTTCTTCAAATCTTTGTGCCAATTTATATAAAGAGTTTTCCTTAAAAGTTAATCTCGTAATTTGCTTTCACCAATGTAGTTGCATATGAAATACTTGTAATCAACATTCCATTAACCTGTCCTTTTATGGCTAAATACTATTATCGCTTTTTTTTCCTCTGCAGAACCTTGATTTCCTGCCTGAGAGGGTCATCTCTCTGGCTTTTGATGTCATTTCACGTGTTTTGGAGACGGGCCCAGTAAGTTGTTAGATTTGAGCAATAGGGAAGCAAAAAAAAAAAAAAAAGGATCAAGCAGTTACAGAATTTCTGTTGCAAGTAATTTCCTCATGTTTAGATACTCGTTTTGTGAAAACAGGGATGGAGATTGCTTTCACCTCATTTTTCAATTTTGTTGGACTCTGCAGTCTTTCCAGCCCTAGTGCTTAATGAGAGGGTACACTTTCCTGTGACTATCTTCTCTTACGGAGTTTTCTTAGTAACAGAAGTCTGACTTAACGACGGATTTGGAATTTCATGGTTGTTACTTTTCTTTTTGAGGGTAGGACATTTCTGAGTTTGAAGAAGATGCAGATGAATTCATACGGAAAAACCTTCCATCTGACATTGTATGGAAATCTATCTCTATCATCCTTCCTCATTAGCGTCTTATGTGTATTTTATGGTGTAAAAATTCGTAATTATTTGTGGCTAACTAAATATATATATATATATATGTGTGTGTGTGTGTGTGTGTGCATGTATATGCATTTTTCATTTTGTTTGCAGGGGGAGATATCTGGTTGGAGGGAAGACTTGTTTACTGCTAGAAAAAGTGCCATAAACTTACTCGGTGTCATCTCTATGTCAAAGGTTGGAAAATGTGGATGCATAATCATTTTTTGCCTGCCTTTTTTATTCCAAAACCTCTCATGGGTTGTAATCTTATTCTTTTCAGGGACCACCTGTATCTACTTCAAATAGAACATCCTCAACTACATATAAAAGGAAGAAAGGTGAAAAGCATCAAAGAAATAATCAGAAATGCTCCATGGGGGAGTTGTTGGTGCTTCCTTTTTTGTCAAAGTTTCCTGTACCCTCAAAGGACAGCATATTAGATGCTAGAATTTCATCGGCGTAAGTTCCTATACAGTTTTCTGGCCACCAATTTGTATGCCTTGATTTCTTTTTTTTAGTGTCTAAATGAGAACTACAAAATGCTTTTTCAAACTCTAAGTAGAGATGCATGTTTGTTTAAAATAGTGCTTTAATCTTGAATTTAGTGCTTCTAGTGGGTATCAGACAGTGATGGGCAACTTGGTCTCCCGTAATGTTACATTTCTCATAACTTGTGATTGAGTTATAAACTAATAATAGTGTTCTATTTTTTCTTTTATCTTTTCTGCTTCTCATTACACACTATCTTCAACATTTATTTGATGCCAATTTGAATTGCTTCCTTCTTGTTTGTTTCTCTTCCTCTTATTAGCACTTCATCATTATTCTTTTCTACTTCCTGGATTAGCTGATTCTGCTCTATACTGTGTTGCAGCTATTTTGGTGTCTTAATGGCCTATGGTGGACTGCAAGATGTGAGCAAGTCCCATCCTCTTCGTTTAGTGGTTCTCATGCATTGACTAATACCTTTCATGCAACCGTTGTCGCCTTTAACATGCAGTTTATCCAAGATCGAAGTCCGGAGTATGTAGCGAATCTGATTCGTACTCGCGTGCTGCCAGTGTATTCCACACCTGAATGTTCACCTTACTTGGTTGCGTCTGCAAATTGGGTGCTTGGAGAGCTTGGTTCCTGCTTACCTGAAGTATATTTCTACTCTTCTTGATGGCGTAAATCACACATACTTCATTTGTGACATTATATCTATTAAGCTTTATTCTTTCAGGAGATGAAGGGAGACATATATTCTTCCCTAATGAAGGCATTAACTATGCCTGATAAGGCAGAGATCCCATGTTACCCTGTGCGTGTATCTGCTGCTGGTGCACTTTGTTCACTTCTCGAGGTACGTCCCAGCATCTGTACCAATATTGGCTCTCTTACTTCAAGTTGATGTCTGAATTCTAATCTAACACACCCTATTTTTGTCCCCTTCAGAATGAGTACCTACCACTTGATTGGCTGCCGCTTCTTCAGATTATCATTGGTAGGATTGACAGTGAAGATGAGGAAAGTATTATTCTCTTTCAGCTTCTTGGATCCATGGTTGAGGCAGGAAATGAAGATGTTTCCGTTCATATTCCTTATATCGTCTCATCACTAGTCAGTTCCATCTTAAAGCACATGAAGCCTAGCCAAGATCCATTGCCTCAAGTATGTCTAACTGCTACTTTGTGGGTCCAGTACATTAATCATGTCACACTATAACCTGTTGTTGCGATTTCTTTTATATTCTTTTGTCTATTTTAGATTGTTGTAAGTGGCTTGGAGGCATTAGTAGCAATGGCTCAGGCTTTTGAGAGCTCAAAGCCTGATGAAGATGAAGAAGAAAACCAAGCGATTGAAATCTGGCTTTCTAATCAAGCCACCATCAGCAAAGCTTCGTCAGCACTCCTGCAGCAAGCCTGGCTGGTACCCGTTTTATGTTGAAAATCAACCGTTTCACATCTGAATTATATATCCCTGCATGGATATCCATCTGCATCTTCTGATTTTCAAGACATGTTTCGCTATTTTATTTTGTGCGACAGGTAACAGACATGCCCCCAGTCTCATGCGTAGATCATTTGTCTCATCTGTTACGCTTCATTATGCTCGCTGTTACTAATGGAAGCGTGTTTGAGGAACTCAGACTATCTGAATTACTATCAGCTTGGGCTAAACTTATCAGTAGCTGGGATACTTGGGAAGAGTCAGAGGATTTCTCAGTTTTTGAATGCATAGAAGAAGTTGTTGGCTTCAGCAGCAAGTATAGTTTTAATGATTTCTTATTCAGAGAGATGACGTCGCCTCCAGATATGCCAATCCATCCTCGATCTATTATTGAATCCATGGGTTTGTATATAAGGAGAGCTATACTCGAGTATCCGTCTGCCACATGGAAGGCTTGCTCATGTGTGCACACATTATTACATGTCCCAAACTACCCATCTAACATTGAAGGCGTGAGGCAGTCCTTAGCGATCACATTCTGCGAAGCTGCATTTTCTCATTTTCTAAAAGTACACGAGAAGCCTTGTCCATCGTGGAGGCCTCTATTGCTGGCAATATCATCATGCTACATCTCTCATGCTGATACAACCGAATGCATTTTAGAGAAAGTGGTATCTGGAGGCTTTGAGTTATGGGTATCCTCATTAGCTTTGTTATGCTCACGTGACGTTGATGCTGGTCTATCCGCAGAATCGGAACTAAAGTTATATGGTAATTAGACATTTTTTTTCTATTGTTTTATGCTTCTCGAAGTGTGTTTGATATATATTCCACGAGTGATTAGGGTACGCTAAACGACTGCTTTTCATTAGTGATGACGCTAGTAAAGGTAGTTGAGCGGCTTCTGGATACAAGACATGGAGATGCTAAGGATGCTTTGGTCAGAAGCTGCTTTGTTTCGTTGATGGAGGGTTCTCTAAAGTTAAAGGAAGCTCAAGAAGAAACAGGAGATGATGAAGATGACGGAGAGACGGATGAAGATGAAGAAAGTGATTACGATGATGAGGTTTGATGTTTACTCGTTGACTGATGGATAGAATTATGTCCAAAATATGTCTTTTTGTGCCGTGAAAATTATTCTTTGGTTGCACAGGATTCGGAGAGTGAGGAGCAAGAAGAAACGGAAGAAGAGTTTCTAGAAAGGTATGCGAAAGCTGCTGCGGAATTGGAAGATGGTGAAGTCATTGAAGAGGGAGAACATGAGATCGAATTAGGTAAGTTTGTTTGTTTGTTTGTATGGAATTTTATTGTAGGAGGAAATATATGAATGGGGCATGTCTCTATTACAGGATCTCTGGGAGAAGTGGATCAACAGAAAGTGTTGTCATCATTAATGGAGAAGCATCAACAGAAAGCATTTCAACTCGTACCATCTCAACTCATCTCAACCTTTCTTTCTCTATGCCTTTCTTGAACGCAAAATCCAAATTCTGGGATGTCTTATTTGTTGTTTATCAAACGGATAGTATTCTGTATCTAAAGATTTTCATACCCAGGAATTCACAAAAACATTATTCAGCTTTCTTGTTCCTCAAGCAAAATCTAGCATTATGCTCAACATTTTTTGAATCCACTATTTTAGATTAACAGTGCACTGAAAGGAAGAAAGAAAACAAAGAGAAATTGTACCTCAAGTGAATAAATGAACCATTGCGTTTTTATTTATTAAGCCAGATAGGTCCATGACCTTATTAACTAAACCAGGCCAGATGGAACACACTCAACTGGATCAGGAGCTCTTGCTGAATTTTTGTCCTGTCAACTTCTCCGATTCATTCCTTCATGATTTTTCGTCCTGTCAACTTCTCCGATTCATATAATATGTGATTAATGAGTCCTCGAGCCGCACTACCAAAACCAACATAAAGAATCAAGTCATCCCAAGTTTTGAAAACAATAATCCAACATAGAAGCAGCAAGTCCAACTGAAACAATGGTTTAACAGAAGCAAAATGAGTCAGAGAGCATGCAGATATCATCCTATGCAATTCAAAAGATGTTTAGTTTAGCATTCACTAGAGATAGAGACAGTTCCAAGTATTATATCTCAGTCAAATGTCAACAAATTCAGATCCTAGAGATAGGGACACCTTCCAAGTATATCTCAGTCAAATGTCAACAAATTCAGATCCAAGAATCTCAAGTTCATCAAATCTTGGGAATGGAACTCACTCATCCTTTAACTTTTGAATCTTCTCAGGATCTTTCTCATGCATATGTCTCTTAAATTGCTGTCTCACCATATCAACCACAAGCTCAGTGTTGTGTTGCTGCAGGAGCAAACATAGCCAGATAAATTTTCAAATGGTTCAGAATGATAAAACTACTGCAGAAAATGCCCAACTGAAGAAATTTTAGACCTAGCGGAGCTCAGAACAACCAGAAGAACCAGACGAAATCTTCATCCACAAATACAGCCTCATTGAAAACAACCAGAAGAAATCTTCGTCCACAAATACAGCCTCATTGAAAACAACCAGAAGAAACATGTCTAGTAAGCTCAGAACAACTATCACACTATAATATGTCAAAGAACCGCACCTTGTGACCGATGAATTTGGCTCTTCGAAGGCATTCTCGGTACAACTGCGACGAAAATCCAACTGAGAAATGGTAAAGCAAAACACAAGCTCCGTCCAACTTTTTTATAAGAAAATGGAACAGAAACTGACCCTGATAACGTTGTTAGCGAGTTCAGGAGGAAGAGAAGTTTGTATAGACGGCATTTCCACAAGAGATCCTCCGATTTCTTCGTATTATCTAAAACAAATCGTAACGTTCATCCTTTAACACGGAAGTATAAAACGCTATGACCATAATCCCAGGCCATAGAAGGAGAAGAAGACTCAGAGAGTGAGGGAGGACCCGGCGACGAACCCTTAGCAACCAACACGACAAAATTCTCTCCTCTTTTCTACTTTTACTATTTTAGCCCCCAACTTTTAATTATTAACAAAAAGGCCCTACATTTGTCATGCTCAAGAATCAATATGAGCATGTAGAGGGCTTTGAATTATGAAGATACAATGGAAATTTGGCCCATAATAAAATTCTGTTTATAATTTGAAATATCAAAATCACTGACTTGAAAGCAGAGTTTATGGAAGATGGACCAATTTCACTTTTGAATCTACCCCCTATAATTTCCACATTTTTGGGTTTGCCTATTTTCTCGTAACATAAGCCTAACTGTTGATATATTTTCAAATTTTGTAATATATATATATATATATATATATATTACAAAATTTGAAAATATATCAACAGTTAGGCTTATGTTACGAGAAAATAGGCAAACCCAAAAATGTGGAAATTATAGGGGGTAGATTCAAAAGTGAAATTGGTCCATCTTCCATGGTGAGCAAGAGATTAATTGTTTGTTTGAAGACCAACGCTTTTTGTTATCTGTTTTACACTCTAACAAAAAAAACATTTTTTTAGCGAATGATATATATATATATATATTATATTTAATAAATACCCTTTTAATAATTAAAAGGGAATGAAAAAGAAAAAATCAAATATATATTTGGAAAATTGATCTGCCTACGTTTATGGTTTCTATGTATTTTGTGTCTAAAAATTTACAAAATGCAGTTTGCTTGGACCGGCACGTATATTACCTGGGTTTCGAATTTCTTCCACTTCCATTTCCCTTAAAACTGCTTCTCTCTCTCTCTCTCTCTCTCTCCCCGTTGATCGGTCGCTGTGCTTCTACGAGGGCGAATTTGATCTGAATTCGAGATCGTGTCTACCGCCCTAAATGCTGAGTCGCTTCATTACTCGGATCTCGATGACCCTCGATTTGCTGAACCAGAAATGAAGGAAAGAAGTGTCCCATTCTTGTCGGACTAATTCCTCCTCTCCTTTGTAGCCATGTTCGAAGCTCATGTAAGTCGTCTTCTTTGTATTTGCTTTCTGTTCCATTTTTTTTTTTACTTTTTCGGGATCGTGGTGAGCCTTTCTTGCCTTTTCACGACTACGATTGTTGTAGCTTATGTTCGGTCTATCTATCTCGGTAAACTTTAGCTTGTCTCGCCATATCATATTATTGTTAATGGTTTTTTTTTCTTTCCCATTTCTGAGTCAGTGACAATTTCTGGATACGTGAAAAAATGGGTTGATGATATCCGACAGAACAGCAACTGTTTGATACCAAGGTTTATAGATTATGGGATTTGCCACAGCATATATTGATGAAGAGCCAGTTAGTAAATGGGTCACTATAATTAAATTAACAAAGAAAAGCGAACAAAAAACTGCGTTAAGGACGTTGTTACTTTGGTCTACCTGGTTTTGTGAGAAGGCTGTATGTAGTGGGAGATTCTTAGCTTCCAATAGTAGATATTATTTTAGATGATTTCATTGTGTATGAATGCGTTAATGTTTCATGGGGTTGCCTGTTTCATATCCATGATTTAAGAGCAGAACAGAGCATATAATATCTCTCTTTCTCTCTTTGTTCTGTTGTCTTTTCGGATTGTAATCATTCATCTTATTATGCAATGTCAATTTGCTCTTAGGTGTAGTATAGCGTATTTTTGTCTTTTAGAGTATCTTCAGCTGTCATATTTTTCCTTATGAATCCCGTGACAAAACCTCGAACTTATCAGATGATGTATATATCTATTGTAACTTGGTATCCAGGTGCTGCATCTGCTTCGTAGGTATTTGGGTGAATATGTGCATGGACTCTCTACAGAGGCTCTGCGGATTAGTGTTTGGAAAGGTTTGGCCTTTTATTTTCCTTTAACAATTTATTTTAAATTCCATCTAGAATTTGTTCACAGTTCTCATGTGCAAAACCTTTTTAGTGTGTGATTTGGTTACTCCATGACGAAGTAGTTTGTTCATTGGAAAGAGTATTAAGTGACTGATGTGGACCATGCTCAAGCTTGGCAAGAGTATGAAATTCCTCGCATCTTAAATCAGATCATGTTGAATTTAACTATTCCGTTTTTGGGTTTTTTACTTTCCAGGGGATGTTGTTCTCAAGGATCTAAAGTTAAAGGCGGAGGCCCTGAATTCTCTCAAACTCCCAGTCACTGTCAAAGCCGGTTTCGTTGGAACCATCACATTGAAGGTGTTTATTTATGTTGCTCATAGTGTTTTGATGATTTTGGTTTACACCCATGCTCTCATTCCATTTACTGTAGCCTGTTGCTTTTGTCTTGTAAGGTTATCCACTTTAGTCATCCAGAACTTTATGATGGGTGGATAATTCCCTTGGGAGCTTTATATGGATTTTTTTTAAAGTAGAGAACGAAAAACTGTATAGCTTCCGCCATTTTAGAAAATTTTCCCCAAAAAATCACTTTTAAGAGATAATAATAAAATCTCTTGGATGATAGGAAATAAGATTTCAGTTATTGTTGTTTGTTTCTTTTAGTTGGGCTGGATGCTGTTCAAAATAAATGAACAATAGCAATTGGAAGTGATTCCATAGTTCTAGTTTCATGCATTGGTGACATGAGGCCTTTATACTGCAATATAAATAATTTAAATTATTTTGTATGAGATGCGTTAAAATTTGAATTTTGTTTGTGATCATGTTTGTTTATATCGGAGGCTTTCTTAGTATCGAATGCCATGAAGATTGGATTGAAAATCAATGCGTTGCTCCAGCTTGTTTGCTTGTATTTCCTAATTTCTGAAGTTTGATTTGCAGCAATTTGTCGTGCAATTTCTGTTCAGACATGCGGGACATAAAATGAGAAACTTAATTATTTCCTTTTAGCAGGGGAAGTAAAGTATGAGCTCATCAATTTTTAGTTTCTCAAACATATAAATGCACACAAATCTCTATTTCAGGTTCCTTGGAAAAGTTTAGGAAAAGAGCCAGTCATTGTTTTAATTGACCGTGTCTTCATTCTTGCTAATCCGGCCCCTGACGGCCGAACACTTAAGGTAGGGTGGCTGTTGCTGTCGGAAAGTTGAATTTTGTTTGCTTTGCTGGTGCTAAGCTCCTAAGTATTGGTTCGAACTTACGGTTTTACACTAACCACAAATTTAGGAGGAAGACAGGGAGAAGCTTTTGGTAACCAAGCTTCAACAGATTGAGGTACTAATTTTTCAATTGATTCCACTTTAATGATTCTTCCTTGTTCTTATCTGTCATATGAGATTTTGGTTTTTTCCATCTTAAAGTAAGATTCTTGTAATCATGGGCTATCATTTCTGGTTAATGTTCAGGAAGCGGAATCAGCTACTCTTGAAGCAATAGCAAAATCAAAGTTGGGAAGTGTATGCCTCTAATCTCTAGCGCATAGTTTTTTATTTTTCCTTTTGTCATTCTTTTGTAATCTATTATTTGAGTATATGATTAGACTTTCCTAGTCACATTTAGCGGCATCCTTGTGAACTTTTTGTATATAGATTTTCCACATAACAAGCTGCTTGATGATTGGCACTTGTGCAGGCTCCTTCAGGAAATTCGTGGCTGGGTTCTCTAATTGCTACAATAATTGGAAATCTAAAAATATCTATTAGCAATGTACACATCAGATATGAAGATTCAACCAGGTTCGTTGCTATGATCTATAGATGCTTTCTGTTGCATTTCTGTTGCATTTCTGTAATAGCTGGGTTCTGTTTGCTACGATCTATAGATGCTTTCTGTTGCTGATAGGAAACATCTTGGAATTACTTCTTCAATGTCTCCTTTTGAATATTTCAGTTTTCTTATTTCCAAGCAATGTTTGTTGTAGTAATCCAGGGCATCCATTTGCTGCTGGAATCACCTTGGCCAAGCTGGCTGCTGTTACAATGGACGAAGAGGGGAATGAAACTTTTGACACAAGTGGCGCTTTGGATAAACTGCGTAAGGTGAGCTGTACTGTATTTCCTTGCTTTGGTTATTAGTCAAAACAGTTGAAAGGAGACAAAACACAATGTGACATCAATTTGATAAATATTAGTTTCCGTTGAGACTTTAATTTCTTGCATGATATCATTTTGGACTTTGGGGATAATTATGTAGCTTACAAATTTTTTTAAGAAAATGGGTCCCTGCCTGGAAAAGTCCCATTTTGTGGTACCATTATGCAGAAAGATCAGGGGCTTTACGAGGTTTTGGACTCCATTAGAACATGAAATTAGACTTTTAAGAGTAAAGGTCGATTTTTTCACTGCCCCAAACTTTGGTTTAACTATTTAGTTTGGAAACAAGTATACAGTTTTGTTGAACTATTTAAGCTTAGATTCATTTAGTTTGACTTCAAAAGTAATTTAATCTGATAATGTGTTTCATTCTTTTTTTCTTTTGCCTATAAGCAATTGGTGATCATATTTTATAACTAAGCAAATTATCTTCTACGTTCATATTTTTTGCGATTTCTTCTGATTTTTTCTGGGACAAAAATGATTTTTTGTCGATTGAGTGGCTGAAGTATGCATTGCCTCACTGAATGAAGATGATATTATGTGAAGACTTGAAGGAAATATTTTGATCTGACACAATATTTTCTGAAACAGTCTTTACAGCTCGAGAGACTTGCTCTATATCACGATTCTAATAGCTGTCCATGGGAGATAGAGAAGAAATGGGAAGATCTTAGTCCTGAGGATTGGGTTGAGGTCTGGTCTTACTTGGCTTCTCACTGCACATGGTTCTATTCATTTGCTGGAATATTGGTGAATTGAATGTTGTATACTGCTCTTTAATTTCTAATTATGTGTTTAACTTTCTTCAGATATTTGAAGATGGCATAAAGGAACAGGCAAGTGACCCTGTAACAAAGCCGAAATGGGCCTTGAGCCGTCAATACATATTGTCGCCAATCAATGGAGTTCTTAAATATCACCGGTTAGGAAACCTCGAGAGAAATAATCCAGAAATCCCGTTCGAGAGGGCTTCACTCGTCCTAACTGATGTTAACATGACAATCACTGAGGTACTAACGCACTTGATAGTTACATTGTTATACTTTATTATTTTTTTGGGTAAAAGGTTGCTCCATTTCTGCCAGTGCCTTCCGTAAACGTTCCCGTTGGATCCTGCATTTTTTTTTCTTGTTTTCTTCCTTTTCAACTTGCCTAAATAGTCTATAAGAGATGTCGGGATCTGGGTCTATTGATGATTTTCTTCAGCTACTTTTATTTTTCTTTGTCATTGTTATTACAGGACCAATACCATGATTGGATAAAGCTAGTTGAAGTTGTTTCCAGATACAAAACATATATAGAAGTTTCTCATTTGCGGCCCATGGTCCCTGTTTTGGAGGCTCCTTATTTGTGGTGGCGCTATGCTGCTCAAGCTAGTTTGCAACAAAAAAAATTATGGTACATATATGTTTTATTACCCTGTTTCTCATGTAGGATTTCCTTACTAAATCACGATAAGAAATGTCATTTCTTTGTGGAATTTTCTACTATTTTCTGGTTAAATATGCCTACACATGGAGGTCTTTCTCGGATGATTTGTATTTGGATCTGATTTTACACATATTTAATGTTTTTCAGCTATCGGTTCTCGTGGGATCACATTAATCGTCTTTGCCAGCTACGTCGACGCTATGTTCAGTTGTATGCCAATCTGCTGCAACATTCATCAAATGCTAATTACATAGAGATGAGAGAAATTGAAAAGGATCTTGATTCTAAAGTGATTCTTTTGTGGAGGTACATGAATACAGCTCCATGTTCTGCGCGGATCAATGTTTTGTATTTTGATGCATGTTCACTGCTGGAAGTCCACTCCATTCTACTTGACTATGTAGAATGTTGCTGGAGGATGTTCACATGATTATGGTTGAAGTTTTAGAGTGTATGAAGCAAATATTGCCATATTTGCATTGCATTAGAGTCCAATCTGTTCTGACTACAGTAATAGCATCAGGTTGTAGATGCAGTTACGTTCTCAGCTATGTGCTCGTGTGATTTTTCGAAATTGCCCTCATTGGGTTTCGTTGTGTGAATGTGATGGTCTGCCTATGCTTATCCCTGTGTAATGATTTTATAATTTTTGTTGGACTGATACAAGATAATGCATTTTTTATAGGTTATTTGTTATCTGATGGCATTGGATTCCCACTTGCGGATAATACCAGATTATTATCCTCTACCATTAGAGATATATTATCTAAGAATATTTTCTATCTGCATGCATGCATGCTTGTTTTTAGACATGTCTGATCTGTTCCTTTTTGTATTAGGCTGCTTGCACATGCGAAGTTGGAATCTATGAAATCGAAAGAGGCAGCTGAGCAGAGAAAGCTGAAAAAGGCAGGGTGGTTCTCTTTTAGCTGGTCAGTTGGATTTTTGTTACTTCATTTTGTGAATAATTGTTTCTTCTTAATTTGTCAGTTTCTTTTCTGACTTTTAATAAAATATTTATTTATTGTAACAAACATGAATGCAAAAATACACCCACAAAATTATGTATTTGAAGTTTTTTTTCTTTTACATTCCACTATTTTTTGTTGTTTCCTACTTCTTCAAGGCGGACAGAAGCCGAAGATGATGCTGTGGATAGTGCGGCTGGGGGATCACAACTCATGGAGGGAAGATTGACAAAAGAAGAATGGCAGGCCGTAAATAAATTACTGAGTCACCAGCCAGATGAAGAGATAGTTTTGTATTCAGGAAAAGACATGCAGCATATGACTCACTTTCTTGTAACTGTATCAATTGGCCAAGGTGCAGCTAAGATTATTGATATAAATCAGACAGAGATGCTCTGTGGTAGGTTTGAGCAGCTTGATGTAACTACCAAGTTCAAACACCGGAGTACACAGTGTGATGTATCGCTGAGATTCTATGGCTTATCTGCACCAGAAGGTTCACTTGCCCAGGTTTGTTTGCACTCTATGATTTGGACCTGTTGTCTGTATAATCTGATATCTTGATCCTGTCTCTAAATGAAAGTTTATGATTGCATGATCAAATGATTTTTTGTTAGTATAAGGAAGTTTTAAAAATTTTCTTCTCTTATGGCTGCAATTAAATTGTTGCCAGAAGTGAACTGTCAATCTAATCGACTTAAGATTAGATCAAACACATCATCAATGAGCTGAAGGTTTGACCACTTGCTGGTTTCATCCTCGTTTTGCAGAGTGTGTCTAGTGAGAACAAAGCCAATGCCTTGGTGGCTAGTTTTGTCAACTCACCAATTGGCGAGAACATTGATTGGAGACTATCGGCCACAATATCTCCCTGTCATGCTACGGTAATCTCTTCTTACATGCATGCTGTGAAAACATGGAACTTTTATTTGTGTCTAAAGCATCATTTAACTTGTGACATTAGGATCAGAGTATAGGAGCTTCTATCTAAACCCCAGTCGATTGATTGAGTGAAATATTCATGAGAATTTCAAATCTCCAATGGCTAGAGCCTCGAAGCAGGCTTGTAGAATTGTGAAGTTTTATTATCTTTACCCTTCTGCAAGGATGTTTCACTTTCTTTTCTGTGTTATGTGTCACCTTCCTGAATAGATATCTTTTCTTAGGATTGGAAGTCAATTGTATGTAATTTCATGTTGACAATCAGAGAGATATATCCCATTGAGGATACCTAAAATGCACCATAAGAGCTTTATTCTGATTAAATCCAGTTGCTACTAAAAGAAAGCAGAAACATCATCTACTGTTCCGTATACATGAAGACACTGGAAGGGTTAAGTAACACGGTGGCTGAGACACCAGGAATAACTACCTGTGTTTTCTCATCTGATTTTGATGTGAAACAAGTCTAGCTTATGCATGCACATATGCAGATATGATGTTGCATTTCTTTTAAAAAAAATGAGATTTGCATTCAAGGATCTTAAAGTTAATGTTTTCATTGTTTCGATGGTTGTTTAATGGATTTTCAATATTATCTGGTTCGATAGAGTATATTTCTGCTTGATATCCATTTGCCTATTTTTTGTTCTTTTCCTTATTCTAGCTTGGTACCATTATATGAAGCACCTAAGTCCCTGCAAATTTTGTGAATTTGCAGATCTGGGCTGAAAGTTGTGATCGTGTGTTGGAGTTTGTAAAGCGAAGTAATGCAGTTAGCCCAACCGTTGTTCAAGAAACTGCCACTGTCCTTCAGGTACTGATGTAATTTGGAGGAGGGATTCTGTGAACATATTCTTATCCTGTTGCACTAAGAACTGCCGGCCATGATTTCAAGAATTTGTTGAAGGCAAATGTTTGTTGTCAAATACTTATGTAGCATGTAAACTTTTGCAATGAATACATTCACGGGCTTCTTTTATTCCCTTACATGAAATATTGAGTACTACTTCATTTTTTCTTTTCATTTTTCATCATTCTTGACTGTAGATGAAATTAGAGGAAGTGACTCGGCGGGCTCAAGAACAACTTCAGACGGTATTGGAGGAGCAGAGCAGGTTAGACCATTTTAGCTTTGTTTTTTTAATCTTTTTGTGTTGTTATTCCTGTGTTGCTTGCTTGCACTTTCATATGATCTTCTGGAAGAAAGACGTGGAGCTTGTTGCATTTTACCTTTGGTGGGGGTGGAAAGGTAAAAGTGTGGGGAAGGGGTGTCGTGGAGTGGGGTATCTCAGTCAGCGTGTTCATTTATTTGTTTCTTAAACTATATTGAAGGAGGAGAGTGTTCACTGGATTTCTTATTCTTTCCTTCTTATATCACAGGTTTGCTCTTGACATTGATCTTGATGCTCCAAAAGTAAGAATTCCTTTGAGGGCAGCAGGCTCTTCCAAATGCGATAGCCATTTTCTTTTGGACTTTGGTAATTTTACTCTAACTACTATGGTAAGTTTCTAGAGATGGCTTTGGGTTTACATCTTTTTATTTTTTCTTCTGCATGCTTTAACTTGTTGCAAAATTGCAGGATAGTCACTTTGAGGAGAAAAGGCAGAACTTATATTCCCGTTTCTACATTTCCGGAAGAGATATTGCTGCTTTCTTTACAGACTGTGGATCTCACAATCATGGGTGCAGTCTCCTCATGGAAGATTTCAACAATCAGCCAATTCTGTCTCCTATTCTGGAGAAAGCTGACAATATGTACTCACTAATTGATAGGTGTGGAATGGCAGTAATTGTTGATCAGGTATCATCTTCACTGGTTTTCTTTATTCATGAGTCAGTTATTCTATTAGCCCCTTTTTATGGAATTTTTTGTTTGCTTGTTTTGTTTTTGTTTTTGTTATTGCAGATCAAAGTACCTCACCCAAGTTACCCTTCCACCCGAATTTCCATTCAGGTGCCAAATCTAAGTGTTCATTTCTCACCAACAAGATATCTCAGGATCATGCAGTTGTTCAACATCTTGTGTGGTGCTATGAAAACTTGTGGTCAACCTCCAGTTGATAACCTCCAGGATGGAATGCGACCTTGGGGTCCTACAGATCTTGCTAGTGGTGCTAGAATCTTAGTGTGGAAGGTATCTGCTACAACACAAATGTATTGTTCCAACATTATCGACATATATCAACGTTAACTTATATGAAAAAATTTGCTTCAGGGAATTGGTAACTCGGTGGCTACTTGGCAACCATGTTACATTGCTTTATCTGTGTCATATTTGTATGCATTTGAATCAGAAAGGTCACTGGTATATCAACGGTATTTAAGGTTTGTGTTTATTTCCAGTTTCTTTTACGGTGTATTGTGCTTTTATGAGCTTTCTTGCTCATTGTATTTTTGTTTAAATTACTTGTTTCTATTGGAAGAGTATCTTGCATGTGATCATGCATTTAAACTTTTAAATAATGCAGCATGGCCGGTAGGCAAGTATTTGAAGTTCCACCAGCAAATGTGGGCGGTTCACCCTACTGCCTTGCTGTGGGTCTAAGAGGAATGGACCTTAAGAAGGTATGCAAAGCTGCTTTATAGTATTGCAAAGAATTTATATCAAATTAAATAGATGTAAAAGCTCTTTAGAGAATAGAAGTATAACTATATGTCACATTGAATTGATAGCTTATTGTATCTTGTAATTATGATTTAATCCATCGTAAATAAATGCTTCAGAGGTTCTCTCTCCTCCTATACCTTTGTTATACTGAAGCTGCTTTTGACGGCCTGAGAATCAAGCTTTACTGCTGGTGTTTTCCCCTCTGTTTTTTTATTAAAGATGATGAATCTTGTGTCTTCTTTAGGCTCTTGAATCGTCTAGCACCTGGATCATAGAGTTTCAGGGAGAGGAGGAGAAGACAGCTTGGCTGAGGGGACTCATTTCAGCCACCTATCAAGCTTCTGTATATGATATTCTTTCTCCTATTTTTTGTTTATAACTTAAAAGAGCATCCTTTGTTCATGTATAATGAACGGGCTCTATTAGTTAACACCGGATGCTATTTGTCATTTTATAGGCTCCTTTATCAGTGGATGTGCTTGGCCAAACAAGTGACGATGTTGCAGACTTCCATGAACCTCAGACTAGGACATTAAAAACTGCTGATCTTGTTATTAATGGTGCTTTAGTTGAGACAAAGCTGTTCATATACGGAAAGGTCAGCTGGCTTTCTGTGTACTTTTTCTTTGCTGTGGATGCAGTTTGTTTGCCAATGCTGTCACTGATTATAAACATTAATTTTGCCTGATTTGGGAAGGTGTTTTGGTTTTCTGAGTGCAACTTGTTCTTGATTTTCACTTAACTTTTACGGCATTATATATTCTCACACAGATCAGGGATGAAGCTGATGAGAAGGTTGAAGAAGTTCTGCTTCTTGAAGTTCTTGCTTCTGGTGGGAAGGTTTGTGCTCTTTAGCTATAATTAATTGTGAGTTTATGTTTTCAAAAGTTCCATTCTATGAATCTAGTTTCATGAATGGAGAAACATATTTGCCTTGCAGGTGCACTTGATTAGTTCAGGAAGTGGCTTAACTGTTAGGACTAAGTTGCACTCTCTTAAGGTTAAGGATGAACTTCAGCATCAGCTTTCTGGAATTCCTCAGTATTTGGCATATTCTGTTTTGAAGAATGACAACGTACAAGACTTGCATGGAGCATGTGATTTTAGTGACAAGGAGAAGCCTGTAGGATCTGTGGATGATGAGGATGCCTTCACAGATGCTTTGCCAGAGTTTCTTTCTCCTACAGATCCGAGTACCCCAGATTTTGATATGATCCAATGTAGCATGATGCTGGACTGTGATGAATGTGCAGGATTCGAGTCTGCTGAAGGTTTGATTAATGAGAAAGGATCTCAGGGAAAGGGCCTCTGCGATGAGGTATTTTATGAGGCGCAGGGTGGTGAATTTTATGACTTCATTTCTGTTGTCTTCCTGACTAGGAGTACCAGTTCTCCTGACTATGATGGAATAGATACACAGGTATCTCTTGTCAAATCATGGCTCACATATAAGTTTGCGTGATTTATCTTATTCATTTCCCTAATATTTGATTTAAATAAATCTCAGATGAGTATCTGCATGTCGAAACTGGAGTTCTTTTGCAACAGACCTACAGTTGTTGCTTTGATTGGTTTTGGCTTTGATATGAGCGATGCAACATACAGGGGAAGTTCTAAAGATGTTAACACTACAACATTTGAAAAATCTGATAGTGAGAAAGAAAAAAACGACGAAAGTGGGCGTGTTGAAGGCTTACTTGGATATGGCAAGGACCGTGTAGTCTTCTACCTGAACATGAATGTTGATAGTGTTACTGTGTTTCTCAACAAGGAGGATGGTTCTCAGCTTGCCATGTTTGTGCAAGAGAGATTTGTATTGGACATTAAGGTACAAGATATTGGCATGTTCGACTTAACCTATTTGATTCTGTTTTTTAAATGATTAACTTGGTTTTCTATAGAATTGTACACATTGGAGCAACTAAATTTGTTCAATTCATGTCAGTGTTGCAATTTGCTTCTTACAGCATAATTTCTTGTATTGGTTGCGCATCGAGTTTGATGTTTTATTCTTACAGCAATTATGTTTTCAAGTTCTGTTTTGTTTGACCATAATCATTTGGCTTCATTTATTTTGTTTGTCAAGGTTCACCCAAGTTCTCTCTCAATAGAAGGCACTCTGGGAAATTTCAAACTCTGTGATAAATCCTTAGACACTGAAAATTGCTGGAGTTGGCTTTGTGACATACGTGATCCTGGTGTTGAGTCTCTTATCAAGGTATTTTGTAAGCTGCTAAAGGGTCCGTAGCAGTTCTATTGTTTTTATTGTTGCTTTTAGATTCGGTTGTACACCTTCCTTATTGTTACTATTCAATTATTGTTGTTATTAACTTTTTCTTTTACTTTGTAGTTCAAATTCAATTCATACAGTGCTGGAGATGATGATTATGAAGGATATGATTATAGCTTATCCGGTAGACTTTCGGCTGTTCGCATAGTGTTCTTGTACAGATTTGTTCAGGAGGTATGTAGAGGACTAATCGTATATCTTGATCTCTAAACTTATTTGTTTTCGGATAACCTAGTCAAATTTGTATGCAATCAGCACTCATGCGTTTTTTAATCTTTGTATTTGATGTGTTTAGGAACTTCCTAATATTACGGTTAACCAAACATGGAAAGGTTTTTGCAGGTAACAGCTTACTTCATGGGACTCGCTTCTCCTCATACAGAAGAAGTCATAAAGCTTGTCGATAAAGTTGGTGGTTTTGAGTGGTTAATCCAGAAATACGAGATAGATGGTGCCACTGCACTGAAGCTGGATCTTTCATTGGACACTCCAGTAATTGTTGTTCCTAGAGATTCAACGAGCAAAGAGTAAGTAGAGAGTTGTCGTTGTACTGCACAGATATTGGCTTTAGTAACCATGTTATTTGTAGGTTTAGGACAACTCTACTGCACTCACACTCTTCATGTTTCTTTATTGCTTTTTATTGGACGTATTCTGGTAGATTTATTCATCACAGTTTGTTAGTTTCCCACCAATATCTACTGAGAAATCTAGCCTTCTATAATTTAGTTATAAAGAACTTGAAAGCATGAGGTCTGCAACACGTTGCTTTCAGCTTTAGCTAATATCTGAAATGGTTTTGGTTTTTAACACCTTTATTCGCGCAGTTACATTCAACTTGATGTTGGCCAGCTGGAGGTATCAAATGAAATAAGTTGGCATGGGTGTCCAGAGAAAGACCCTAGTGCTGTCCGTGTCGATGTTCTTCATGCAACGGTATGATTGGTTTAACACCTTTATGATTGTTTAAAATTCATATCTTTAACGTGCAAAATGTATACTATGAATTTAAACTTCGACTGGCCTAGTGACTCCCCTTTTTTGGTTTGGTTGTGAAGATTCTTGGGCTTAATATGTCAGTAGGCATCAGTGGTTGTATTGGTCAACCAATGATACGTGAAGGGCAAGGGTTAGACATCTTTGTCCGACGCAGCTTAAGAGATGTTTTCAAGAAAGTTCCAACATTTTCTCTAGAGGTTAAGGTAATGGTTCTTTTATTTTCGTGCTTGTATGTTTTGGGGTAAATTTAAAATATCCGCTTACCCATATCTCATCGCCAGAAGTTCTCAACTTTAGCCATTTTTTTGGGACTAACTATTATTTTTATATTTACTGGACAGATTGATTTCTTGCATGGTGTAATGTCTGACAAGGAATATGATATTATCGTAAACTGTTCGTACATGAATTTGTGTGAGGAACCAAAGCTACCCCCAGACTTCCGTGGTGGCAATTCTGGTCCCAACGATCAAAAGCGTCTGCTGATTGACAAAGTTAACTTCAACGATCAGATGGTTATGTCAAGCACGGTTACCATAGTGGAAGTTGATATCAATTATGCTCTTCTTGAGTTACGCAATAGCGCCAATGAAGAATCACCACTTGCTCATGTTGCTGTAAGTGTTTCTTGCGTCTGAGTTTTGTTCCTTTTGCCATTTGTCACCATAAAGCATAATTCTCCTTTTGCTTTTTGTGTGCTTCAACAGCTTGAAGGATTATGGGTATCTTACAGGATGACGTCACTTTCTGAGACGGATTTATATATATCGGTTCCTAAATTTTCTATTCTGGATATCCGTCCTAACACGAAGCCTGAAATGCGACTGATGCTCGGGTCGTCTGTTGATGCTTCCAAGCAAGCTTCTTTAGGATCTTCTCCCTTTTCCCTAAGTAAGGGAAGCTTTAAACGAGTCAACTCTAGGGCTGTTCTTGATGTTGATGCACCAAATTCAACAATGCTACTGATGGATTACAGATGGCGAGCATCTTCTCAGTCTTGTGTTTTGCGGGTACAGCAACCTCGTATCCTTGCTGTACCTGATTTCCTTCTTGCAGTTTGTGAATTTTTTGTGCCAGCTTTGCGTGCAATAACAGGCAGAGATGAAACAATGGATCCAAAAAATGATCCTATCACTAGAAACAATAGCATAGTTCTCTCCGAACCTCTCTATAAACAAACTGAAGATGTTGTGTACTTGTCCCCTTCTAGACAATTAGTAGCTGATTCTTTATGGGTTGGTGAATATACTTATGATGGTTGTGGGAAGTGTATCTCTTTGAGTGAACAAGGAGACAAAGATCTCAGTGCAGACAGATTACAGCCAATCATAATTGTTGGGCATGGAAAGAAGTTGCGGTTTGTAAATGTGACAATTAAGGTAGTGATATTTTCTCCGTTCTCTGGCATATGCACGCGTACAAAAATTCTGTTGTCAGTTGGTATACTAAGATTAGATTCCCTTACATTTTCCCAAGTCTCGCACCGGGGAATTATTTTGTAGCATTTACTTATGAGCAGTCCCCTGCTCCTTTATGATTTTGATAGTGTGCTTTTATTTTCCCTTCAATGTGGCAGAACGGATCCCTTTTGAGAAAGTGCATTTACTTGAGTAATGATAGCAGCTGCTTACTTTCTCCAGAAGATGGTGTTGATATATCTGTGGTAGAGAAATCTAATCCTGATAATCCGCATAGTGAAGCCTATGTATCATCAGATGCAGTGGACACTAGTCAGGATGATTCGAACTCTGGCGATAGTTTTACATTTGAAGCTCAGGTATGTTAACTTGAGGTTTTTCCATGTATTACTTGAAAAGTTGGTCTGATTCTTGTAAGCTGTACAACTCCACGTGGCTTACCTAAGATAGATGGTCCTCTATCTTTTCTTTTGACCAATATAAAAAAGCACCAGTATAAAAAAACATATGGTCAAAAGAAAAGATAGAGGACCATCCATCTTAGGTAAGCCACTGATAGGCAACACCTGCTCATTTAGAATCTTTGACTGATTGGAGAAAGGAAATATTAGCTTCAGGCTTATCAGTTGAGTGTATGTCATTACCCTTTGCGAGCAGAACACAGTTACATGCACTCTTATCATCGAGCACATATAAACATAAATTGAAGGACAAGCACATATAAAGCCCACTATGACAGAGATGTATTAACTTAATTGCACCTAATGAACATGGGTCGAAGCTAAAGAAATGAAGGCCCCCACATGCATCACTAACCATGATTGAATAATGCAAAATGTATGAAAAGAAAAACTCAAATCTGAGAAGTCATATTGATCTCACATCTAGATTTGTCATAGATGGCACCATAAAGTAAGTTAAGCAAGAGATCTCTGTGAATCATCACTTCTCATGAGTTTTGCTTATCTGGTGCGGTAGATGTGCTTTAAATTTTCAGAGATCTCTTGCTTAACTTACTTTATAGTGCCATCTATGACAAATCTAGATGTGAGATCAATATGACTTCTCAGATTTGCGTTTTCTTTTCATATAGACATTTTGCATTATTCAATCATGGTTAGTGATGCATGTGGGGGTCTTCATTTCTTTAGCTTCGACCCATGTTCATTAGGTGCAATTAAGTTAATACATCTCTGTCATAGTGGGCTTTATATGTGCTTGTCCTTCAATTTATGTTTATATGTGCTCGATGATAAGAGTGCATGTAACTGTGTTCTGCTCGCAAAGGGTAATGACATACACTCAACTATAAGCCTGAAGCTAATAATTCGTTTCTCCAATCAGTCAAAGTTTCTAAATGAGCAGGTGTTGTGGTCCCCATTTTCAGTGTAGAATTGAGTTGCATATTACACTGATTAGTACTTTAATCGGATAATTGTTGCTCTGATTTCATCTGTATGACATTTTTCCTTCCAAATATTTGGGTGTGGAAATTACTCTAATGGAAGCAATGAAAAAACGACTATTTACAAATGCCTATACATATTCCATATTGTCAAGCTTCTCTTGTGGTTGATGTATCGCCTCAAGTCCTTTTCTATACATTTTGAAAGTGATGGAGCATAAAGTGGGTCCAATACTTGCAACAATGACTCCTAGGGATTTCTCTAACCTTACGTTTAAGTGTTGTGCGGTTACTCCAACAATGACACCTATGAAGTGTTTTCTTATGTTCTTTCTCATTTACTGTCCTCCTTTCTTGGGTATTAATTTTAAGTTTGTGCAGGTTGTTTCTCCTGAGTTTACATTCTTTGATGGCGCAAAGTCCTCGCTGGATGACTCCTCTTCTGTTGAAAAGCTTTTGAGGATGAAAATGGATTTTAGTTTTATGTAAGTGCTTTGTTCTTAGCAACTTTAAAACCAATACTTATTTTCATGTTATAGACTATCTTCTCACTATATATCTGAAAAGTTTGAACTAAAGACTGGTAAACTTTTACTTCTTGAGATGTTGATATGAAGATGATTGGATTGTTGATATAGAGGAAGTTCTGCCTGTATGGATCCCTCATATCATATGTCTCTATAAGAAAAGAGAAGAAATAAATTTAGTCTTGTGATAACCCACCGAACTGACTCCTAAATCTTAGGCCTAACTTTGTAGATGAGCTTGTCTCTTTCCTGGTTGCTTAGTGGAATTAAAATATTACGCTATTTTGTTGATGATTACTTTGTTATTATTGTTTCAACAGGTACGCATCAAAAGAAAATGACATCTGGGTTCGGTCCTTGCTTAAGGACCTGATGGTTGAAACTGGTTCTGGTCTTATCATTCTTGATCCAGTCGATATTTCAGGGGGATATACCTCTGTTAAAGAGAAAACAAATATGTCATTGATCTCAACTGACATATACATCCACCTTTCTTTGAGTGCTCTTTCTCTACTTCTGAATCTGCAGAGTCAAGTGGCCGGAGCTTTACAATCTGGAAATACAGCTCCTTTAGCTCCATGCACTAACTTTGACAGGATATGGGTTTCACCAAAAGGTATGTGCTAGATAAGTTATGGGGCTTATATCTCTGCGCCAGAGTTTCCTGGCCAAGTCATATGTTTTTTTTTTCTCTCTCGATGAACATTGTATGATTGTTGCCTCTGTTAAAAGTTTGTTTTTGGGCACCTGCAGAAAATGGACCCATGAACAATCTCACGATCTGGAGGCCCCGTGCTCCTTCAAATTATGTCATATTGGGAGACTGTGTGACATCAAGGTGATATATTTCTAGAGGCTCAGCTGTTTGTTTAAATTTTTTTTATTCGAGGATGTGCTTTTTCATTGTACTCGTTCTAGTGGAGTTGAGATCTCAACCTTGCTTCGCATAACATGCCAGCCTCTCTTTTTTTGTATTGGTTTTAATGCTTACAGCTACTTGCAAAAATATACAGTTGAGAGTGCACATTTTTTCTTTCTCCAACTGTTTGAAAGTGGGGTAATGTTATTCTCCATGAAATTTTTCCTTCCAGGGCAATTCCTCCTGCACAAGCAGTAATGGCAGTGTGTAATACTTATGGGCGTGTGAGGAAGCCGATTGGGTTCGATCGTATTGGTTTGTTCTCTGTTATCCAAGGTTTGGGAGGGGCTAGTGGTAATTCCAGTGATGACAATGAGTGCTCTCTCTGGATGCCTGTAGCACCGGATGGATACATTGCTATGGGGTGTGTCGCAAATCTGGGAACTGAACCACCAGATGATCATGTTGTTTATTGTCTACGTTCAGATCTTGTATCTTCTAGTAGCTTCTCAGAATGCATATACACTGTGCCCTCTAATTCATTGTTCAAGTCTGGATTCAGCATATGGCGCATAGACAATGTCCTTGGATCATTCTATGCCCATTCTTCAACTGATACTCCTTCCAAGGAATATAGTTGTGGCCTCAGTCATTGCCTTTTTGGGAATCTTCTTCCATTGAAGTCATCTCCATATGTATCTGATCCACCTGTTAGTAAGTTTACGAGCCACAAAACAAGTGACCAGAGTGGGAGTTCATCAGGATGGGACATTCTTAGATCGATCTCGAAAGCAACTAATTATTATGTTTCAACTCCTAACTTTGAGAGAATCTGGTGGGACAAGGGTGGTGATCTTCGTCGACCAGTCTCAGTTTGGCGGCCCGTATCACGTCCTGGTTATGCCATACTGGGTGATTGCATAACTGAAGGGTCAGTAAATTTTGAGTTTTGTTTGTCTCTAGTGTTTACCATGAATGCTATCTTTTGAAAGTTCTTTAAAGTAATTTGTGGATTCTTCTTTTCTCTTAAGCTTTGAACCTCCAGCCCTGGGAATACTTTTCAAAGCAGATGACACTGAGATTGCTGCAAAGCCTGTGCAGTTCACTAAAGTTGCACATATAGCTGGAAAAGGTTTGGATGAGGTTTTCTGTTGGTATCCAGTTTCACCTCCTGGTTATGTTTCTCTGGGGTGTGTCCTCTCTAAAATAGACGAGGCACCACCTGTGGATTTATTCTGCTGTCCAAGGATTGATCTTGTAAATCAGGCAAATATATACCAAGCTTCTGAATTAAGGTCTTCTGGTTCAAAATCTTCTCAATACTGGAGCATTTGGAAAGTTGAAAATCAGGTTTGACAATCTCATCTAAGCCTGTTTTCTGTCCTCTTATTTTTTGAAGAGATTAAAAATGTAGTTGGCAATTCGCTTGGTTTGTTGCTTGTCATCATTGAATTGAGAACTCTGTGTCTTGCATTGATCGCTTAGTAAAGGTATTTGTTGCTTCTGATTGTAATTATACAATGTCTAGGCTTGCACTTTTCTTGTGCGTTCTGATCTTAAAAAGCCATCAAGTCGGCTAGCTTTCGCAATTGGAGAGTCTGTAAAGCCAAAGACACGGGACAATGTGAATACAGAAATAAAGTTGAGATGCTTGTCTCTAACCCTTCTAGATGGATTGCATGGAATGGTATGTTATCAGGGTCAAAGTAAAAATGATTTGATGGATAAACATGATGTTTAATTTTTTAATGTTGGTCTGAATACTTCCAGATGACTCCTCTGTTTGATACAACTGTGACCAATATCAAGCTAGCAACTCATGGTCGTCCCGAGGCCATGAATGCAGTACTGATCTCCTCAATTGCTGCTTCAACATTTAATCCACAGTTAGAAGCGTGGGAGCCTTTGCTAGAACCATTTGATGGATTATTGAAGTAAATATAGTCCTTTAGATTTATTATCATTTTGCGCCTTTTTTATGGTTTTTGGTTTATGTTTAGAGTATTAATGTTTGCTTTGAAGGTTGGAAACCTATGACACAGGTCTGATTCAATCATCAAAGCCAGGAAAGCGAGTGCGAATCGCTGCTACTAGCACCTTAAACATTAATGTTAGTGCTGCAAACCTTGAAACTCTTGGTGATGCCGTTGTTTCTTGGAGAAGGCAGTTAGAACTTGAAGACAAAGCAGCCAAAAAGAAGGAGGTAAAGTATTCTTCTTTCCTTTTTGACTAGGAAGTTCGTTAAATTTTGCTTAAGTTGATTCTTGCTAGTCCCCTTTGTTACAGGAAGCATGCGTTTCTCATGGAAATGGGAGTTTTCCAGCCTTTTCAGCTATTGATGAAGATGATTTCCAGACCATCACTGTAGAGAATAAACTTGGGTGTGACCTTTATCTGAAAAAGCTTGAGGAGAACTCAGATGTAATTGTAAAGTTGTGTCATGGTGAAAACACTTCTGTCTGGGTTCCACCTCCAAGGTTCTCCAATAGGTTAAATGTTGCAGACAGTTATAAAGCAGCACGTCACTATATGACCATACAAATTCTTGAGGCTAAGGTTTCTATGTTTACATACTTGTTTATTTTTTGCATTTAAATATTTATGATGACTTGATGCCGATATTTAGTGGCTTAGATGATATTTTCTATTTCTATGTGCAGGGTCTGCATATAGTTGATGATGGTAATAGCCACAACTTCTTTTGTGCTTTGCGCCTCGTCGTTGATAGTCAGGGTGGAGATTCGCAAAGGCTTTTTCCTCAAAGTGCTAGGACAAAGTGTGTTAAACCATCTAGTACAATCATCAATAATTTATTGGAGTGCAATGCTAAGTGGAATGAACTTTTCATTTTCGAAATTCCAAGAAAGGTACGAGTAAACAGTTTATATACTAAACATTATGTATGTTCAAACTCTCCGGAAGCTCATATCCATAAGTATTTGAATTGAAATAGCTTCTTTCAGATTAGTTGCTCTCCACATGTTCACTCTAAATTAGATAGTCATTTCATTGCGTTTGAAAATGTTCTTTGAAGGAAAAGTTCGACGCAATTTTGAGACTTATACAGAGAGGTTTCCTATTTTATTGTAATAGGGATCAGCCAGATTGGAGGTTGAGGTAACAAACCTTGCTGCAAAAGCTGGAAAAGGTTCTGTCCTTTGACTTCTTAGATATATTATTCTTGATTCTTTCTTGGAGCATAACCATTGATTCAGCCGTCCTTTTTCCTTTCAGTATAAAGACATGATGATTTCTTTCTTTCCAAGAATTTTTGCTTCTGTTTAAGCTTTGCATCTGAAGTATGTTTTTATTTTTCATTTCAGTCCATTGGATGGGTTTTTTCGCCACCTGAATAAAATACTATTGGATATGTTTCCCAGAGCTGACTTTGTTCTATGCTACCTGATAGTCTTTTTTACATTACTGACAATGTAGGTGAGGTTGTGGGATCGCTTTCATTTCCAGTTGGCTATGGTGCAAACATGCTGAGAAAGGTAGCTTCAGTTAGAGTTCTACATCAATCAAATGATGCTCAAAATACAATTTCATATCCGCTTCGGAGAAAGGTTAGCTACTTCTCATTCATATCATGATGCTGGTTAGGCAAGTTGTTAAATATTTCTGAAATATAACCTAACAAAGGAGTTTGTTCCCTTTGTTGTATGAAATGAAGAACGCCGAAGAGATATATGACAATGGATTCTTGTTCGTCTCAACTTTTTATTTTGAGAAGAGTCCAATTGCCAACACACAGAGAAATATAGAGGATAAGGAATTTGTCGATGGAGACACCGGTTTCTGGATTGGAGTTCACCCGGATGAATCATGGCATAGCATTCGTTCATTGCTTCCACTCTCCGTTGCTCCCAAATCATTTCAAAATGATTTCATTGCCATGGAAGTTTCTATTAAAAATGGAAGAAAACATGCAACATTCAGAGGTTTAGCTACAGTTGCCAATGATTTGGATATCAATTTAGAGATATCTTTATCTTCTGGTCAGAATATATCTTCAGGAGAAAGCAATCATAAAGCTTTTATTGCCCCCAGATCTTCGTATGTTCTACCATGGGGATGTTTATCCAAGGATAATGAGCAATGCTTACATTTTCGGCCAGGGGTGGAGCACCCTCATCCTCCTTATGTATGGGGTTGTTGTGTTGCTGTGAGTACTGGTTGTGGAAAAGATCAGCCATTTGTAGACCAAGGTTTGCTTACTCGGCAAAATACTTTGAAACAGGGTAGTAAGGCATCTACCTTTGCTTTGAAATTGAACCAGCTTGAGAAGAAGGATATGCTTTTCTGTTGCCAACCCTGTACTGGGAGTAAGCCTCTTTGGCTTAGCATAGGAATAGATGCATCAGTTCTTCATACAGATCTTAATGCACCTGTTTATGATTGGAAAATTGCGATACATTCCCCTTTGAAGCTAGAAAATCGACTACCATGTCCAGCCAAATTCACAGTGTGGGAAAAGACAAAAGAAGGTACTTATCTAGAGCGACAACATGGGACAATATATTCAAGGAAGAGTGCCCATATATATTCAGCAGATATTCAGCGACCTGTATACCTCACGCTCCTAGTCCAGGGTGGTTGGGTTCTAGAAAAGGTTGGTCTTCTATTTTATACTAAGTGTAACCAGTCCTGAAAAACATTGTGTGTTGTTGCTTACGTTTAATGTTGTTTTTGTAGGATCCCGTACTTGTTTTAGATCTAGCTTCGAATGACAATGTATCATCCTTTTGGTTGATCCATCAACAGAGCAAAAGGTTTGTCATCTCCAGTTGTTCTTTTTGGTTTTCCATTTTTCATGGGATTGTTTGTCCTGCTGACTCTGTTACTTGATCTTCATGGCCTGAACTGAAAATCAAATGATTTCTGAAAATAAAATTTCTATTACGTGATTAACAAATGAAAGGATATTCATTTCTGTTGTATACCAGATAACCATTCCATGAAGCATAAGTTTTCCATAACCTCACTTTGTTTTGATGGATTTGTAGGAGATTGCGTGTGAGTATTGAGCGTGATATGGGAGAGACTGGTGCTGCACCGAAGACTATAAGGTTCTTTGTCCCATATTGGATTACAAATGATACATATCTTTGTCTGGCGTACAGAGTGGTGGAGATTGAACCATCAGAAAATATGGAGGCGGACTCCTCCAGTCTATCTAGAGCATCCAAATCTTTCAAGAGAAATCCAACGTTTTCCATGGATAAGAGACAACAAAGGAAAAATATCCGAGTACTTGAGGTTATAGAGGACACCAGCCCTATGCCTAGCATGCTTTCTCCTCAAGAGTCAGCTGGTCGGAGTGGGGTTGTGTTGTTTCCTTCTCAAAAGGATTCTTATCTCTCTCCACGAGTTGGTATTGCTGTTGCAGTTCGTGATTCAGAGATCTACAGTCCTGGAATTTCTCTTCTTGATCTTGAAAAGAAGGTGAAAAACTAAAGCTTAATTATTTGTTCGAAGCTGTCAACTTGTCTGTGTTAGAGCGTGTCATAAATCATCGAGATGACTCACCTCTTGCACATGGAGATTCCGTTGGTGAAAACTGGAGTTAATATGTATTTCATTAGGTGATTTTGCAACTTTCTGTACTTTTTCATTAACCTGAAATTCTATTCCAGGAACGCATAGATGTCAAGGCATTTTGTTCAGATGTGTCATACTACAAGCTCTCAGCAATATTAAATATGACATCTGACAGAACAAAGGTCAGATATCATTTTCATGAGAACTAATATATGTTCCTCATTTCTTCAGTATATTTTTTTTCAATTCCTTGTCTGAATATGACATGTAGTGTTTCTCCGTAAAGAAGTTTACATGATGTTATTATACATCACATATTGATGCCATACGGAATTCTGAATTGACACATGCGTGATCAGAATAGTAAGTTCCGTTTAGCATCAAATGTAGTAGTAATAGATGACTAAATCTTTTTGCTTTTAGGTTATTCATCTCCAGCCACACACCCTGTTTATTAACAGGGTGGGTCTGAGCATTTGCCTTCAACAGTGTGATTCTCAGACAGAAAAATGGATTCATCCATCTGATCCTCCAAAGCTCTTTGGTTGGCAGTCTTCCGCCAGAGTTGAGTTGCTGAAGGTATGTAAATTGCCTTGAAAATCCGATCTCTTGTTTCAGATGATGATTAAAATTCTTGGTGGGAATGGTCCTTTTTCAGTTACGAGTAAATGGATATGGATGGAGCACACCATTCAGTGTCTTTAACGAAGGTGTAATGCGTGTATCTGTTGGTAAAGAAGATGGAACCGATCAATTGCCGCTGAGAGTACAAGTCAGAAGTGGAACTAAGAACTCACGATATGAAGTTATTTTCAGACCGAACTCCATTTCAAGCCCCTACAGGTTGACACGTATACCACCTTTATTTACTGTAGAATTTTATTTTCTCCTGATTTTGTCCTTTATGTTATCATACTCTGTCTTCACCTGGGTTTAGACATGAAATTTATCTGAAATGTTTCCCCCTGATAGTATATCATGTTTTCTGAATTTAACTGTAATTGTTCACTCATCTATTTTCGCTTCCTTTCATTGCATGTACCCCTCTCGATGGTTTGTTCTTAACTGAAACGAACGTCCTTTGAACAGGATTGAGAACCGTTCCATGTTTCTACCTATGCGCTATCGACAAGTGGATGGTAATAGCGATTCTTGGCAGTTTCTTCTTCCTAATGCTGCTGCTTCATTTTACTGGGAAGATCTTGGTAGACGGCATCTCTTGGAACTCCTTGTTGATGGAATTGATCCATCAAAATCTGAGAAGTATGATATTGATGAGATAGGTGATCACCTGCCAAGAAGCACCGAACATAGACCTACAAGAGCCATACGAGTTACTATTTTAAAGGAAGACAAAAGAAACGTTGTTAGAATCAGTGACTGGATGCCAGCCATTGAGCATACTTCGAGCATGAACAGAAGACTTCTGGCATCATCTCTGTCAAAATTTTCTGTAAATGAGTCTCAGCAAGCTCAGCTGCTGCCTCCAGAAGAATCCGAGTTTCATGTGATTGTTGAGCTTGCTGAGCTTGGTGTTTCCGTAATTGATCATGCTCCAGAGGAAATATTGTACGTGTCAGTGCAAAGTCTCTTTGTAGCATATTCAACTGGCTTGGGTTCCGGGCTTAGCAGGTGAGTTCAAGTGTTTTTCCAAATGGAATTGTATTTCATGGAAATTGCATTTTAAGAACATCACAGCATGTCCATCTTCTCGAGTCATGTATATCCAATCTAGGCATATTTGGGTACATCATGCAGTTTTACTGAAATGGTCATCATGTTGATCCATTATTGGTATTTTGGGCAGTATGTATCCCTAGCATGTTCAATCTCTAGTAGGTGACAGGTGTACCCTAAACCCTAAACCCTAAAATTTTTCCTTTATAAAGCTTTGCCAACATCACGATTTGACATTCGTGTTTATCAGATTATCTTGGTTGGTTGCTTCAATTTATGTGAGCAAAACCATGCTGAAATGATGTCAAACGCTTGCAACTTAACTGTACTGATGGCCAATGCTGTGTTATCTTACAGGTTTAAAGTACGGATGCAAGGAATTCAAGTAGATAACCAATTGCCATTAACTCCTATGCCAGTTCTGTTTAGGCCACAGAGAACAGGGGATAAAGCTGATTGTATTTTGAAGTTCTCAGTAACTCTGCAATCCAATGCTTCTCTTGATCTCCGTGTTTATCCGTATATCGGTTTCCATGTAAGCTATGCAGTTTCCATGTTTCCACCTGAATTTCTTTCAAACTACTTTTAAAGAAGTATATGCCCACACTGGTATTCCTGATTCAGGGACCTGAAAATGCTGCCTTTCTGATTAACATTCACGAACCTATCATTTGGCGCATCCATGAGATGATTCGGCAAGCCAACTTGACAAGGTTATCTGATTCTCAGTCAACAGCTGTTTCAGTTGATCCATTCATTCAGATCGGGTATGTAAATTGTTGCTGATATGTTAGCTTTATAAACTGACTATTCCCATTTATTCTCTTGAAAACCTTTTGTGCTTACCCCTTTGGAAATGCAGAGTTCTTAACATCTCAGAAGTCAGATTCAAAGTATCCATGGCAATGTCTCCTAGTCAAAGGCCGAGAGGAGTGCTCGGTTTTTGGTCATCCCTGATGACAGCACTTGGGAACACTGAAAATATGCAAGTAAGTTTGCCAGTGGATTTTTTATAGTTGATGCATGTTTAAGCTCTTTCGATGGGTGCCCAACCTAGCATTTATGTTTGTGCCATCATTCTTCCTTTAAGATCCTTTCATTGTGATTACAATTACGAGTATCACAGATTGTATTATTTAAATTTGCTGAACTATACCTCAAACGAAAATGAGACAATTGGTATCCATACTTTTGGAATATGCCTCCTAACCCAATAGACAAAATTAGCGCAGTAGAAAATGCCAAAGTCGCTGAAAGGGTAAGCCATAATTTGTGGACTAACCTCGTATTGGATTTGAACCGATGACTTGCCCCTTACCTGGCGTTGCTACTAAGTCCTTTAATGGCAGTTCCATCTATAACTAGTCTGCATTTTATTTACATCATCAAGCTTTATTTTTGGGATGTTATGTTTGAATACTAAAGAATGTGGGTATTAATTGGTTTAAGAAAATTGAGGGTATTGGCCGTCTAATGGTGGCACTTGATATATTTTTTCTATTCAATTGGTTAATGTTGCACCAGTTGCTATAAACCAGATGCAGCTGGATATGGATATTCATCTGTTTCCTTTTCCTGATATCGTTTCCATGGGAACAGGTACGCATAAGCGAACGATTTAATGAGAAGATATCAATGCGCCAAAGTACAATGATTAACAATGCCGTTAGGAGCATCAAAAAGGACATCCTTGGCCAGCCTCTTCAACTGCTTTCAGGCGTTGATATTCTGGGCAATGCAAGCAGTGCACTTGGACATATGAGTCAAGGCATTGCTGCGTTATCAATGGATAAAAAATTCATCCAAAGTCGACAGAGACAGGTTTGTTACTTTTGTTTTGAAGAAACCCTATTCATCAAATCATAAACTGATTGAAACCGAATCAAAACTGAACTTTATATATTTTTGTGAGTGTATGAGTATAGATGTGTCTCTGAAATGTGACAGGAGAACAAAGGTATTGAGGACTTTGGCGATATTATCAGAGAAGGAGGTGGAGCATTTGCGAAAGGGCTGTTTAGAGGAGTCACGGGCATATTAACAAAGCCTCTCGAAGGCGCAAAGTCTTCGGGCGTGGAAGGGTTCGTCTCGGGTGTTGGAAAAGGTATTATCGGTGCAGCTGCCCAACCTGTGAGTGGAGTTCTGGATCTTCTGTCCAAGACCACTGAAGGTGCAAATGCCATGAGGATGAAAATCGCTGCTGCTATCACCTCGGATGAACAACTTCTTCGTCGGAGATTGCCTAGAGTTATTGGTGCTGATAGCTTGCTCCGGCCTTACAATGAATACAGAGCACAGGGACAGGTCAAATTCTGAATCTGAATCTCAGTTATGTTTGGATAGAAAATTTGCTTCATGCATTAAAGTAGTGGCCTTTCGTTTGTGAGGGTGCAGATGAATCCATTTATTCAGATAACCATTGATTCACTCTGTTCATGTTTGCTTCAAGGATGTTGTTCTGACCTGGCTTGTGCAATTTTCAAACACCTCTATTCCTTTTGTTTGGTTGATTTGCAGGTGATACTTCAGTTGGCAGAATCTGGGTCATTCCTGGGTCAGGTTGATCTGTTTAAGGTACGGGGGAAGTTCGCCTTATCAGATGCTTATGAAAATCACTTCATGCTTCCAAAAGGGAAAATTCTGATGATCACACATCGAAGAGTGATACTGCTACAAGTAAGTCCCTATATATACAAATATCAGTGTGTGTTTGTGTGTGATGTTCATTCTTCACATCTGTTGAAACATTTGAATTTGTAGCAACCCTCGAATATAATGGGTCAGAGAAAGTTTATAGCAGCGAAAGACGCATGTTCGATATTGTGGGATGTGCTGTGGGATGAGCTGATGACAATGGAAGTGACAAAGGGGAAAAAGGACAACATTAGATCTCCTCCTTCACGCCTGATAATCTATTTGAAAACAAAGCCTCATGATTCAAGAGAGCAAATACGTGTGGTGAAATGCAGCCCGAATACGAATCAGGCCTCTGAGGTGTATGCGGCCATTGATCAAGCCATTAACACATACGGGGAGAATGGTTCAAAGGTTAGCTTCCTCTTTATCCCTTTCAGTACTAGTAAGTAATAAAGAAATTACTGTTAATAAAGAATGTAAATGTCTCAGGGAATGGTGAAGAATAAAGTGAAGAAGCCATATTCCCCAAACAGTGAGAGCAGGTGGAGTGAAGGAGCTCCACAGCAGCAGCAAGTGGCTGCTCCACTGACACTCTCTTCCACCACATTTGGGACGTCTAGCCCCACTTAAACCTCCTCTGTCGTAATGGTATGATTTCTCTTCTTCTTCTTCATATGTATTTGACTGATGATGATGATGATGATGATGCTTATTTGATAGGCGTAGGATAATGTAAATTTGTATATACATCCCTCTGTACAGACTTCTTCTTTTATCCTTTTTTTTATTATATTATCATTGTATAGATTTCACTCTTTCGTATTTTGAAAGATTTTCATTTCGACCGATCGGTCCATGTGTGCTGAGATGTGAATCGGTATGTGTGTTCATGATTTTCTTAGTTTCCTTTGGTCCCTTTGATGACAGATGGTTGTAACAGAGGACGTCGAGTTCTTGATTCTGACTCAGTGAGAAGCTTTGAAAGTAACATATGCTTTCAATCTTGGTGTCTTCGGATAGTCTCTCTCTCTCTCTCTCTCTCTCTCTCTCCCCTTGGGAGAGAATGTATTACTTTACCATCCAATCTCTTATAACGAACACTGGATGTGTTGAGTACATAGAAGAAGAAGATAGGCATGTAAAGTCGGGGTTAGTAAGTATACAGACATCCTTAAGGTCCATGGCCACTTGTGAAGATCAAGATATAGGAGACACCACACACACCCACACATTTTTATCTCTCTATTGAAAAATATGGATATTATACATTTTGTAGGAATTATATCATTAATATAAATATAACTTAGTTATAGGGTCGGAAATAATCCGGATAATCGAATTTTATATGATATTTGTAATTGTATTCGTCAAATATTTTATTTTATTATTTGTATTTAAAAATTTGTATTATCCGAATATTTTAAAAATAAATATTTATTAAATATCCGTCTTTGAATTTGAATCTAAAAATTGCCTAACGTAAAATATACAAAATGAGTTTTGAAACAAAATAAGTTTCGAAAGAAAATAAAATGAATGTTTCGATGGACATCATGTTACTCATAACTTATATCATGAACTACCCCAAACATAAAGCTCTTTCTTTTCAACTCTATCATTTTTGTCTATATAAAACATTTGATCTAATTGGATAGGGTGATATTTGGTATGCTATTAGAATTTCAATCATATTATTTCATAAAAAAAATCTCAATTTCAAATTGATAACCTCATATTATTTTTGTCTTTTAATCGACAATTTTCCCTCCTCCAAAGCACCTAAATTTCTTTCTCTCCTCTGACACGAAAATTTACTTTTTTTCCACATGAGATTCACCGCAAATAGCTTAAAATCGACATCAGATTCACCACGAGTAGCTTGAAATCGACATCAGCCGCGAATAGGTTCAAATCATTTGTTGTCAACAAAGAAACTTGGAACTAAGCATGTTCCGCAGAAAACCTGGTATATAGAATGATTTTTTCGTATTTCTTTTGTGAATTGGATAACCCGAGTGATTAGTGAGTAATAAGTACCCACAATCGCACTGGTCACAGAGTCATATTAAAACACATGACCGCAGTGGGTCACAAATTCATACTGAAACACATGGTCGCAATTGATAACAAAGACACATTGGGTCACAAAGTCTCGTCGAGTCGCACGGTCGCACTGGATCATAGAGTCATATTGAGATTGAAACACATGGTCGTAGTGGTTCACAAAGTTTACCCTCTTTTTATGCTTTTTGTTACATGTGTAATGGATTCGGTGGATGAGAAAATTACACTGATTTATTTTTTGTATGGTGGTAAATAGAAAAAATATAAATAGAGAAGTTGAATGGGATGGTAGAGTTCAAGAAAACCAGAGAGTATTTTTCTATTGTCATCCAATTAGTTTGACATACCAACAACTTATTGACGGGTTATGCGCATAGATTGGTGAAAAAATACAACGAAATTGAAGTGAAACTATTTTTCCAATATTTCTGCAAATAAGAAACCAACATATATAATGAATGACAAGCATCTTATTTGTTATCTTTACGATCACATAAGAGGAATTCGACCATGTTGTATGTGGAGATAGAACCGGTAAGTGTGAATTGTGAAATGAAAATTGAGAGGGAAGTTGAACCTCTAAATCCTGCTTTTGGAAGCATTGCTAGAGAAGGTGAGAATAGAGGTGTTGTAGATTATGATGACGATATAATTATAGGTTCAAATAACAAAAGTAGAGTTTGGAGTAATCCGACGAAAACAGTAAATATTTTGGATTCGGATAATTCTGATAGTGAACATAACGACGGTGGGTTAAGAGAAGATGGTGGTTGTGCCATGAATATGGTCGTTGATGAAGTTGTTTGTGGCAGTAATGAACTTGATACTGACATGCCAATAGATCATAAGGATGGTGATGTTGAGAATAATTTGGAAATGGTAGTTTACGAAAAGCCAAACAATTGAAATTCAATCTTTGAGTTCGAAGATGCATTGCAACTTAAAATTGGGCAAGAGTTCAAAACCAGTCAAATAAGTGTACAAAAAACTTAATCATAGTTTTTATGTGCATCATATATCAAAAAAATATAAAGAGCTACGTCAATAAAGACCAAGGTAGAAAGAGTTCAAAGGGTGATACTGCTACATGCCTCGGGGTGGGAGCTCGGGATGCATATAGAGAATTCGTCAATCTTGAACACTCGAGTAGGATTCGGGGTGTCACGGTTGATTTTCTTGTCTATCCCAAGGGCACTCTTCAAGAAAGTCGTCCGTTGATGATGGTTGATGATGGAGGATGGTGGAGGATCCCTTAACTAGCTTAAGGGCACTTTTCAAGGTTCGTTTTGACGAAGATGGAGGATGGAGGTTGGTGGATAAAGTCGACGTGTTTAGGGATGGAGTGATAGACACCACAAGAGGTGCGGAAGCCTCTTGATACAGTCAGTAATGGCTTCATTTATTCCTGAAAAGTCACCGTGTTCTTGGCACTACTCAAGAATATGAAAAAAGGTTTATTACATCAAATTTATGTGTCTATTACAAATGAAATGGATTCCTTTATATAGGAGAGGCTCCATCTTAAACTAAGGAAAGTACGTAAATGCTAGATAACGGATTGATCTACTAGCCGTTGGAAAGATTCGATACCTGTTGAGAATCTTCGAAACGGGAAGATACTGATCAGGTAGGATAAGATCGTTTGGAAGATTTCCTAGCCGTTGGAGAGGATTTTCTGGTCGTTTGGAAAGGATAAGTAGATATCTTTATCTTACGCCTTTCCTTATCCATATCGCTCGAGCCTATCAGTTTTTAGGTGGGCAGATTGAGGCTCGCTTCAATGAAAAAGACCAACGTGACGCTTGTTTGGGTTGGGCCCAAATCCTCTTTCTGGTTAAAAGTCTCCCATACCTCCATTACAGTCTATGTTTTCTTGTTACGCAAGCTCCTTGTTCGTCCACGTGTTAGTAAGTCGTGGGAAGATTCGGCCTGCTCGTTTCCTTGCGGTAGCTCCTTGTTCATGTGATCCTTATTTGGTTCCGTTTCGAATATGATGTCCTCATTAGATACTATGGTAGAAATGTTCTTCAAATGTGCAGCAACATACACAATGAACGAAATTGAAGAGCTAATTAATGATCTGAAGACCAGGTACAAATATGACCATTGTGAAATTTTTTTACCATTGTGACCTCTATGAACTTACTGTTGTGATCTTTGCATAGGTATTCTAATATTGTAAGGAGAAAGATGAACTTGATCCCATTAAGTGAGCAATAAATTCCACTCTTGAAGACTTCAAAAAAGTTTTCGGTCTTAGCGCTTTTAGATATTTATTTGGGAAAGACAATGGAATGATTAATATGTATAGATTTAAAGTAGCTATTGATGATGATTCTGAAAAGTTAACACCGTATGTTGAGAAAACATTACATGAACAGTTTTGATAGGTATCAAAGTATGAAGTTATTGAATTGAACAGGCTGAATGATGATTATAAAATGAGAAATAAGATGGGTAGAAGATTTGTAGTGAGTCTTCAAAAAAGAACACGCGACTGCAAAATGTTTGATGTGGATACGTATCCATGCAGTCATGTAATTGTAGGTGCACATAAGGTTGATAAATATCACAAGATACCAGAACTATGTTCAACATACAACATCCGAGATACATGGCATTTGGCTTACCAAGAAACCGTGTATCTGGTTCCTGATTGCAGTGATTAGAACTTTTCTTCTTAATATTCTGAAGTTATAGTTCTACCTCCTATATTGGTTGAGAAAATGAAAAGTAGGAGGCCAAAAAAGAATCGTTATCCTAGACCTAGTGAGGCTAAAAAATCTCATCTTCGTCGAGACAAACGGGTTCAATTGTCAGCATCATTAACAGTGTTTGGAATGTGACAACTCATACAACGACAACTTAAGAAAAGGTTTGTTAGTTTTAATATTAAATTATTTATATTATTTGGACTAAACCTTGGTTTACGTCCTTTCATCATTATAAATCGATAAATTCTTCTAGTTCGTATCTATTTTTGCTTATTGACATTTAAGGGCTATCGTGACCTTTGTGACTTTGCGACCTTTGCGACATATGCGATCCATGTGACCCTTGCGACCCATGGGATCCATGTGACCCTTTCGATATAGGCGACCTTTTCGACCCATGTGACCCTTTCGACCCATGGGACCCTTGTGACCCATACAACCCTTGCCACATATGTGACCTTTGTGACTCGTCGTTTCGATGTCAGATTTCTGTCTTTTTGAATGCCAACTATGCTTTTTATTTAATTTGTGTGTCTACGACACACTCTCATATGGTCATTCATCTCTCTACTATAAAAAGGTTCATCAAGTTATCTAAGTCTCACCATCTCACCCATTTGATATTGAATCCCATCTCTATTCTCTCTTCGTCTGTGTCTCTAACCCCAAGTTCTCTTTCAAAATATTTATGACTTTTGTGAAATTTGTGACCTTCGTCACAAAGGTGACATGGTGGACAGGGCATCGTGTTGTCTCTGTGTTACTCAAGGTCTAGGTAATCGGTGGACTCAGTCTCTATGCAGTCTCATACAAGTCTGTGCAACATGGATGGAGGTCATTATGTTGTATATGCATTACTTAAGGTCTTGGTAATCGATGGACTCAGATATCGTGTTGTATCTGTGCTACTTAAGGTCAGGGTTGCAGGCGAACTTGAAAATGGTGTTGAGTCACACACGAGTCCCTATAATTTCGAAGAAGGACATCATGGTGTCTCTACGAATGTGACCTTTGTGACATTTTTTCCTTTTGTAACCTTTGTTATGTTTGTCAATCATTATAAATAAATCCATATTTAAATGTTGAAAATGTCTTATTTTGCATATAGTATTCCTAATTATGTGAAATCCATAAATTCGTTTTCGTTCTTTCATCCTTATAAATCTATACATTCGTCAAACCTCAATTGGCATAAAGAATAATGAATCAAATTTAAACGAGAATCCATCCAACTCATGTGATCCAATATGACCCTTGTGTGACCTTCAATTGGCATAAATTGAGCGATGCATATTTATACGGGAACTCATCTGACTCATGTGACCCAATATGACCCTTGTACAACCCTTAATAGGCAAAATTAGAACGATGCATATTTAAACGTTGAAAATATCTTATTTTGTATTGTTTTCATCCTTTCATTCTTATAAATCCATAAATTCGTCGAGTTTGCATCTAATTTACCTAACTATGTGAAAAATGACTATTGTGACCTTTGTGACCCTTCGACCCATGCGTGTCCCTTTATTTAGACATGTCGTTTTCAAAATTTTTGAATTGTAGATATTTAATTAAGAATCAATATAGACAATAATATCAATATTTTCAAAATTTGACGAAATTTTAAATGTATTGTTTTGAAATTTGCTCAAATTCATCCAACGAGTTCTTAAAACACTACTATCACTTTTGAAACATATTTATTCGTTCTACACTTCTTGTAACACATGGGTAAAAATCTGTTTTAACCATCGTTTGACATTGTAAAGTATCTGAATAAACATGATTTACGTTCTTAATTGTATCAAAAGCACAATTTAAATGTGCAACTTAATTTGTGACCTTTGTGACATTGTGACCGTTATCAAGGAACATGTGTAACCCGTCATTTCCATCGAACTTTGCCCCAATATTTCAAAAAACATAACAGTGTGGTCAAAGTCGGTTATATGTTGTACAGTACAACACTTTATATTGTCCTTTCGCTTCGATTTCAGAGTCTTGTCTTTGTGAATTCCAGCCTTTCCTTTTTTTTCGAATAACGACACACTCTCTGTCTAACTCTCATCATGTTCCATCCATCTATCACTCTAACTCTCATCATCTCCCGTCTTCATCTTTGTCTGTAAAAACTCTTTGAAAAATTATATATCGAAATCTTAATCCCCGCATTTTCCACATTTCTTTCAAATGATTCTTCCTAGCTATCTGAAGCACTACCTTGTAATCTCATTCATCTGTCTCTCAGTCTGTCTATTACATCTAGAGAATGTATAGGTATGATTTTTTTTCTTTTTGTTACAGGACATATCGAGGAAGTTCTTCGACGAGTATATCGAAGAACTATCGAGGAACGACAACACGATAACTCTTACATCGGATGTGTCTTCCAGAATATGAAAAGTCCAGTTGGATGGCTCCAAATTCACGGATGGATGAAAATATTTCTTGAAGGACCATGATTTTCGAATTGAGGATTTCGTAGTTTTTGTCACGAAGGTGACATGGTTTTTCACGTCACTGGTTTCGAAGACTATTTGAGTAATTTGTAAGATTCATCATCATCATTATCAAATGCAGAAGAAGGGTCATCTTCTTCTACTCATACTTATTTTACGGCAATCGTCACATATTCAAATCTGGATGTAGATGCATTGGTAAGTGACCTCAAATGGATTCATCATATATTACTTTGGTTCTTTATTCGGTTTTTAATCATTTTTACTGATGTAACTTGGTTATTGTGCAGAAACTTCCAATAGGATTTGTGAGGTCAAACGGTCATATTGGTTGTTGATGAACGATCAAGAAAAGGCGTGGTTGTTAGATTTTGGGCCCTTGAGTCATGGTGGCACTTGTATCAGGGGAGGTTGGAGAAAGTTTTATCATGAAAATGGAAAAAACGAGGGATGTTCCCTCACATTCAAACTGGTTTTCCAATAGAGCAACACATATTCTTCGGTATGTCCCGCAATAGGGTCTACCAACAACAATATTTGATTTCAAGTAATTATTGTTCGTTATTCATTCCTTTGAACTTGAACTTGATGTTGTTATTATTATTGTGGATTTACTATTATTGTTATTATTGTGGATTTATTATCGTTATGTGTTTCGGTATTTATTAATTTGTGACCCATGCGACCTTTATGACCTTTGTGACCTTTGTAACCCTAATGACCTTTGTAACCCTTGTGTCCCTAGTTACCTTTGTGACTCTTATGGCCCTAGTGACGTTTATTATCGATATGTATTTTGATATTTCATTCCCTTGTGACCCTTATGATCCTAGTGACCCTTTCGACCCATGCGACCCTTGCCACATATGCGACCCTTTCAATATCCATTCCCTTGAACTTGTTGTTATTATTATTGTGGATCTACTATTATTGTTATTATTATTATGGAATTATTATCGGTATGTGTTTTGGTATTCATTAATTTATGATCCATGTGACCCTTGTTACCTTTGTAACCCTTATGACCCTAGTTACCTTTGTGATTCTTGTAACCCTGAAACCTTTATTATCGATATGTGTTTCGATATTTCATCCCGTTGTGACCCTAGTGGCTTTTCTGATCCATATGACTCTTGTGACCCTAGTGACCCTTGCGACATATGTGACCCTTATGTGACCCATGCGAACCTTTTCGATCCATGCGACATGCGACCTTTTCGACATATGCGACCCTTTCAACATATGCGACCCTTATGGCATATGCAACCCTTACGGCATATGTGACCCTTGAGACATATACGACCCTATCGACATATACAACCCTTTCGACATTTGCGACCCATGCGACCCTTTCAACATATGCGATCCATGCGAATCAAGTTCAAAAAATATGAATCAAGTTAAAAAAAACTATGACTCAAGTTCAAGGATGAGATGATGGGAGGTGTTGGACTTGGGTACATTGATAATTACTGCATTCAAAAATACTTCAGCAGAAATCTTCTCATGCATGGAAGCAATTTGGGCATTGCAAATTTCAAGGAACTTCTCCTCCCTTTCCGATAGAATGGCTTCTAAATATTTGAAGGCGAAAACTCTACAGTCATTTGAGGTTTCGTTTTGTGATAGACCTTCATAGTATCGTACTGCCAATTATCTTCGTCGAAAGCTAAGGAATGAAACCTTCTGACTTTCAACATCTTGGGAAAAATTCTTCTTATAATCTTTATCACTGGATCGATATGCGACTCCTTCAACCTTTTCTGACACTCGTATATCGTGATGCATCGGCTTTTCAAATCCACTTTCATGGCTATCCAATGACAAGGCGTATATCAATTTTTGGGTGATGGAATGTTTATAATTGAAAGCAAGCTATCGTACTTTGCTATTGTTTTTTTACGTGCCTCCCACTGGATATGTACCCTCTAAATAATCATATAAGAACATGCGGCAATTTTTATATGCCATCGTCCATCCACATTGTGAGTGCTTGCATAAAAGCAAGATCACAAACGTAATAATTCTTAAACCCATATCGAAATGAACATTTCTGGATGTAATTATGCAGTTCAAACAATGTCTCATCCAATTATTGCAAAATATTTGACACACATGAATGCATATGATCCAAAATGACCTATGTGACCTTTATGACTTTCGTGACTAAGGTTAAAAAACTTACATCATCTTGAAGCCATACGTCATCTTTTAGTATGATCTCCTAAACCTCTATCCCCCAGAGACAATCTATTTGATATTTCCATCAAAGCTCTTTGCGAGGTTTCATCATAAATTTATATAGACTAGTCGACTGGGAACTACTAGAATCCATGAACAATAGAGTTTCGATTATCTTGACCTGTACCAATCCTTTGGGCTTCCACATAAAATTCCTACTCCCTTCAGGTTCTTGAACCATCTTTTCTGCAGGTTCTTGAACCACCTTTTCTATGGGTTCTTCAGCAATACCTCTCCTTCGCCCCTCCCCCTTCCTCTCGCTGCCCTTGTTGTTGTTCCACCTTGTGATTTTTGTTATCAAGTTTTTTTGTTATTTTCGACAGTGGATAAGCACTTTGCAATTTTGTCCAGCGGATTTGCTTTGCCTAATTAATACCTTTGCTCAGTTGAGTGCACCATCCAGAAAAATTGATCAACTGCTTTGCTATTCTACGATTCTTCCAATATGTTCGCTTCACCTGAACAATCATGCAACTTGGTCGAGAAATTTTCTACCTCGAACCGTTCGACTTGAGTAACCTTTGCTCGGTCAAAACCTTTTTTTAACTCGTGAATCTGCTCGGCCCAAGCAACCAATTGCTCGGTCAGTACTCATGAAACTCGGTCAATCAATACCCATTCTAGTGAAACATTCGGTCTAGCATCGCTCACCCGAAATCCAAATTTCATTTAGTGATTTTGCTCAACCTGAGCAACCCATTTCTCGATCAAGTACCTACACGTGACATCACGAGATGTGACATCACACGTGGTCGAGTGCGATATCTCATATTGAATGCTCGGTCGAGCACTGCTCAATCAAACCCTCATTCTATGAGAATTCGCTCAGCCCGATTGGTCATACTACTCGGTTGAGGATTGCATTTTGTAGTCATGTATTTCATAATTTTCTAAGCGAATTTCATCCAAAAAAGCTAAAAAATTAATCAACATACAATGAGGTTCTGTGATATCACTGTTAGGGTTGTAGAATTGGGCAGCGGAAGTGTTATCTTAGGGAAAAACTTCTATTTACCCTCATGTTTGTTTATTTTGCCTATTTGTCCCTCATATTTAGCACTCATCTTATCCCCCCCCCCTTCATGTTTTGGTTCTAATCCTATTTTCCCCTCATCTTTTGCAATTATGCCTATAGCCCCCTTCGTTTCAACTACGTTAAATATTTCAATTTTGACTTGATTTACATTGAATTTTGATCCAGTTTAGACTTAATTTTGACTCGGTTGAGTTCCAATTTTGACCGGAATTTAGGTTAAATTTTGACCTAGTTTTTAACCATAATCTTGGACCAATTTTGACCCAATTTTTAACCATAATTTGGAACCAATTTTGATCCGGTTTTAGCTCAATTTAGACAATAATTTTAGTCTTATTTTGATTTTCATCCAATTAAAAACTAAATGAATATTAAATTCAAAAAAATTAAACCAAATTTTAATCGAAATCCGATTCGTAACGGCTTATTCGATTTCAATCCGAAATTTATATAATTTGACTGATTTAGGTGCAATTGACCCAATTTCGATGTAACTTTGAGTGATTTGGGTTTTGGCAGAGTAAAAACCAAAATCTTGTAAAAATTAGGTTCACTTTTGACTCAAATTCGGTGAAAATTTGATTTGATTTTTATTTGCACTCAATTAAAAACTAAATCACTCAAAATTACACTGAAATTCGAGTCACAATTGGACCAAATTTGGATAACAAACGAAGTAACAGAAAAAATGTATTTTTTTGAATTTCGGTTTTGGTTTGTTTAAATTTCATAACGATTCGGGTTTTAATCGGGTGAAATTTGGACTCAAATTCTGGTCAAAATTGCACTGAAATGATCTTAAAATTGCACCCAATTCGAGTCAAAATTGGATCTAATTCGATTCAAAATCAAACAAAATGATAAGAATCTATTTTTTTTTTAATTTTGGTTTAGTTCGGTTGAAATTTCACATTGATTCATATTTTAATCGGGTGAAAATCAAATTTAAGTTCAATTTTGATTGCGATTTCCGTGTAATTTTGTTCTGATTTTGATTTGATTTGATTAAAACTTGAATCCCTCAAAATTTCACCCAATTCAAGTCAAGAAGAATTGATCAAATTTATGTCAAAATTGAAAAACCGTAAGAATCGGTTTTGTTTAAATTAGGGTTAGTTCGGTTAAAATATATCCAAATTCTTGTTAAAATTGAGCTTAAATCGGGTCAAATTTGGACTCAAATTCTGATCAAAATTGAGCATAAATCAGATCAAATTAGTCCTAACCGTGTCAAAATTGAGTCCAAATCAGGTCAAAATTACACTTAATCGGGTCAAAATTGAGTCTGAACCAGGGCAAAATTAACTCTTGATCGGGTCGGGTCGAAATTAGGTCGAAAATCGGATTAAAATTGATTGGTTTTTATGGTTTATGAAGTAAAATTGGAAGATTCAACAGAAGTTTAAATGTGGAGGGTTATAAATAGAATTATTAATCATGAGGGAGAATTATAGGATTTTGACCAAAACATGAGGGAGAATAAGATGAGTGTGAAACATGAGGGGAAAATAGGCAAAGTAAGTAAATTTGAAGGAGAAATATGAGTTTGTCCCTTTTTTACAACCTTAATAGAGATCTAATATGCTTAGAGATTTCGGTTTGGGGTTGATATTTTCATAAATAAAACGAGGCAACCAATTGTTAGAATTTTTTTGGGTGAAATGTTAATGATATTCATAACCATGTTTTTGTTTTACAAAATGTCGCTAGCCACCGATATAGATCGGACTCTAAATCCTTACAATCTCATGAGAATGAACAAGTGAGAGAAAAGGTAAAAGAGACCAGTTCACAAAAGAGGCATCTTCAGATCACGAGGGAGAATACTACTGATTGTGCATATACCAAAACCATAACTCGAGGAGCAAAGGTTCTTACCGCAAAGGAAACTCGGACTTCATGGTGGCTTAGAACTGGTCAGGCACTACTCTGTCAAGTTGTGTACGTAGAGCCTCAACAGATGTGTGGATTTGCTGGAAGAGACGAGTGTTTCTTTCACACTAAATGAGGTATACCACAGCTTATAGGCTAAGCTTCAATAGGGTAGTACGAGTGTACATGGTTGTTCCATGGGGATGATCGTCATGCATGCTCCGAATTCATGTGGAAGAGTCGGTGTGAGGGATGTGATAATCGGTGACCAAATCTCCCTATTGTAATTACACTCAAAGAAGAGGTGTGCATGTGTCTCGTCTTGTTGACCACAAAGGGGACATATGGTACCTATTTGAATACCCCATATGTGAAGCCGATCCCTAGTGGGGAGGCGACTTTTCACTGGAAGCCAAAGAATAAAAGCATAACGAGGAACTGATTCTTTGAACAAAATAGAGTCAGCCCAATGTACCTTTTTTTTTCTCGAAACAATTCCCATGTATTTTTCGTTGAGAAGATTGCTATGAACTTTGATTGTTGGTGCATCCACAAGAATATGTCAGGTCTTTCACTTCCTATTGGAACATGGATGGATGTTAGGTGTGAATGCAATTGGACCTCTCGGTCTGATCTTGCAGGAGGAAGATGATGCATTATCAAAGTTAAATAAATAACCTAAACTACCCGCAAGTGTACAGCACGTGTGTAGTACTTCAGGTGTCGATCCCACAGAGACGATGCAACACAACTTAAACTCGAACTACGAATCAAACTTGCTAACGAACGAAATATGGTTTTAAGAATGAAATACTAAAAGCAAATAAACAAACTAGTTATTAAGAATGAGACAAATGTTCCAGGAAACCAGTTTCACCACAAGACTACCGAAACCAACAATCAACCTATCTATCATGCAATCTCCGTCAAATTATCTAAGACAGACGATCCTAATATGATATCTACCCTCTCTCAAGGCATAGACATATGATCTAGTCAAGTTACTCCCTACTTTCGTGGCTAACACCTTGGACTATACCCATAAGATCTGTGATTCATCCGTTTTACCATGAACCGCTGCTACCCTACTTTCGTGGCCTAACCTCGGTTGTTCTAAACCTGATCTTCTAGGACTAGAATTCTCCTTTCGGTCCTTCTCCTAATCCCTAACACATGCATCTACGTGGTCATCGCAAACACAAATAATTAAGCACTCAGATAAAGAATAGATAACCGAAAACGGGAAGATGCATTCAAAGATAAATCAAAAGTGGTTCCGGGATCCTAGAATAAAACAAACTACCCGATCATGCGTCCGTAAACAAACATAAACAAAATAGAAGGTCTAAGGAACATGAAAACCAAACGAAACCGAAGTGTGGGGTTGATCTCCAATGCTCCTTGTAAGTCTCCTTCCAAGAACCTCCTTCTCTCTCTCTACTCTCTCTCCTCGATCAAGAACTCGAAACTGAGTGAATCCGCTCGACCTCTCACTCCTCTCTTCTTCTTTCCTTCTCCTTTTCTTTCCTTTTCTCCCTTGTTTCCCTTTCGGCCGTTTAGTTCTTCTTTTGTTGCAACAGCCACCGATTGTTGTCTTTTTATGAGTTTCAACTCTTGAATAAGTTGGGTGACGTTTCCATTACTTTCTCCAGCGAAATATCACTTATTCCTTTTCTCTAAAGTCGTTTTCTTTATTGAATAAGTCCCCAACAAACTCCCATGTGTTTTAAGTCAAATTAACTTATTTGGAGTTGCAGGTGACGGATGCGACCCGCGCGGGCTAGGTAAGCGACCTGCTCGGGTGCGGCGCGGAAGATCGCGCAAGAACGCGATGAGAAAAGAGGCAGCCCGCTCGGGCTGAGGTGATGCCCGCTCGGGCTAAGGTGATGCCCGCTCGGGCTGAGGTGATGCCCGCTGGGGCTGAGGCCCCGGGCATGGTATTTCTTGCCCGACTCGTGCTCAATTTGCTGGACAAAATCACCGTAACAAATGCCCGCTCGGGATAGGGAGTTACCCGCGCGGGTAGTGGCCATATCTTGTCGATTCTCGTCCCGTTTGTCCCGTGATGATCCTCGATGTTGGTACTTTGTCTCGTGCACGTATTTTAGCTCCGAAATGAATCGAATATGCATAAAAACATGTAAGAACATGAAAACAAGAAAACAAGTAAAACGGATACGAAATCATACGTAAAGCATCGCATCTATATCATAAAAATCTCTAAAATCGTAATACGTATGCGTATGAAAACGAGATGATCATAAGACGCCATGTACCATAAGCAATAGCAGATGATATTGTGTCATTTAGCATAATTCGAAGACTCCTCGAGGCTAGGGGTGGGCGTTTCGGGTTTTGGGACGGGTTCGTCGGGTTCGGGTTGGGTTCGGGTTCCTCGGGTTCTAAAAGATTGAACCCATAAAAACCCATTTGGTTTTCGGGACGGGTTCCTCGGGTTTCGGGTTGGGTTCGGGTTGTTTGGGTTTTGAAACATTGAACCCAAAAACCCAAATTGTATTTGGGTTCTTTCGGGTTTTCGGGTTCTTCGGGTTTTTTTTTTTGGGTTATTTAAGTACGGGTAATTCGGGTTTAAACGGGTAATTCGGGTTTTATACGGGTAATTCAGGTTTTAAATGGGTAATTCGGGTTTTAAACGGGTAATTCGGGTTTAAACGGGTAATCTGGATTTAAACGGGTAATTCGGGTTCCAAATTTAACATACAAAAAAATAGGTTAGAAAGGTTAGGGTTTTTTTTTTCGGGTTCCTCGAGTTCTCCCGAACCCAACTCGGACCGACCCGAACCCATTTGGATTTTAGATTTTGAACCCATATGGATTTTCTACAAAACCCGTTTATCTCACGGGTTGGGTTTTTCGGGTTGGGTCGGTCCGGGTCGGTCCGGGTAACCCGAAACGCCCACCCCTACTCGAGGCCGCTTCATCAAAAAAGTCTATAAGCGGTCCCAGAGGTGACCATGAATCATGCCAAAAATATGCAGCCTTTCCATCTCCAAGAATGCAACTCAAGAAGGATTTTGCTTTGTCTTTGAGCATTAGCAGTTTTCGAATTTGTCACGAGATCACTTGAGTAGCATTAGTGCCCTAAAATCCCTTTTGTTTAAACACATTCTTTTCCACCCATGCTACCCAAAGTGATTTGAAGAGGAGCCAAATCAATTAGAGTTGGAAGACCTTCCAGGCATCCCTAAACGACCGTATGTCAAGACCACCTTCCTCTTTCGTTTACATACTTCCTTCCAAGCAACACTAGCAGCAACAAGTGGTGTAGTTTGCTGATTCCATAGGAACAAAGAGCATAGAGAGTCAACTTGTTTCAAAAGGCCATTCGAGAGTACAAAAGATTGACTCAAAAAGTTCATTATACCATAAATTCCCGAAGCTACAAGCAGCAACCTACCACCGTAAGAGAGGTATTTTGTTGTACACTTATTAAGCTTCCTTTTGATTTTTTCCAATAAAGGAGTAAAGTCTCGAATAGACAGCTTTGAAGAACTCAACGATAGGTCCAGGTAACGGACAGGAAATGAACCAAGCCTGAAACCAAACTCTTCACTGATTTGGAGAGATTCTACCTATGTAAACCCTCCTAAGAAGATATTAGATTTGGCGGGATTCATGGATAAACCAGACAACCCCTTGAACTCATTTAAAACATCAATCACCACTCAATCGAGGAAGCGTTACCATCCAAGAAGATTATGAGGTCATCAGCAAAAGTAAGGTGTGATAGTCTTGGATGCGAGCATTTCAGATGAGACTTGATATGTCATGCTACAATTGCTTTATCCAAGAGTGCTGATAGAACCTCCATATCCATGATGAAAAGTTAAAGGAAAGAAACAGGATCTACTTGTCTAAGACCTCTAGCGCCTTTAAAGTAACTCGATATTTCACAGTTGACCGCCACTGAAAATCTAGGAAAGGTAATGCACTCTTTAATCCATGTGATGAAGTAGATCGGAAAGTCCATCGTTTCTAAGAGGCTTGGGATAAAAATCCAATCAACAGAGTTGAACGCCTTCTTTATATATATCTACGGACTATCTTCGTTGCTAGGATGATGTTTTCAAGAAGTAAGTGTCCCTTTCGGGAGAAGTAAGTGTCCCTTTTGTACAACGTATTACAACAGCTGATAGAGCGGAAGTCCATGAGATTGTTTGCATTCGACATCTTCGGAACCAAAGTGATAATTGTCGAGTTGATCTCTTTGAGCAAACGATATGATATAAAAAAATTCCTGCACTACAGCAATGATATCTGGTCATGTTGTCTCCCATGTGGCACAAAGAAACTCTTTAGAGAAACCATCATGTCACGGACTCTTATTCGAAGGCATAGAGAAGATAACAAATTTTATCTCTTCTTTTGTGAATTGCCTCGTCAAAAAATCACGATGATCCTATGAGCAACGAAAAACGGATCAGTGATGGGTCACATATTTGAACCTCAAGGTCACGTGCACCGAGTAACCCCTGGTAGAATGCTGATGAATGTTGTTTTAGGTCTATCTGCTTGCTATTTTTTTGGCTTTAGAAGTGTATGAGGAATGGAATGGAGTTATGGGATGCACGTGCTACTGTTATCTTGTGGAAGTAGGCAGTGTTCTTGTCACCTGTTTTGAGCTATTGTATACGAGATTTTTTACGATAAAACTTCTTTTCAACTTTAAAAAGTTGATTCCACTCACATCTTATTTTATTATTTTATGTTCCTCTTGAAGTAGCTCTGAGCTAGGTCGAGTGTGGAGTTGAGAATGAACATACTCTAGTTTTGAGTCTGCCTCCTGAACCATTAGCGATTGTCGACTGAAATGGTTTATGTTCAACATTCGCAATGGACATTTTAACAACTTTAGCAGCTTACACAATTTGAACTGGTGTGTGACTAAGATCTCATTTGGCTCCCAACTTGTTCGGATAGTTTATAAAAATGAGGGATGATTGATGGTGTGAGTGAAGAATTTAAATGGCTTTCGGGAATGAACTTCATAACCTGGAAGAGCAATAATACACGGTGAGTGATCAGATGGCCCAGGAGGAAGGAATTCAGCAAAAGAGCGTGGAAAAGATTGAAGCCAGGATTCATTAATTAAAGCTTGATCAATCTTCTTCAAAACCGGCATATCCTTCTGATGATTATTCCAATTGTGTTGAACCCCTTTTGATGCTAAATCAAATAGCCCCGCCGAAGACATACAGGCTTGGAAGTCATCTCGTCCAATCAATGAAGGAATATGATCCGGATAGTCGGAATGGTCATCAAGATTTAGAATTTGGTTAAAGTCGTCCAACACGATCTATGGTTTATGTAAAAGGGGGCTGTAAGAAGCTGCATTCAGTATGGACTCCCATAGCGGTCTTCTGCCAACATACCCGTTTTTTCCATAAACAAAAGTACATGTAATATTCAAGTTGATCTCTATTATGCTGACTCCACAAGTGACAGATTACGATGTTTATGAGTAGATCAGAATCAAAACTCTAAGGTCCCATACTATCCATATTCTTCCTGAGGAATCTTCTGTGTAGTTGCAATAGATTCTCCAACCGTGAAGAATTTCATCTGTGATACGTCTTGAGTTTGTAGGTTGGATATGCATCTCCAGCAGAGCACCAAAAAGAGGTCTATGCTCCACTCCAACAATGTACCAGAATTCATTTGTTGAGGTTATTGTGCCCTCTTATATTCCACACAAAAATCACGGGATTAGGACTTGTTGTTACTGATTAGTAGAAACATGATGACCTTTTTCTCTCCGTGTATAGGTCAAGGGGTCATCATTAGTAGGTTCAGAATTGCTTACCATTGTATCTTGATTGGGCTGGGGATCCCGCAGAGTTGCTATCATAACTTGGGTAGTGGGTCTTGAAGGGATTTCAACATCTTGGTGATGAACAATGGGTTCGATGCTAGTTTGGACGCAGCTTGATGGGTGTGCTTGTGGGTCAAGAGAGGGTGTTTGAGTTGTAAGGGTTGCTTGCTGGAGTATTTCTGGATCAGAGTGAAGGGTTTCATGGTCATGAGGAGATGTCTCAGAGCATGATGCTCGTTGTTTCTTATTTCTACTTTTGCTCGAAGTGGGTTTTGCGGTCCCTCGGATCTGGCTGGTTGTGGCAGTTGAGGCGGGGGCTTGAAGGGGCAATGCTTAAAATTATGTCCCATTGTTGAGCATTCTTCGCACTTCGGCGGAAAAGCCAATTGTACGCAACATCAACAACATGCTCAGTTTTGTTGGAGGCTCAACACGAAGATTGACTTCCATGTATATGCGAGCCACTTCAAAACTTCCCTTCATCTCTGTATTAGGGTCGAGGTGCAGCGGTTCACCAATACATATAGCGAGGCGACTTAAGCTATCTTTATTGAACAAATTTTCCGAAAGATTTCCAAGTGATACCCAAGTGGGAGCTGATGTAAGTGCAGGCTTGTCCGGTGTGTGGTTTGGATCCCATTCTGACACCACCATTGGGCAATCTGCAATATACCATAGACCTTTACAGAAGATCCAACTTTTGATCTGTGGATCCTTGATCTTAAATAGGAAAATACCATGTCCCATATCGTGGACTTTGATTCGAAGCTGAGAGTCTACCAAATGCATTGGTTTGCCCTTCATCATGTTCTCGGGTATCCATATTGAATTCACAATTCCTATAATTCTACTCCTGGTTGGGGAAGCCCATAGAACTGTCCAAGGACAAACTCATCCCACTCTGGTCTGGTTGCATGAAGTGATTCCTTTGATATGGTCACAAAAGGGAGACCCAACCTATGCGTGGAAGGGGTATCCAGTCGAGAGAGGGTTTGAATTGATTTTTTCAGGAATTGACTCCATGAAGAACATGTTACCGGAGCTGGTTGTGATGGACCGTTGTCCGACGGATTTATAGGGCCTGAGACGGGTGAAGTCACCTGATTTTGTGCTATCGGGTGGGGTTGTGATGCGGTGGGAACAACGGAGTATACACCAGCGAAGCTTCTCTGTGGCTCAATGCTCGTCCTGAGTTAGAGAAAGATGTGTCTAAGAACACCTGGGCCGCAACGAGAGCAGACTGCCCTTGAGCTTCAATTTCAGGAAACAGGATGAAGACATCCGCACGAACGGAACAAGGTGGGGTTCGAAGGAGCGGAACATGGGGTGCATCGTAGGAGGGGCTCGGAGATGGTAGAGGAGGAGGGGAGGAAGGCGGGTTTTGTGATGGTGGAGGTGGCGATGAATGGTGTCGAGTTGGAGTTGGAATGATTAGTGTGAAGGTTTAGGGGTGTTTGAATTGTGGAAATCTTATAAGGGGAGGATGGGGTTGAATGCGACCAAAGATGTGGCGGCATCTGGCAAGGTTTTTTGCCGGCCGGTGGTGAGCCGACCGACGTGTGGTGTTGGGAAGGGTTTCGCTCTCTCTCTCTCTCTCTAAAGGGTTTCGCTCTCTCTCTCTTCAATTTTTCCATATTATATTTGTTTTACGAAGAATATTTTTTTATCAAAAGAGCTTACTTGAAATCTCCATGAAAACTATTCATGGTTCTAGTTTTGATATTAAAACAAGATATGCACATGAGATACACATGATATTAGAATAACAGCTTACAAACCTTCACTGATTAACGGAATTTTTACAAATAATTCACACTGAAATCGGATCTATTGTTCAACGTTTGACGGCTTTTTTTCGTCCTTTTTCTTCTCAGTGACCAAATTGTAATTAATTAACTTTTAGTTAATTTCTTTTAAATTCTCGTATTTACTGTTAATGTAATTAAGATCGTTGTTTTTTTAACTTTTTCCGTCTCCATGAGAAACATTCTTTGACGTGCACCTCATGTTATTTCATTTGTCGTGTTTCGACTAACTTTTAGCAACCAAAGTATATAACTTGCTACTATCAAATATTGTATGACAATTGAAAAACCAAGGAAGAGGTCATAGACATTGAGGCATCTCTCTAAACTAAACATTCCCAAATTGATTTTAGATAGTTAGTTGTATCTCATACAAACATGATGCATGAGGCCCCGAAAGGGGTGGCCGAGTGGTTCGGTTTGGGGTGAGCTCTAACGAGGTCTTGGGTTCGATTCTTTCGGAGGTCGTTCCTCTCCCTAAGTCTCTCTCTGCCTTCGGTCGAGCCGGTCGATTCACGGATCGATTTACCTGGGTTACGTGGTTTGTCGATTATTGCGTGTTCTATTAGGGTTAATTATGTATAAGGGTGTTTTTGTAATTACGCATAGTCGTATTAGGGTTTGTAATTCTATTTAAACGAGGCTTAGACCTAATAATACGCATACGTTTCATTCTAATTTGGCATGGTATCAGCCGTAGCCACGTTTCGACGTTTTATTTTTTTCGACCGCCGCCGCGTTTTATCGTCGCCGCCGTCGTCTTGTTTTCTTGCCGCCGCCGCCGCCCCAGCCGTTCCCTTCCGCCGCCCTTCA
>CM071865.1:5211493-5224337 GCA_036759665.1 Gynandropsis gynandra | reverse complement strand
CTCCACCTGAGGAATCATCGCCCGAGTCTTCATCTCGTGATGAGTCTACACTTGTTTCTCCTCCAGATGATGGTTCAGGGTTATCTGCTGTTGAGGTCCTTGGTCGTGGTCATCGTACCAAGGTTTCTTCTGTTAAGCTTCGGGATTATGTCACTTACTCTGCTCGCTGTCTTGAAGACCCCTTTCGCATTTCTTCTCCGTCCTCTTCATCGTCCTCAGGTACTGTCTCGTATCCCATAGCGAATTACGTTACTAATGCTAACTTTACTTCGAGACATCGAGCTTTCCTTGCAGCTATTGGCACTGGCACCGAGCCTCGTTTTTACTCCGAGGCTGCCGTGACTCCTCATTGGAATGAGGCTATGCAACAGGAACTTAGTGCTTTGGCAGATAATGACACTTGGAGTTTGACAACTTTGCCACCGGGGAAGAAAGCTATTGGATGTCGATGGGTTTACAAGATCAAGTACAAGTCTGATGGGAGTATCGAACGCTACAAAGCTCGACTTGTTGTTCTTGGCAATCGGCAAACTGAAGGCGTTGATTTCGAGGAGACTTTTGCTCCCGTTGTGAAGATGACGACCGTTCGCACATTCTTGGCCATTGCTTCCGCAAAACAATGGGTTGTTCATCAGATGGACGTTCACAATGCTTTCTTACATGGTGATCTACATGAAGATATCTATATGAAGGTTCCTCTTGGTTTATCATGTGACGACCCGACTCTTGTTTGCAAACTGAAGAAGTCTCTCTATGGTTTACAACAAGCTCCTCGTTGTTAGTTTGACAAGCTCGCCACCGCACTTCTTGCATATTGTTTCCTCCAATCACGGTCAGACTCTTCCTTGTTTACTTTGGTTCGAGGTACGCGACATCTTCATGTCCTTGTTTATGTTGATGATCTTTTGATTGGTGGGAATGATGTTGACATGATGGAGGTCTTTAAGACATATCTTCGGCACTGTTTTCGTATGAAGGATCTTGGGGTTCTCAAGTATTTTTTGGGAATTGAAGTTGCCAGGACTTCTGATGGGATATACTTGTCGCAGCGTAAGTATGCGTCTGACATTGTTTCCGAGTGCGGTCTTCTTGCATGTCGCCCTGTCACTTTTCCTCTCGAGTAGAATCATCGTTTTTCTGATGCTTCTGGGGCATTTCACTCGGATCCTGAGCAGTATCGTCGTCTTGTGGGGCGTCTTCTCTACTTGACTACCACACGCCCAGATATCAGTTTCGTGGTTCATACTCTTTCTCAGTTCATGCAGCAACCACGTGAGGAGCATTGGCTTGCTGCATTGCGAGTGGTTCGTTATTTGAAGGGTTCTCTTGGGCAAGGTATTTGGTTACGCTCCGATTGTGATCTTCTACTTTCAGGTTTTTGTGACTCTGATTGGGCCTCTTGTCGCCTTACTCGACGATCTGTTGGAGGATATATTGTGTTTCTTGGTCATTCACCTATCGCATGGAAAACCAAGAAACAAGCCACTGTTTCACGTTCTTCGGCTGAGGCGGAATATCGCTCTATGGCATCTCTTACGAGTGAGCTCATATGGTTGCGAGCCCTACTTCGGGATTTTGGCATTCTTCCTTCGGCTCCTATACGAGTTTTCTGTGACAATCAGGCTGCTTTGCACATTGCTGCAAATTCTGTGTTTCATGAGCGTACGAAACACATTGAGATAGATTGTCATTTCATTCGAGACGCAGTTCAGGACGGCACCATTCAGACATCTCATGTTAGTTCGTCAGAACAGGTTGCCGATATCTTCACCAAGGCGTTGGGACAGAATCCTTTTCTTTATTTGCGTTCCAAGTTGGGCATTCGAGATCTTCATGCTCCAACTTGAGGGGGCGTATTAGGGTTAATTATGTATAAGGGTGTTTTTGTAATTACGCATAGTCGTATTAGGGTTTGTAATTCTATTTAAACGAGGCTTAGACCTAATAATACGCATACGTTTCATTCTAATTTGGCATGTTCCGTGGAATTTATCGTGCGCTCATCCAAAAGGATTCGAAGGGTGCGGATTCCCCTTGTTAAAAAAATGATGCATGAGGATCTAAAGGTAATTATTATATATGTTGCAAAAATATGCAAGATCATACAACAAAAAAATTATTGATATATTTAACAAAATTCTGAAACTTACCCGCGAGTAGAAACATACTTCGTAAGTGGTGGATTTGAATTAACTTTCCTGTTTTATTAAAATATTTTTTTTCATTAATTCTAAAGGTGAAAAATATTATTATCGTAATATCCTAAATATAGATATATAGTCTTCTGAAGTAACTCATATTTCAAGTTCTTTTATTCATTAATTTGTGTTGTTTTTATATGTATTAAAATTTTATATTGTAAGATATCATTATCTATTAAATTTATTTATTTAATGTTTCGATAAAATTCTATATATAAATATAACATTAATATCGAAATTTTATGTGAAAGACAACATGAAACATATATTAATTATTCAAATAAAATTATCGTACAACTAATAATTGTTGAACAATGACAATATTTAGCTTTTATTTAATTATTCGGTAAAATTCTCAAAATAATCTAAAATTTTAAAAGAGGTCGAGATTAAACTCCGTTTTCCATATTTTCTTTTGAGTCTCTTAGTTTTTAATGGAGACTAAGTATGACTTTTTGTTGCAACATTGAATATTTTTGTGTACTCAATTCCATCTACCGCGAAAATCATATTAAACACAATTATGAGTTATGAATATAGAAAGAATGAAGGGGGAGAAGGAATAATGTCAGCAATTGCGATGAGAAAGAAAAGGGAGAAACAATGGAAGGGAAAGTCTTAGGTTTTTAGGTTTCTTATATAATTATATTTATTACTTGTTTGCAACAAAGTTTTTATATTCAGGCCATTTTATATATTTATATATTTCAAATAATTATTTAATATCATTCCAATATGAATAGTTTGAATATTTATATATGTATGTGATCTATCAAATGTCAGAATTGATGATATATTTTCTATTTTTCATTAAATACCAGGTTAATTCCAAAGAATAGATGCATTTATTCTTTATCGTGTAGAAAACATAAATTTCAAAATTTTCTACGTCTTGAATATACGTCAACTAAATGAAGATATTAACATCATTTATTTTTGAATATACGTCAACTAAATGAAAATAATGAAAAATCATTTATTTATGCTATAGAATAGTGTCCAAATCCAAATCGACAATTTAAATCAATCAAAATTCAAACTCCTGAACCATGTTAAAAAGTAAACTAAATAATTAACCGATACTAAAACTAAACAATGAAATTGGCCATTCTAACGCTAATCATCATTTGGTGTTCTCTTTCTCATTTTTATTCTAGAATTTTGGAAGAAAAACAATAGAAGAAAAAAAAAAAGTAGAAGGTCGGTCAATCGGTGACAGTTAGATTAAATAAAATTAAACAAAGGGATTTGGTTATTTTGGGTTTAGTAATGATATAATATTTGGTTGATAGTTTTTATTAAAATTGGTTTAATTGATTTGAGATTTTGAATTTTGATTGGTTTATTGTTGAAGTGTATTTTGTAATTAATTTGTACATTTTATATTCTTTAAATGTAAAAATTTAGATGCATAAATGTTTTCAATAGTATCAAAGATTTTATATTAAAATAATTGTTAATCAGAAATCAAAGAATAAAGAGAAAAGATAACTGCTTTAAGTAGTATTTTGATATATAATCATGAATCAAATCTATAATATTTTAATATAGAGTCGCAAATGAAATATTTAATATTTTAAGATATAGTTATAAATCAAATACTTTATAGATATAGTCATAAATCAAGATTTAATATATATATATATATAGTTATAAATCAAAGATTCAATATTACAATATATATAGCTATAAATCAAATATTTAATTTTAATATATAAATCAAAGATTCAATATTACAATATATATAGCTATAAATCAAATATTTAAAATTTTAATATATATTCATAAATCAGATATTTAATATTTAATATATATAATTTAATATTTTAATATATATAAATTTACTAACAAAATAACAGTTTTAAGTATTTTCGAACTTTTTCCAAATATAATATAATTCATACACCTACGACCTGTCATATTAAAAAGATTACATAATCTTTCCTTTTTATAAAAGAACTATAAATCTTCTAAAAAGTTTCCATTAATTTTATCAATAAAAAAATAAATAAAAAACAATCACAATCTTTTTGTTTAACAAAAACAAAAACAAAAACAAATAGGTTAATATGGTACTTTTATAGCAAAATAAAAATCCTTCTCTATTTGTCAAGTTAGATTATAATGTGAGATTCTCACCTCCCCCTCCCCCACCAAAAAAAACATCCTTAATTAGAACGTGGGGTAACGATTGACTACTGATAACATGTATGGAAACGATATAACGACCACAATCCTATTTTATGCATTTCTTCTAAGAATGGCAAAACTATCTTCAAATGGACACGTGTGTTTGTGTATATATATGTGTATATATACACTCATATGTCTCACCATTTTCATTCATCTCAACACATTTAGCAATCAATAACAAATAAACAACAGAGAAAAACAACAATGGCAGCCTTCATGTCTGGTCTTTTGTTTCTCTTTGTGTTGGTCGGTTCCTCTTACGCTCTTTCAGGCGCAGATATTAACACAATCTGTGGGAAAGCACTAAACCAACCTTTCTGTCAAAACTTTTTGAAAACAAACCCTAAAATCCCCGCGGCTTCTCTTCCTGCGGCCGCACAGATCACCATTGATGCTGCATATGACACAGCTTCACAAACCCGTGCTAAGATCGTGTCCCTTCTCAAGACTGAGGCCGAACCCAAAACAAAGGCCGACATGTTTGGAGAAATACGAATCTTCAATCGGTGACCTTGACGAGGCTAAGAAGGCTCTGGCTGAGGGCGACGCTGCAACTGTCAACATCAAGGTTTCTGCTGCCATGGATGAACCAAAGGCTTGCATCGAAGATCTCAAGAATGTCAAAGCTGATCCTTCAGTTGCCAAGAACAGTGAGACTGTTTTTAATGTTTGTGGAATAACTCTTGTTATCTCCAACATGTTGCCTAAGCGTATGTAATAGTCTCCTCCCCTCGTAGCTATATGGTTACCTTGTTGTCCACGCAACAGATTTTGTAACCTTGATTTCTTGAATAACATCTGTTAGAAATTTTATTCTAACGTTGATTCATATATTCATATAAATATAAGTATTTGATAATTGTTATTGAGGCACATACGACGATTATTAGTGTTGTATTGAGAAGATAATTATCGGATATTGATTTGTAATTATTATAAGTTAAAGGACATGTCCAAAAGACATATCTTATTTATTTAAATGAGTCTTTGTTTTTTGTTACGGTGGATTAATCACAACACAAAAATATTACAAAAAATAAAGAAACAAAAACACATAATTCTCTTATATCATCAAAGAGAATATTGAGGAGGAATTGGTGGATTTGGCATTGGAGAAAAGAAAAATTCTACCGACAAAATATGGATTCGTCAAGTAAGTCATCAATAATTCTTCATGTTTATAAATATTTGTTTGGTTGATTTAATCTCCTATTAGATTATCTTTAATTGCTTCCGTACATAAAATTATCAAATCTCTTACAATTTGGTATCAGAGTCTACTAATAGAAATTAAATCACCGGGCCGAAGTTTATTGATTAAATCTAATTTGAACAAAATATAGAATTAAATTTTTCTGGATTTTGTGTGGTTTTATTAGGATGTTTTCGGTTAATATTTTTGTTTTCTAATTAAAAAAAGGGGTTTAATTGAATAAAAAAATGGTTTCCTGTTACGGAAAGAGAGTAAAGTTTGCTCATCCTGTACATTTCAACCCTTTCAACCGAGCATTGAAACGATGGTTTCTTGCTCAAACCATCGACCCCAAAACCACCAATTTGTTGTTCGTTTGCGGCGAATCAGTTTTGTCGTTTGTTGGTTTGCGGCGAATCAGTTTTGTCGTTTGTTGGTTTGCGGCGAATCAGTTTTGTCGTTTGTTGGTTTGTGGCGAATCAGTTTTTTCGTTTGTTGGTTTGCGGCGAATCACTTTTGTGTTTTCTCGGTCGGTTTCTCGGTTGTTTTTTCGAATCGATTCGCCGTTTCGTCGTACCGTTTCACTGTCGTGTGGTTTTCTTGGTGGGTCGGTCCTCCGAATTTGGCATCTCGGAGTGTACCGACATAAACGCGAAAACGAGATTCGGGTTGTTTTCGGATTTTGGTATTTCGAAGCAAATCGGCGAAGTGATTCGGAAATCAGTCGCTCGGTGGTTGTTTTCTCCGAATTTTGGTGGTTTCGAATCAGATCGACGGAAAAACAGTGCTTCGACGCTGTAAATTTCTGGGTTGGTTGTTGAGGGTGATACATACTGTGTACTGTATGTATGTGTTAAAAAAAGTTGGAAACTTACGCTGACCAAGAATCGAACCAGCGTCTAGGAGCAGTATGAGATATCTCTGGATAGATTTGAACCCGGATTATTTGTGTTGTTGGACTATGCATAACCAGTGGACCAATTAAATATTTCATAACATGATGAAATTGTCATAGATATACAGACATACGGATTCTTGTAAAACCGAATTTTAGGTATGTCTTCTTTTTAGATCACGTAATTTAATTCATTAATATTAAGTGAGTATGTTAGTCACCAAAGTGGCCCACTCGAGTTTATTAATGATTTAAATTAGTTATAAATGTTTAACTTCATAATGACACTTAAGAATGATGATAAACATTTATAGTTATTTACATGTAGTTATATGGTTACCCAAAGGTAGATCTTACTCATGTTTAATAACAATTGAAGTAGATTATGAACTTTGTTTAATTAACATATGATGTACATCCAAAAATGACTTATATGTTAAAGTAACATTATGATTAATCTTATATAAGTTGCTTGATGCATATTGATTGTGTTTAGATTTTCCCAAAGGTGATTTAAATACAATATTTTAGTATAATTTATGTAGTCTGAATTATTTTCTGAATTCAAAACAAATTAAATGTGAGATGTGATTATTTTACAGTGGTCTCCACTATGTTAAGTATGACTGCAAATGGTATCAAGTTTAATGGGCATAATTATGACGACTAGATCGAATATGTGAAGCTAAATGCTGGCCTTTTGGGACTTGATTCAGCTCTCATTATGGATGAGTCTACTAAACCGACTGATACAAGTTTTGAGGTAGACAAGAAACTGTGGGAGAATTGGGACATATCAAATAGGCTTATGATGAGCTTTCTCAAGCTTAGCATATCGCCTAATGTTAAGCCTTCCCAACCTAATACTGAAAATGTAAAGGAATTCCTTGCCGAGATTAAGAAGTATACTATGACAGACATTGTGGATAAGTCTGTTGTTGTTGCTCTTATTGATGACTTATCAACGAGAGAGTACAACATATCTCAGTCTATGGATGACCATATCACTCATATGGTGAATGATAATTTGAATTCTGAATGATTTCATTAGAAAGAGCCTAAACGGCTATATGTACAAAAGAGAACATTAGACTTAATTACAAGATTAGACCTAATTACAAAAATTACATTTATGCCCTTTTTACATGTATATCCCTTACACGCCCCCTCAAGATGGAGCACTCGTGGTGAGTCAAATCTTGGAGCATAAGACCTCGAATGGTAGTCTCGGGAAAGGCTTCGTGAGAATGTCTGCAAGCTGATCAGCGGCTCGAACATGAGTGACCCGAAGAGTGTTCGACTCAACCAGGCCGCGAACGAAAAGATAGTCGAGAGCCAAGTGTTTCATTCGAGAGTGGAAAACCGGCTTAGCACTTAGATATGTTGCTCCAATGTTGTCGCAGTAGATGGTGGGTGGTTATGATGAGGTAAAGGCATGTAAAGAGAGGGTGTTCTTGGCGGATAAGAAGATACCTCGATCCTTCGTGCCAGCAAGATAATGTAGGACTCTCTTGACGGCTTGCCAATGAACATCCGTGGGAGCATGCATTAATTGGGACAGCTTGTTGACAACGAAGCTTACGTCCGGTCGTGTGAGAGAGAGGTATTGTAGTCCTCCAACAATGGACCGGTATTCCATTGGATTGGAGAGTGAAGTACCGGTATCAAGTGTCATACGTGATGTGGACGGTATGGGTGTAGGAACCGGCTTTGATTCATGCATGAGACAGCGGTGGAGAAGATCATTGATGTACTTTCGTTGAGTCAAAAGTATACCATCAGATGTCCGTGTTGCTTCTACCCCGAGAAAGAATGATACACTACTAGAAAATTGAAAATTAGAGACGGAATTTAGGAACCGTCATTTCCGTCCCTAAATTTAGAAACGGATTATACACGGATTAGGGACGAAAAATGAAATCTGTCACTAATCCGTCCCCAAATTTGGGTACCGAAGAGTCGTGTCTAATCTGTTTCTAAATGGGAACCGATTAGACACGGCAGACCATCCGTCTCCAAATTTGGAGACGGGCATGTCATCCGTCTCCAAATTTGGAGACGGCATGTCCTCCGTCTCCAAATTTGGAGACGGATTTGAAACCGTCCCTAAATTTAGGACTTCAAAAACAGATTTAGGGACGGTTTAGGGACGATTTTTCGGAAAATTAATCTCTTAGTCCCTAATCCGTTCCTAATCCGTGTATAAATAATCTATTTAACCCCTCAACCATTGATCCGTTTTTCATAAGCTACTCTCATATTTTTCACCCCATAACTTCTATAGTGTTTGCGATATAATGGCATCTTCATCAAGATCGAACATTTTCGATTCTAGACAATGGATGTACAGAAGAATTGATCCAGAATCTCAAAGCGTATCGAAAGAGTTTATAGAAGGCGTCACACAGTTTATGACAATGGCGACGAATCAACAAGTTTACAAAGAAACGGGTACGTTGGTTTGTCCATGTGTCAAATGCAAGAATGAAAAATTTGTTAATGAGAGAACTGTTTGGAAGCATCTTTATTTAAGAGGATGTACCCCGAAGTATGTCATGTGGTTATGTCATGGAGAAAAATTTGCACCACGACCTAGTAATGTTGTGGAAAACTTTAGGGGCACTATACATCATGATGAATTTGAGTCTTCTCAAGATGTAGAAATGAACCCCTATGTGGAAATGGTGCAAAATGTATTCCGTTTTGCCAGAAGATAATAATGTAGTAGACTCCTATTATGAGACAAAGAAGATGATGCGATCTTTGGGTTTATTGCCATATCAAAAGATTGATGTTTGTCAAGACAATTGCATGATTTTTTGGAGAGAGACGTCGGAGATGAGTAATTGTCTATTTTGTTGAAAAGATCGGTTTTATTTAACAAAGAATGGAAAATCGGTTCCATATCGTCGTATGTGGTACTTACCAATTACAGACAGATTAAAAAGATTGTATCAATTTGTGGAGACCGCAAGCGACATGAGATGGCATGCTGAGCATTCAAGTCGTGAAGGAGAGATGTGTCATCCCTCAGATGGTGAGGCGTGGAAACACTTTAACAAGGTATACCCTGATTTTACGGCTGAGAGTCGAAATGTCTATTTAAGCCTTTTTACCGATGGTTTTAATCCATTTGGGAAGTCTGGAAAGAATTATTAGTTGTGGCCAGTTATAGTGACACCTTACAACTTACCACCGGATATGTGCATGAAACGGGAATTTTTGTTTTCAACAATAATGATTCCCGGGCCTAATCATCCGAAAAGAAGTTTGGATATATTTCTTCAACCACTTATTGAAGAATTAAAAGAATTATGGAATGGAGTTCAAGCGTACGATGTCTCGAGAAAACAAAATGTTATGTTACGAGGTGCTCTCATGTGGACAATAAGTGATTTTCCAGCTTATAGTATGTTATCTGGATGGACAACGCATGGTCGATTGGCTTGTCCATATTGCATGGAAGAAACAGATGCTTTTCAGTTGAAACATGGAAGAAAGACGAGTTGGTTTGATTGTCATCGTCGTTTTCTTCCTGTTGATGATGCATTACGGCGCAACAAGAGAAATTTTAAAAGGAATGTAGTTGTGCGGAAATCTCCTCCTCCAGTTTTGACCGGCAAAGAGATTTTGTATGAACGACTTCTTGCTTTGGGTATTCCGAGGAGTATAGATTGCGGAGGGAACAATCATCCGAGAATTGGTGGTTATGGAATTACTCATAACTGGTACAAGAAGAGCATATTTTGGGATTTGCCGTATTGGAAAAATCTGAAACTTCGCCACAATCTTGATGTGATGCACATAGAGAAGAATTTTTTTGATAACATCATCAATACAATTCTGAATGTCACGGGGAAGACGAAAGACAATATTAAATCACATAAGGATCTAGAAGAGTATTGCTCACGAAGAGAGTTACATATAGGTGATGACGGTAAAGCGCCAGTCCCGATATTCAGATTGTCAAATGAAACGAAATATAAATTGTTGAAGTGGTTGAAAGAAGATGTGAAATTCCCCGATGGCTATGCGTCTAACATTGGAAGGTGCGTTGACATTCAAGGAAGAAAGTTATTAGGGATGAAAAGTCACGATTGTCATGTATTCATGCAAAGACTTCTTCCGATATGTTTTTCTGAATTGATGGACAAACATGCACACGAAGCAATTGGAGGTATGTGGTTGATTTTATATTAATATGTAGTGTGAATATTTGTTAAATACACTAATAATACTTTAATGTTACAGGTATTGGCCTATTCTTCCGAGATTTATGTTCGAGAAATCTGAGTATGGATGTAGTTCGTCGACTGCAAAATAACATAGTTACTGTACTATGTAATTTGGAGAAGATTTTTCCACCATCATTCTTCGATGTTATGGAGCACTTGACAGTTCATTTACCGCACGAAGCCGCACTAGGAGGTCCAGTTCAATTTCGTTGGATGTATCCGTTCGAGCGATTTATGTTTCATCTGAAGAAAAAAACCAAACAAAAAGCTCGACCGGAGGGTTCAATTGTGGAACAATACATCAATGAGGAAATATCGTTCTTCACTTCATACTACTTCGAGCCACATGTTCAAACGCGGAGTAGAAATCCAGACAGATATTTTGATGGTGGTGTGGCGTATTCATATCCAGTACCAGATGTTCCGGACATATTTTGCGGAATTGGTCGAGCTGCTGGTAAGGCGAAAGATATATGGTTATCACAACGAGATCTTCATATCGCACATACATATGTTTTATTGAACTGCGAATATCTACAGCCTTTTGAAAGGTAAAATCTCATAATTAACTATGGTTATCACAATGACAATTTTGTTTATTGTTATAATATTTGTAGAATTTTGTTTCTTTTTATAGGACATTTGAGGATATATTGAAGAATACATATACGAACATTGATGATTCTCAGCTCCAAGAACTTAAAGAAAAAGATTTCTCGACATGGATGCGACAATATGTAAGTAATGAAATTTTACATAAATAACTTTTATAATATTCTGACGATGTGTCTAAGTTAGTACATATGTACTGCAGGTTGAGATGGGCAATCACCCGTTGTGGCTACGAGATCTTGTCAAAGGACCGATTGTGAAAGTTATGAGTTGGCCTATGTATTTTACACGTGGTTATAATTTTCACACTTACGATCATGGAAAATTGAAGTCGACGATGAATTACGGTGTATGTGTGAAAGGTGAAAGCTATTGTGCATCGGTCGATGAACCAGATTTTTATGGGATTTTAAAGGAAATTTTGCAATTGGAATATCCAGGTATAGAAAACAAGTTTAAAACAATGTTATCCTTACCACATATGTCATTTTGAATATTGACTCATATTTTGATATTTTTTGTAGGTTATGTCGGTTTAAAAGTGATGTTATTTCGATGTGATTGGTTCGATCCAGTAATCGGTCGCGGAACAAGAGTAAACAAACTAGGCGTTGTAGAAGTTAACTCCACACGAAGATATGCAAAATACGAGCCTTTTATTCTTGCGTCACAAGCTGATCAAGTTTGTTACGTTTCCTATCCGCATATTAGAAGATCTTCAGGTTGGCGTGTCGCAATGAAGATACTTCCGAGGGGCAAATTTATCGACAACACAGAACAACAACAATTGCCAATGCAACAACAAATGACCGAGATTATTGCTATTGACGATGTACGCGTTGAAGAACTTACGCATGGTGAAATGGAGGAGCTCGAAAGAAACGAAGATGATATTCATGATGAAGATATAGAAGATGTAGAATTTGAATCAGATACGGAAGATTCGACGGAACAATTGTGTGACTCTGATGATGAATCATGTTAAAACGTTTACGAATTGTTTTTCATATACTTTTTAATGATTGTTTCTATTTTCTCATGTTAAAACGTCCCGATCTATCGTCCCGATTTAATTTTTTTTATAACGATCCACATATATACGAGGAACCGATTTGTTTATAACGATCCACATATATAACGATTCACAAAAACCGATTAAATTTTTTTTATAAAAAAAATTTTGGAAACGGACTCAGCCGTCTCCAATTGGAAACGGGCTCAGCCGTCTCCAATTGGAGACGGAAATTATACGCCCGTCTCCAATTGGAGACGGAATTTTTTACCCGTTTCCAATTGGAGACGGAATTAATTACCCGTTTCCAATTGGAGACGGAATTAATTACCCGTTTCCAATTGGAGACGGAATTAATTACCCGTTTCCAATTGGAGACGGAATTAATTACCCGTTTCCAATTGGAGACGGAATTAATTACCCGTTTCCAATTGGAGACGGAATTTCGGCGCCCGTCTCCAAATTTTAATCACGTTCGAGCCCTCGTTTCTCTCTGCCGTTCGT
>CM071865.1:5123807-5201247 GCA_036759665.1 Gynandropsis gynandra | reverse complement strand
TGGGATAAGATAATTTTAGATGTCTATCTTATCAAATTCCAGTTGTTTGAATTATATTGATTTGTGATACATGGAAGGAATCGGGACGTTTGCCAAGTCCGTGACCGCCATGATTCGGTCAATTTAATTCTTATAAAATTATGACTCGTATATATGATCATTTAAGTGAGCTCAACGATTTTATATATACTTGTCATATATGAATCAAGTGGGAGAATGTTAGAAATTTTATTCTAACGTTGATTCATATAATGTAAATATTTGATAATTGTTATTGAGGTACACACAGTGATGATTAGTGTTGTAATGAGGAGATAGTTATCGGTGAAAATCCCTCCGTGTCAATCCGCATAATTTGAAATCAAAAGAAAATTTTGAAAATAATTACAAGTTTGATATTGATTTGTAATTATTATAAGTTAAAGGACATGTCCAAAAGACATGTCTTTAAACTCATGTCTTTTTTTATTTATTTAAATGAGTTTTGTTTTTTTATTACGGTGGATTAATCACAACACAAAAATATTACAAAAAACAAAGAAACAAAAACATATAATTTTCTTATATTATCAAAGAGAATATTGAGGAGGAATTGGTGTGGAAAAAAAGAAAAATTATACTGACAAAATATGGATTCGTCAAATAAATCATCAATAATTCTTCGTATTTATAAATATTTACTTGGTTGATTTAATCTACAGGTAAGTTATCCTTAATTATTTTTGTATATAAAATTATCGAATTTCTTACAACATTCTCCATAAAGACCGGTTTTTTCTCTTCTCCATATATATATATATATATATATATATTATCCTTCTACTTCTCTTATGGCAAAAAGAAACTCAATGATAATCTCCTTCTAAGATGATATATAATGAATAATTTGTAGAATTTTTGAAGAAAAAACTCGCATATTCTATTTAATTCGATTTCACTGTGACATTTTTTAAAAGAACATGTTTTTTTCGTAAAGAAAAAAAATGGGGGCGAATATTCTAAAATAATAATATCAGTTCAATTTGGGATACATCCATAATAGTGGGGTCATAAATGATATTTTCCGCAAAACTTTCCTTATCCAATAAACCCAGAAATCCGTCCGACTCATCCGCCAAAACCCTTCCTCGTAGCTTCGCCATGGAGTCACTCCTCCAGGCTTCCTCGTCTATGTTGCCCCTGAGACCCAGGATCTATGCCCAAGATTCGATCTTCAATGCGGAGCGCATCTATTTCTTTCACAACGTCGGCCGCAGAGGATCGAAATCTTTTCCGGTGATCGCGGCGGCGAAGAAGAAAAAGAACAAGAAGAACGACACTCATAGCTTCGTCCCCAGACCCGACGAATCCACCGGTCCTTTTCCCGAAGCTGTTCTCCTCAAAGAGGTTAGGGTTTCTTCAACATTGTCACTTACTGCCTAGGGAAGTTGAGAATTTTGACGTTTCCTCGTTTTGATAGCGAAAACTCGTTGATTATCCGTTTTCGATCCAGAGAATTATTGGTGGGAATCATAGAAAGGTCTTAGGTTTCGGAACTTTAAAATTTCAGGAGAAACTCGTATGGTTGTACTTCTCTTGCAATCTTCTCTTGAGCATGTCGAATGTGGGAAATTCACCAATGCCTGTGAAGTTAGGGTTTTAAATTTGTTCGAATTGCTAAATCTATAAAAAATTGTTATCTGCAGTGGCCATTGTTACCTCTCGCTCTTACCCTTACTGTGTTGATGTTATTTGATAATGTTCAAAGAGAATCTGTCTATTGTATGAAGAAGGAAAATAAAAACACCCTTTATGAACACATAGCATTATCATCAAGTTTTAACTCACCAGAATGAATCTTCAGTTAAAGTTCAACTGAAGTTCTGTCTTCGTCTGAGAAGAGTTATGACTATATCACATTAAGAGCTGATGCTAATGCTATGTGTGACTTTTGGCAGAAGAGGGTCCAAGAGGACGGAAAACTAGCTCCTGAGTTTGCAGATGCTGAAGAAAGTATATCACAATAACACAAAAGATTGCTGATTTCTTTGTTAAACTGAATCATTGCATATTATGATCACTTTTCTTACTACTATTTCACAGAGGAACTATACGAGTTTCTAGATCTTCAGCTTCAGAGTGCCTTGAACGAGGAAATAAGTAAGTTCAGTTCCATTAACTTCCATTAATCCTTCGACCTTCTACATGTAGCCTTGTTGTATTTCTACTGTTAACTGATTTCTGTACGCTGCATTTGATGATTTTGTACAGTGCGGCACTATGAGGTGGTGTATCTCATTCATGAAAAACATGCAGAGGAGGTTGAGAGCGTCAACCAGAAAGTACAAGGTAACATTTTTATGTGAAGTTTATATCTTCATCAACTTGTTCGCTTTGCCTGACCATGTCTTTCCAACTTAGTAAGTAGCTGTAGTGTGTTAAGAAACTTAAACGGGGGATTATCAATGAAATTGGGGTTTGTTTTGGTTATATTCAGATTTCCTGAAGGAGAAGAAGGGGAAAGTGTGGAGATTTAGTGATTGGGGTATGCGTAAGCTTGCATACAAGATACAAAAAGCAGATTATGCCCACTATATACTGATGAACTTTGAAATAGAGGCCAAGTACATAAACGATTTCAAAAGCCTGTTGGATAAGGACGAAAGGGTGATTAGACATCTTGTGATGAAACGAGACGAGGCCATCACTGAGGACTGCCCTCCCCCGCCTGAGTTTCACTCTGTTCGTGCGGGTATGGATGATGATGATGAGTTTGATGATGATGATGATGAGTTTGATGATGAGGAGTTTGAGGATGATGAAGAGTATGAAGAAGATGAGGACGGTGTTACGGTTTTATACGAATATGAAGAAGATGAGGATGTTGTTGGAGCCAGTACAAGAGAAAGCCAGACAAGTGTTAAAGCCGGTTAAGGTATAGCTGTTGGAGATCAGTGTAGTGTAATAGCTACTTGAACCGGTGAAGTTACAAATGGGAAACTGGTTCAATTGGGTTAACGAAAAGGAATAGCCGGTTTAGGGTATATATGATGTGTCCTTTATGTAGCATTACCAAACCACATGATGTCTATGTGTCTCTTTCAACAACAAAAAGAAACGAAGGGTGATGTCATGGACATTGTGTGAATGTGTTTCTCCATTATTTAATAAAAGCTTGAACCGGAAAAAAGAAAAGAATGGACGTCTAAGAATATCATCAAAAGATTGCTTGTCATTTACTTATTTGGAATCTTTTAAATCCCAAATTCACGATCATTTGAACCAGTTTTGTAGTAATTGAGGAAAAGATTGATCCTTCACTCGCTCCTTTTCTTTCTTCTATAAATAGTGAGCGAGCGAGTGTTGAAGAAGTCAACATTCCACGTGGAACTCACCTTCGCTTTCCCAAGATCCACGTGGCAGAAGAAATCACATTCATAAAACACAAAAAATAGAGAACGAGAGAGCAGAGAGTAGGGAGGAAAAGAAATGGAAGAAGAAAGATGGAGAAGAAGAGGATTAACATTAGGGTTGCTTTACGTGTGTATTCATCTCCAAATGACGTCATCTTTGTCGGTGAATGTGTCGCATTGTCCGGGCGACATGAGATTGTTGGAATTCCCGTTGAATTTGGAGTATTTGGAGGCAGAGATGTTCTTGTACGGAGCATTGGGGTATGGTCTTGACAAAGTGGCTCCTCACTTGACCATGGGAGGCCCAACCCCCTTGGGTCCCAAGAAAGCCAATCTTGATCCTCTCACTAGAGATGTCATTCTTCAATTTGCTTGGCAAGAGGTTGGTCACTTGAGGTAATCAATATTAATATTATTCATCGTCACATTACATGAACTCCTCCCTTCTTTCATTTTGGTTTTATAATTGTAAATTAAAAAAAAAACAGGGCAATAAAGAAGAGGGTGAAAGGGTTCCCAAGGCCACAATTGGACTTGAGTGAAAGAGCATTCGCCAAAGTGATGGATGAAGCCTTTGGGAGGCCGTTGGTCCCTCCATTTGACCCTTACTCCAATTCCATCAATTTCCTCATCGCCTCCTACTTGGTCCCTTACGTTGGTCTCACTGGTTACGTCGGTGCTAATCCTAAGCTTCACTGCGCCTCCTCCAAGAAGGTTACCCCTCCATCCCCCATTATAACCCAAATTTCATCATCATCATTACCAATCTTATGAAAAAGTTTCCTGTTAAGAGTTTCAGTTGGTGGCGGGACTGTTAGCGGTGGAATCAGGACAGGACGCGGTGATAAGGGCATTGTTGTACGAAAAAGCGAGATTCAAAGTTCACCCATATGGGATCACGGTTGCAGCGTTTACGACAAGGATCTCGAGTCTTAGAAACCGATTGGGAAAGGGCGGGTTGAAGGACGAGGGGCTGATCGTGGCGAGAGCAGAAGGAGCAGAAGGAAGAGTGGCAGGGAACATCTTGGTGGGAGATGAGTTCTCCATTGCATATGAAAGAAGTCCAGAAGAAATATTGAGAATAGTGTATGGGAGTGGGAATGAGAGTGTTCCTGGTGGGTTTTACCCTCATGGAGGTGATGGCCAAATAGCCAAGTCTCATTTGCCTCCTCCAATTTAAGATTCTATTGGAATCTCTTCTTCTGATTTCTCTCCATTAACTGAATAAACAAACAATCCGTACAACAAACACTGTCACTAACGAACGCATCATTTCATTTTGAATTCATCGCAATTTTTACCTAACACCTCCGCATCGTATCAGTTTAAGCTATCTTTTGGAAGACCTCTCATCATCATCATCATCGCCGACTTCGTCATTGTCCTTGGCAGCTCTCTTTCGCTTCGGTGGATCCTCGGATTTCCCAATGGCGTCATCACCACCATCGTCTTCTTCGTCATCTTCATCGAGGTCCTCTTCCTCACCATTCTCCTCGGGTTCAAAATCACTCGCATCTTCCTCATCTTCAGCCCGAGCGACTGGTCTCACTAGGTACTCTGTCCCGAGATCCTCCTACATGTTCCACAGAATATCACAACATACGATATTTGTCTTTGGATTAAGCAGGTTTAGTCTCCTTCCACGGAAAATTGAAAGCAAGTGGCGCAGAAAACCTAGATCTATAATTATATCACCATGTCTGCGTCGTAAATCAATTATCCAGACAAAAAAAAAACTAGAAAATTGAGGGAAACAAAATGAAACTCTAGATAGTTCAAATTTCAGAATGATACCTCTTCCTCGTCATCATTGTCACTATCTTCTTCTTCATCGTCTTCTTCTTCTTCTTCTTCCTCGTCTTCCGCTGACTGTGCTGGCGGCTCACCGGAGGAGTGCAGCACCTGCACCTCGTCATCGTCATTTTCTTCTTCTTCTTCTTCATCATCATCATCATCATCATCATCATCTCCTTCCTCATCATCGTCGTCTTCGTTGTTACCTCCTTCACTGCCGTCTTCGTCGTCGGAACTTTCTTGTTCTCCGGCTTTTGCTTCTTCATCAGCATCCCCATCGCTGCTCAGAACCTGAACCTCAGGTTCCTCCTCGAACTTCTTATCATCTTCAACGAGCGTCATGGTACCACAGAAGCAATGTTCGACAAGAAAAACTAACTTTCTTAGGAAAAAGTTGCCAAGAAAATTTGATAGATAGAAGGGAGTGAGGGAGGGAAGAGAAACGGAGGCTTCGACTAGCACTAGCAGTGGCTCCAGGGAAATCCGATCTCAGCCGTGAAATGGGACAGTCTCGAGGATGGATGACGTGGCAAGTGATCGGACGGTTAGAGTGAGAGAACAACGTGGTTTTTTGTGGAAGATAGGGAAAAGATGCCGTCTGGTCTGGGGAATAAATAAAATAAAAATATATTTGTCATTATGACAACATTAAAAGGCTAATGGACTTCCACGAGAGGATAATAAATGAGGGAGAGGATAATAAATGAGGGTAATGGACTTCCACGAGAGAATAATAATAAATGAGCCCTCGACGAGGCCCGATTATACCTCCTGAAGTTAGCCACCGAGTGTCCCGTGATGAACTGAAAAATTAGGGCTTCAAATTATTGCTCCCATTTAAATTTATCTTAAAAATTATAATATTTATAGATTTGAACTTGGATTCGAAATTTAAAATTAAAATAATTGTGGGTTTCAATTCGATTTTCGATCTATGAACCATAAAATAAAAGGAATATATATAATATTTTATTATTTATCAGTACAAAATTAGTTGTTGATTTGAGTTTAGGTATAGATAGGCACCGAATAAAGTTCTCATTGTAATCAATATATTTTTCTGTTACAAATTCATATATAATTTAAATTGTGTTGAAAATTTTATGGATTTTATTAGTTTTACGGATACATTCATATTTATGGGGTTGAATTTAGATAGCATTTTATTCATATAAAAAGAATTCGGAGTTCAATCAGTTATAATTAATACAATCAAAACCTAAAAAATGTTATTATTTTATTTCCACTCCATGAATAACACAAGCAATAAAAAAGAAAAAAGAAGAAGAAAGTGAGAGATTAAATAGAAGAAAACAATAGTTTGATAAGATCGGAAGCCATAAGGGCGAGATCATGGAGAGCTGAGTAACGTTCTACCATTGGAGACTTTCCTCCAAATTGTTTTTCGCAATTCAAAGTCTTAATGGCCACATTCTTCATCTCATTCATTGCCTCAAAATACCTTTTAACCTTCAGAGCCGAAGCCTGCCGTATCCCCCTTTCCACCACTCCTCCATATTCTTCCACGCATGTCCCGTACCTCTCGTACTCGCCTCGTTCATTCCCAACCTTCTTCAAAACGTCTATAAGATATTCCAACGTCTCTTTTGCCGTCTTCCATGTTTTCTCGATCGAGATTATCCCCAATCCTTCGTATATACGTACATACATACATATAAATCAGTTTTATACTTGGTCTAAGAGATATTGGTATGTTATCCTAAATCATATATCAATTATATCATTTATCATACATTTTTAATTATTCCAAAGTATCAAAGTTATTACATATAACATTAATCATAAACTTTTATATATAATTTAGATCAAAACCTCTTTATATAGATAATATTTTTGGAGTATCTTAAATATATATAAAAACACAAGGTTAAGTCAACAGTACACTTTTGATTAAAAATAAAGGTTAAGTCAAATTTTTATTCTTCTGAATTTTTTTCTCAATTTGTTGGTATTGTTAAATCTTGTGTTTCTCTATTACAAAACCCTTTTTTGGGTTCCACATGTAGGTCATTAGGACAATTTTTAAAAAATTATTTTATTATTTATTATTTTATTTTAATTTTAACTTAAAAATTTTATTTTTAAAAATTGTAGTTTTTGAAAATACAGTAAAATTATTAAAAACCTGAAAAATTAAAATTCAAAAAGTATATGTAATAGTTTCTTATAAAACATTAAATTATTCTGAATATTAAAAATGATTAAAAATTGAAATTAAATTGATAAAATTTTGATTAAAAATAATATAATAATTTCTAAATAATAATTAAATATATAGTATAATAATCTCTGCAATACTAGTATATATATATATATATATATAAAAGGGAGTAAAAGATATAGTGCCTTGGAGATCGGAGGTAAGACTTCGAGGATCCGAGTTGAGAGTGGAGAGACAAAGATTTGGGTAAGTGTTGAGTTTGCAGATTTGTTGGATAAGGTTTGGTCCTGAAGGACTCATTACTTTCGATTCACATGTCTGAATATACACGATTACAATCACCGCAACAATAAGCATCGCCTTCTTCATCTTCTTATCTCCATCAATTCTGTCTTTTCTATTCATTTTTATAAATATATGGAGATTTTGGTAACTATCTCTATCTCTCCATTTTTTTAAATACAAAGGTAACATTTTTAATGATTCCAAAGTATTAAACTTTGGTCGCTTACACCATTGACCATTCTCCGTCCAAAATCAAACTCCATTGAAGGCCTTTCCATATATTTCTTTTATAACTTTATTGGTTTTATATTATTTTAAGTAAAACCCTTATTAAACTCGACAATATTACTTTAGTCCTATTCTTTTTTCGATTTTGATCTTCATCTAAATCTCTACTTTTAGTATTCATTTCATTCTCCTAACTATCACAAATTTGCCTAAAAGTTCATCCATTAAATATCCATTAAAAGTCTCTTAATTTCGATATTCTAGGTTGAAATCCTCAAAATCGATCTAATTTTGGCCCGAATATAAATCGATTTTGACCCAATTTTCACTAATTTTGATCCGATTTTGAACCAATTACGACCCGATCAGACATCAAATGTTAATTTATATGAAATTATACGTGAATTTACTACACATGTAAATAATTAGTGTTAATATTTTGGATAACTATATCGAATTAATTTAATCAAATCGATTTAATTGATTTGAGTCAAAATGAAATACATTGTAGTTAATTACATCAAAATCGGATTGATTTTATTGGCATACTTTAGATGCAAATTAACCACCCCAAACCCAATTTTGAAATTGAAACAAATTAAATCGATTCGATTAACTCGATTTTCATCCAACTTCGACGCATTTAACAAAATCAAACCCAATATTTTACTCTTCAGTCAGGGCGGACTACTTGTTCGTTCGAATGCTTTTTCGTTTTAGATCCAGTTTTTCTGCTGTTCAAATATACCTTTTCTTTTTCTTGTTCCTTCGAGTGTCTATCTCTTTTTATATCTTTTTTTTTTTTTACCCGACTGGGCTAGGCCTTGGCTTAAGTTAAGGAGGTTCTTTGGGCAAGAATCTATGTCCTTCGTTTAGTTTGTAGCTTCTTTGGTTTTCCGTTTACCCACAACGGAGGAGCCATCCCCCACCAGGCAGGCGGCCACGGGTCATAACGCGACCCCTAGATACTAAAGGCGTCCTTGTGGTGATCTCGTAGTTCCTACGGGGTGGAGACGATGGGGTCGGTCCAGTCCAATAAGAAATAAGATCAATCAGGCGTGTGGGAAAGGCGGGGATTGCTTTCATGAACTCACAGAGCCCGAGGAAAATCCTAAGGATAAACTGTACTGTTGAGCTTACTTCGTAAGATAGCATTTCAGTCTGCGAGGGACACCCATTCTGGAGGGGAGAACCGTCCTTCATGGAGCCCGAAAGGGATGGTTTTATGTCAGCCATAGAAGTCCAAACTTATGGAATTGTTGATCATGTAGCGGTTTAAAAACAAAAATAGGAGAAAAAAATGCACCTGACCCTCTAAACATTAACATTTCAAAATATAAATGGTTTAAATCGAGTAAAAATGCAAAAAGAGGTTCAAAACCGAGTTAATAGAATCGGTTTAATTTATCCGAGCTAGACACAGTTAACTAACGCAATTCAATGTTGACTCGAAAATTATATGTGAATTTATTTTAACTAAAATAAATTCACATATAATTTTTTTAAAATTAATGCAATCGAGTTAAAATTGAGTCAAAAATCTAGTTAAAATTAAATTAAAACGGGTCAAAATTGGATTAAATTTGTGTCAAAATTTGGTCAAATACGGGTTAAATCGAATCAATTAACGAATGTTAACATATAGAATTTTAGACATATATAAGATAGTTAAAGAAAAAATAAGATTAAAGCTATAAATAAAAAGGAGAATCGGATGAAGTATAAATTTGAGGAGGAATCGGACTTAGGCAACTGGAAATATGCGGTTTTTCCATTATTTTACAGTCCTTGTAAAATCCATACAATACATTCAAATGGGCAGATAAAACCGTAATTATGCCTTATTTATTCAATTCCTTGCATCTTAAATAAGAACAAAAACAAAAACCCTTCATCATCATACCTCTTTCTTTCTGGTATCCCATTTTTCTCTCACTACATTGCATTACATAGCTGCCGAGGATGCCACTTAACGAAACATATTTCTCTCAGTTAAGTACAGTACAGTACATTACCTAGTAAACCGGCTCCACCGTCCGGTACGCCTGTCCAACCATAACCAATCGGTTAACGCTTCACGGCACAACTTCTTCGCCTTTTCTTCGGTATTATACAAACCCGATACATTACACACTCATTTCGGAGTAAACCGTAACGACATTTTCCGATTGGATCGAAAGAGAGAAATACCGTCCTCTGGCAAACCGCTATGCGCAATAACCGGTCCGGTATAAGCTACATTCGGTTCACTCGCCGATGGGTTTCCCACATGTTGGACCGGAACCAAACCTCCCTTCACCCTCACAGATTTCCCAAAGCTTTTTGAAGCTGTCGTCGACCACATTCCTGAAGAAAATGTTCAAAAATACAACATTAGATCAAATTGAAAGATTCAAGATCCAGTTATGGTAGCAACTCAATTACCTTGAAATATTATGACGAAACAGAAGATAATGGTGAAAACAGTGGCGAAGACATTGCTTAGGGACGAAGCAGTGGAAGCAGCCTTTACGTCTTTCATTTTCTTCAAAGCTCTCATCCGTTCTATCCTCGTCCGCTTCAGCATTGCTAACTCTGTGATCTCTTTTATCAGTTTTTGATCCGCCGCGTCCAATGACGGGCCGCGAGGTGGTCGTGGAGGCTTCGACGCTGATTTCTTCCGTTTCTCTTTCCTTCCACTCCTTCCACAGCTCGGTTTTTCTGTTTTTACCGGTGTACTCACCGTCTCTTCCCCGGTTTTCACCGGTTTATCATCCCCAAATCGACCTTGAACCGGTATCCCTTGCTTTTGAGGAGAATTTCTGTAATCCTCCTCCCGTTCTACCTTACCCTTCTCAAGATCAAACTCGAAATCTTTACTCATGGCGACAAAACCAGAAATTTGGAACCAAGATCGAAAGTTTAGCAGAACCCGAGATGATCAGACACTAAACCCTTAGATCAAATCCAATCCGAGGGCAGTTTCGGGAACTTTTTGAATCAAAAGGCGATGAATTTAAGCAGAAGAAACGTAGCCTGGCTACCTGGAAGTTTCGGGGTCAAGTTAATGTGCGATGTTGACCAAGATTTGAAGCAAAGAGAGACAGATACACGCAAATGTGTGTGGTAAAATAGCTTGCTTTGCAAGCTTGTGCCTCCTCTCCCTTCTTTTCTTTTATTAGCAAAAAAAGAGTGAACAGACAAAACAAATGAACTAAAGTTGACGCTTTTGCCCCTTTCTTCTCTGGTTGTGTTTATATAAATGTCTCAAATCTGCAAAATGAAAGGGCAGTCCTGATTGGTTACTACTATAATGATCACTCTAGCATATATGATATATATATATTGTATATGATAATAACAGTTTCATGTTCCATATAGGATTTGTATACAGAGAGAACAATCACAGAATAAGCAAGTAAACTCGAGATTTGAAGGAGGAAGAAACTGAAAATTTCCTGAGATTTTAGCTCATGATGATATGATGATTCCGATATTATGATTTTGATCCGAATATTTTATTAACATTATCATATGAAAATCGTATAAAATTGACTAAAAGAAGAAAAAAAATAAATCAACTCTGTCGAATAACATGATATCGATTATTGCAGAACAGGAAACAGATCTGAAGAACATCATAAAGAGCTTAATTATTTTTTTCCAAAAAATAGAAAAAGGAGAAGGAAAGAAGATTACCTTGAAGCGAAAGGGAAGGATACGCAGATCCAATGCCGGAGAGAAGGAACAGAGGCCGAGGAGGAAATGGCGGCTTGATTGTCCGAATTCAGACCCAATTATTAGAGAAATGGGTATAATTTAATTTAGGGAAATATACAAAATATATATACAAAATCAATCACCCAATTTCTTATTTTCCTTCTCAAACTCTCCGAGGAGGAGAGATCGAAATAGACAGAAATATTCCAAGATGAGATGCTTGCTTTTATATTATCATATATTTTCTTTATTTTTTATAATTATTATACAGCATATAACAAGTACATTGAGTTTACGCGTAAGGGAGAGACTAATTATGAATTTTAAAAAATTAATCAAAAAACAAAAGAGATTTGATTTCTGTTGGGGTTTTAAAATAAATAAAAACTAATAAATAATAAATGAAAAGGACATAAGATTTGAATTGAGTTGTGGGTTTAGGACATGTGTTGATCTAAATATAGCATGTGAGTTTTTCTCCAGCGAAGCTTCACACCGACAGAGAGAGATGGGATGTTTTTTCGTTAATATAACTTTTATTTATCCTGTATTATTTTTATATTTTTACTACCTTGATTTCCCAAATTTACGCCAATCGATGTCTTTTAAATAATCTTTTATTGATTCAAATTTTGAACTTCAGATTCTTTTAAATGATTTTAGGCATTAACTTCAAATTTTTAATTTTTTAAATTAAAAAAAATACAAACTATAAAGTCTTGCAAATCACCCCCAAAATATTGGTTATTATTATGTATTGACAAGTGAAATTAATGGAGTAGCCTCGAGTAAGTGCTGGTCGGACACTAATAATATCATCTATGCATATATTGTGTTGGTGACCATCATGGTTGCATCGTCCTTAAATCTTAATCATACTATTAAAAATATAATACAAATATATAAAATAATTTTAAGGTGTTATAATTATATATAAACATATTTGTTATTTTTTATATATAAAATTATAGCGTTATTTTAAAATTGACAATTATTATATATACATTATATATATATAATATTATTAATAATAAGAATAATATATAAGAAATATATATATATATGTATATTCATCGATTTATATTTAATTTTTTAACACATTATCATCAAGATCGTTCTAATTAATTAAGAAGATAAAAATACAATATTATACGTTACATATATTATTTTACGATCTCAATTTACAATCGATTTTGGCTTCGATTTGAATTCGATTTCAAATAAAAAATTTATATAGATATATTTTGGTCATAATATAAATATATCATATTATAAGTGCGGACTAAATCTCACGTATAATATACTATACTATATGATTCTGCGAGCTCAACCGCCGATCAATAATATTAACATTTATGAATATTGATTTATTATTTATTATTGTTATAAGAATGATTGAACCACCATTTTTTACGTTATATTTTATTTTGTTACTTATTTTATTTATGTGGAGGATGAAAAATTTCACCTCATTATTTAGACGGAATATCATATATACCCTCATAGGGCTAAATCGCTTCAAAAATATCATTCCCTAAAATAATTTTTTAATCGAAAAACTAGAGAAAAGACAAATTTACCCTTAATTTTCGAAAGTGAAAAAACCCATGTTCTGCAGTTTTTCGACGTGAAAAACTGTCAAACCGTGTCAAAAGCAAGAAAGAATAAGTGATTTCGAACTTGAGAGATATCGATTTGAAGTTGGCAAGAAGGAAATGGCTAGAATGAGCCGTAACTAGGGCTGGACATTACGGTTTGGGTTTTCAAAACCGAACTGAACCGAACTGAATTTTTGTATTTCGGTTCGGTTTGGATATATTTAAATTATCTGATTGGATATGATTATGTAAAACCCGTTGGACTCAGTTCGGTTCAGGTAATAACCGAAAAATATCGGTTATCCGATCGAGTATTAAAAAAATATAAAAAAATCTAGCCCCCAAATTTTTCTATCCTCACGCAAGTCTTCTTCTCCCTCATGTTGTTCATCTCTCTTCACGCTCTTCTTCTCTCTTCAGGTTGTTCTTCTTCTTTCTCTTTGGTCTTATTCGGCGATTTTACCAACTTATCGATTTCACGCGGAGATTTCACCCACCCATCGATTTTCCTGACGATTTCACCAACGATTTCATATTTAATTATGTTCTTTATTTGGTTATATCTAACTTTTTTTTACATAAGAGTGGTTTCATCTTAAATTTTGAAGAAACTGAACTAATATCTAAATGATAACCGAAATAATATCCAAATAATAACCGGACCAAATCAAATTAGTTAGAGTTCGAGTTATTTTGGTTATCATTTTTTTACATATAACTGAACCGAACCATATAAAACCGATCCGAACCGATTTAAATTTGGTTATAATATGGTTATTATTTATAGAAATCCGAATAAACCATACCCCTCATAATCGAACCGAAACCTGAACCGAAAACCGATTTGGCTAGGCCTAGCCGCAGCAGTGAAGAAGAGAGCACGAGTCAATCTTCAATGGTATCAATAAGTGTAAGTAGATCGATTTCTAGGGTTTTGCAGGTTGTCGAGTTGCACAATGGTTTATTGATTTAAAATGGTGTGAGTGTCAGTGAGTCTATTGAGTCTTAGTGAGTCGGTTGAGTCGCAAGAGTCGGTTGTCTCAGTGAGTTGGTTTGGGTCGCAATGGTCGCTTGAGTGTCACAGGGATTCTAAGTGTCGTTTGAGTCGGTTTTCTCAGTAAGTCGGTTTGGGTCGCAATGGTCGTTTGAGCGTTGTAGGGGATCTAAGGGTCGTTTGAGTCGGTTGTCTCAGTGAATCGATTTGGGTCGCAATGGTCGCTTGAGCATCGCAGGGGGTCTAAGGGTCGTTTGATTTGGTTGTCTCAGTGAGTCGGTTTGGATCGTAATGGTCGCCTGAGCATCGTAGGGGGTCTAAGGGTCGTTTGAGTCGGTTGTCTCACTAAGTCGATTTGGATGGCAATGGTCGCTTGAGTCGCATGGGTTGTTGAGTCGCATTGGTCGGTTGAGTCGCATTTGTCGCTTGAGTCGCATGAGTCTCAGTGAGTCAGTTAAGTGTCGTAGAGGGTCCGAGGTTCGTTTGAGTCGCATGGACCGGTTGAGTCGCATTGGTCGGTTGAGTCGAATATGGGTCGCTTGAGTCGGTAGAAGTATAATGTATTCTTAATTAATTGGTCATCTGTAGGTGGTGCCAAAGCTGAAGTTTGTGTATGAATTCAAGCACATGGACATAATGCCAAAGATCACCACCAAGTGTTATCCTCACGAGACAATAACGAAGTTGAGAGGAATCTTAGATGAATATAAGTTGTATTACTTCGAGAAGGAGTCACAATTTAAGCAGTTATTCCATTTCCAATGTGACTCCATATTGACTAAGGTTCAAATGTCTATTCTCCTAAATTACTCTGTGATTGTACGGGACAAGAAGGAGTTTTGGTTCGTCTTAAACGGTGTTCCCATCCAGTACTCTATAGTGGAGCACACACTAATTTCCGGATTGAAATACAAACTATATCTCAAACGATGGGAGTCCAAAAGGGTTGATACATTCATGCGAAAGAATTTTGGTCGTAGAAAGGTGACCCCCGCATAAAGCTTGTGAAGGCGAAGAATACAGAGGACTAGACGAGGTTGGCAACTTTGATGTTGTTGGCGCAAGTTGCGTGGGCGAAACAATGATGGAGATTGAAGACTCAGAAGATGAAGGAAGGTAGGGGTGGGCACCCTCGGGTACCCGCCAGATTCTTAAGTCTCGTATCCGAACCCGTCCCGCACGAGTAGTTCATTATATTACCCGTACTCGTACCCGCAAGGCACGAATACTCGACTTTCGGGTACCCGCAAAAACCCGCCATAAGTTTCACAACCCGCGGGTACCCGTCCCTTAATTAAAAATTAAGGTAAAAACAAAGAAAAATCTCAAAATCTCACATTCAATATACAATATACAATATACAAAATACAAAAGAAACTACATACAAATCGCAAAAAATAGATCTAGACATAAACCAGAAGCATAAACCATACAAATCTAGCATCTAAACTACATACAAATCTAGCATCTAAACATAAACCAGAAGCAGAAACAAAAGATAGAGATATTGAAGAACAGAGATCGACGCACGGCGAACGGAGACGCGCTGCGAACGGAGAGCGACGCACCGCGAACGGAGAGCATGCGCGGCGAATGGAGAGCTGTGAGCGGCGAACGAAGAGCGACACACGGCGAACGGAGACGCGTTGCGAACAGAGAGCAACGCACGGCGAACGGAGAGCATGCACGGAAATCGGAGAGGTGTGAGCGGCGAACGGAGAGCATGTGCGGCGAACTGTGAGCGAAAAAAGAGGGAGGAAAAGGGCATGAGAAATAGAGAGGAAAGGGGTATTAGAAGGAGAGAGATGAAAGCAGATAAGAGAGAGAGAGGAAAGGGGCATGAGAAATGGAGAAGAAAGGGTAGACGGCAGAGAGAGTCAAGGGTATTAGAGATAGGTAAAGAGGAAGGAGTTTAACCTAATGGCATTTAGGTAATTTATAAAAATACTAGGGGTAATTTTTGTAATTTATTAAAATATTAGGGGTATTTTTGTAATTTTTCTCGGGTACCCGCGGGTACCCGTTCGTGAAAATAAATTACCCGTCCGAACCCATACCCGCGGATAATAAAAAATATTACCCGAACCCGAACCCGCACCCGCGGGTACGAGTATTTTTTTGCGGGTTTGGGACGGGTTATGCGGGTTTTTTCCCACCCCTAAAGGAAGGGTAGGTGTTGCTAAAGGTTATGAAGAAAGAGATAGTGATGCTGAAGCTGAAGCTGAAAGAGAAGGTGAGGATGAAGCTGAAGGAGAAGAAGCTGCAGTCCGTTTGACACTGGAGCAGAAATTAATGAAGGAAATAAAAAAGTCGGAGAAAAGAATCACCAACGCCGTAAAAGATCTTCTAATGGATGTCGGGTTTTATTTGCCTAATCCAAAAGCACAGGCAGCAAATTCCAAAGGTGCTGAAAAGGTAAAATCAAAATCTATCGAGAAAGATGCGAGCACCGCAAACCAATCTTTCGGCACTGTTAGAGATGATGATTTTGAATTCCTTCAACGTCCATATCGAGTGTCAAGAAAAGAGCCAAGCGAAGAGCCGGTTGATGAATTCCTTCAACGTCCATATCCGATGTCAAGAAAAGAGCCAAGCGAAGAGCCGGTTGAGTCAGAGTTTGAAAATGACTCTAGAGATGGTTCGGAAGAGGATTTGACAAATATTTCGAGATTAGTTGAAAATATCGCATCTACCGCCACCATTCCTCTAACTGAATACATTTCCGGAGAGGTTACTACAGTCGTTGCTCCTGATGAAGTTCCACCAAGTAAGTAATAAATAGTGAAAAAGTTCATTTGAGTCAATTTCCATCGAGAGTCGGCATGGGTCGCAAGGGTCGCATGGGTCGCAAAAGACGTATAAGTCGCACGGTCGTATAAGTCACACGGCCGTATAAATCGAAGGGTCGCATAAGTCGATGGGTCGTTAGAATCACATGTGTCACATAAGTCACACGATCGTATAAGTCCAAGGGTCACATATGTCGCACGGTTGTATAAGTTCCATGGGTCGCAAGATCGCATATAATGAATGAAGTAATTTTATGTGGATTCTCCAGTGGTTACTGTCGATGAAGACGCCGACGAAGAAACTATAGTGGATCCTGTCGAAGAGGCCCCATCGAAGAATAAGGAGGTTCCTTACGAGGTTACAACACTGGATCCTTTCGAAGAGGTCCCCTTTAAGGATAAGGAGGTTCCACCAAGTAAGTACGGTCTTTTGAATCACAAAGGTCACATTGTTCGTATGGGTCGAATGGGTCACAAAAGGTCAAATGCGTCGAATAGGTCGAATGGGTCACAAAAGGTCGCATAGATCGTAGGTCCGCATAGGTCGCAGGGTCGCATTGGTCGCCATATGTTTAATGAAGTAAATTTTATGCAGGTGCTAGACCTTTATTGAAGGAGTCTGGGGCATATGTTGAACCTCCGCTAGTATCTAAACGAGTTTTAAGACCACGGAAGGCATATGTTGAACCTCTACCGGCGAAAAGAGCAAGAATAGGGCGAGAAAAAGATATTGGTGGAGTCCAAGAACCCGGAAAGAAGGTTGTTCAAGAACCCGAAAAAAGTGGTTCAAGAACCTGATAAAAAGGTGGATGAAGAACCTTCATTCTGGTGGAAGCCCTAGGGGTTAGAAAAGGACTCGATAACTCGATAACCTTCTTTCATTGACGCAAGCAGTGAAAGGTTGACTGCTCTATATATGTTCCTGACGAAACCTGGACATGAGAGCTGGTGGAAATCTGATTTAGATACTCCCCGGGGGCCAGGATTTTGGGAGATTATATTAAAGCCCGATGTATGGCTGGAAGATGATGCAAGTTTTTTAAACCCGAAGTCACAGAGGTCATTTTGTGTCATATGTATTCATCTGTGTTATTTTTTTTATTTTTTGCAGCAATTGGAGGAGGCGTTGTTGATGCAGTATTATCGCATGAAGACATTCCCCGCGATATTTAAAAAACTTTATGTTTGTCCTGTTCTTTTCATGCAGATCCTCAAGTTGTGGTCGTACGAGAATATGGATACTTTGCCGGAATTTCTTAGTGATTGTTTGAATGACAAGTATTCCTTCAGAAGTACGGAACCAATGAGTGATTTTGAAGACTTTGTCTCGGTTCTAAACATTCCATCGCGCAATAATATATATAGGATGTCATTGGGTAGCCATCAAAGCGGATTTCAAAACCCGATGCATCACGATATACGACTGCCAGCTGAGGATTAAGAAAATGCATATCGATCCGGAGGTTTCCTTGTTTGGCTTCCGGAGTAGATGAATGGAAATATGAGTATTATGAAGGTCTAAAACAAAACAAAAGCGGGAATGACTGTGGTGTTTACTCCTACAACTTCGTAGAAGCCTCGGTAATGAAAGCACGTAATGATTTGTACTGCATTTGCGACGAAAATGTTCTTTCCATACGTGAGAAGATTGGAGCTGAGGTATTTAGTAATGAAAAATATATCCTTCCATCGTGAGATTAACTTGATATCTGGTACATTGTTATTTTTTAAATATTTGGTACATTGTTATTTTTAAAAATTTTTTCATAATAATAAAAGGAGTTGCAGGGGTAAAAGGGTCACCGGATCAAGGTCGAAAGGGTACAATGGTCCGAGGGTTGCAGGGATCCGAGGGTCGCAAAGGTACAAGGGTCGCAGATATTCAAGGGTCGCAGAGATACACGGGTCGAAGAGTTACAAAGGTCATTCGACCCTTGACCCTGCGATCCTCGGACCCGTGCGACCTTTTTATCTGTGCGACCCTTGTATCTGTGCGACCCTTATACCTCTGCGACCCTTGTATCTCTACGACCCTCGGACCCTTTATTATTTACAAATACAATTATTTACAAAGAATAAGAATAATTTATTATTTCTTATTTACAAATATAATTATTTACAATAATATGAATAATTTATTATTTATTATTTACAAATAATTACAAATAATATGAATAATTTATTATTAATTACTTACCAATACAATTATTTACAAATAATTGACTCAAATCTCTGCGACCCGTGTCCATCTGCGACTCTCAAATCCGTGCGACCCATGTCCATCTGTGACCCTTGTCCATCTGCGACCCGTGTTCCTCTGTGACCCTTGGACTCCTGCGACCCTTGTCCCCTTTTGACCCTTGTCCATCAGCGCCCCTTGTTACAATAATAGTAAATCCACAAAAATATCGATATTAACAATAATACTTACTATTGAATAATTGTAAAAAAACCAAACAAATACAAACATGAAGTTCAAGTTCAAAAGAATGTTCTTGTTCAAATGAGGTTTAGACCAATCAAAATACAACTGAAATCTAATTCTTTATTGTGAGGCCCTCGTTGAGGAAAAAACTGAAGCATTGGTGTTGGTCCATCGGAATACAGTTCGACTTCGAGGGTACAACCCTGGGTCAGTCCATGGTCTTAACAAAACTTTCTCCAACCCCTTTTGATGGTAGCACCCCCATGTGCCACGAGCCTTAGATATGCGGTCCACAGTAGTCTGTATCCTTTCATGAGATATTTTTTACATCGTCTATGGTGAAGACCTTTCGACCTCGCAAATCCTATCGGAAGTGTCTGCGACATCCGTAGAAAGGAATAAAAATCGTGAAAATCCTTACCCAAGTCACGACATCACCTAAGTTCGTATTGAGGTCACTTACCAATGCGTCTACAGTCAGATTCGAACGAGTGACTGAACCACTGTGACCATCCTCTGAGCAGGATTGGCAAAGGTGACCTGAAAGACCATGTCACCTTCGTGCGGAAAAGTAAGTAATCCCCAACACGTAAGTGTAGGTCGTTGGAGAAATCTTTCCACCCATCAGTGAATCTGGAGCCATCCAACTTGACTTTCCATGTTCTGTTAGACACATTCCATTTAAGAGTTGTCGTGTTGTTGTCCCTCGTTTTCCTGTAAATATAATCATCGAAGAAGATCTTCGGGATGTCCTGTAACAAAAAACGAACACGAATGTCAAATATGTACATTCTCTACATGTAACATACTGACAGATGAAACAGATTATAATGTAGTTCTCCATATAGCGCGGAAAAATCTCTCTGAAAAAATGAGAGAAATGTGGCATTTTCGGCAAAATTTGATGGAAGATGTTGAGAGTTAGAGAGAGTATGTCGTTATTATAAAAAAGGAAATTGAGATGAGAGTTAGAGAGAGAGTATGTCGTTATTATAAAACCCTGATATCGAATCGCCGTCAGATGGAATTCGAAAAGATATGACTGCAGAAGTACAAGGGTCGCACACATTACATTTTTTAAAATTTTTTCAAATTTGATGAAAAGTTCGGCGGAAATTTTGGTGACGGAATTTTCGGCGGGTCGCATGGGTCGCATATATGCGAACTTGACGGATTTATGGGTTAACAATTATAAAATGTCGAAATCAATCAAAACAATACATTTATAACATCAAACTATTTAATGCCAATTGAGGGACACATGGGTCGCATGGGTCGCACGGTCACATATAAGGATCAATAAATACGAAATCGAAGAATTTACGGATTTATAATGATAAAATGTCAAAAAAACAATCAGAATAATACATTTACAACGTCAAACTAATTGATGCCAATTGAGGGTCGCATGGGTCGCACAGTCACATATAAGGATCAATAAATGCGAAATCGATAAATTTACGGGTTTATAATGATAAAATATAAAAAACCAATCAAAATAATACATTTACAACTAGGGGTGAGCAAAAAACCCGCATAACCCGTCCCGTCCCGAAACCCGTCCCGTACCCGCAAAAAATTACTCGAACCCGCGGGTACGGGTTCGGGTAATTTAATTTAAATACCCGCGGATTCGGGTTCGAGACGAGTTTTTTATTTTATATGTATTACTTAAATACCCTTATTTTTTATGGATATTACCTAACTACCCTTAGGTTAAACCTAACCCTTTCTTTCTTTTTCCTCCAGCCTCCCTAAGCTTCCCTCCTCCTCTCAACCTCTCTTTCTTCCTCCTGCAAAGCAAACGGCCGCCGTCCGCTCTCCCTCTTGCTCGCCGACGGCCACCCACTCGCTCCCTCTCCTGCTCGCCGATGGCCACCCTCCCACTCCCTCTCCTACTCGACCGGCGGCTCCTCTTCCCTCTTCTCTCTCCTCGGCCGCTCTCCCTCCTACTCGCCGATGGCTACCCGATCGCCGATGGCTTCTCCCTTTTCTTCCTGCACTACCGTATCAACCGACGGTCGATCACCCGCTCTCCCTCTTGCTCGCCGATGGTCACCCGCCAGCTCTCTCTCTCTTGTTTGATCGGTGGCTCCTCTAGCCTCTTCTCTCTTCTCTCTCCTCGACCACATAGTCTTTCCTCTTCCTCGTGTGAGACGGGTACTCGCAGGTTCCGAAAATTTTGGCGGGTTTTTGCGGGTACCCGAACAGCGGGTACCCGCATCTTGCGGGTACGAGTACGGGTATTAAAATCCATTACCCGTGCGGGACGGGTTCGGGTACGGGTAATAAGAATCTCGCGGGTACCCGCGGGTGCCCACCCCTATTTACAACGTCAATCGATGCTTAAAACAGATTATGACCCATGTCTCCCTAGTTGAGTTGTGTATAACCAATTTCTGTGTTTCAAAAGCGATAGTAATATTTTAAGAACTCGTCGGATGAGTTTGATAAATTTCAAAAAAATACATTCAACTTTTTTTTCAAATGCCGATATTATTTATATTATTGTCTATATTAATTCTAAATTAGACGCATACAACTCAAATATTGATAATGACATGGGTCGCATGGTCGCATATAAGGATCAATACATACGAAATCGAAGAATTTACGGGTTAACAATGATAAAATGTCAAAATCCAATCAAAACAATACAATTACAACGTCAAACTAATTAATGCCAATTGAGGGTTAAATGGATCGCATGGGTTCTAATTTAAAACAATTGAGGGTCGAATGAGTCGAATTATAATGAAGAATTTATCGAATTATAATGATTCTAAATTAGACGTGGGTGGGAAGGGTCACATGGGTCGGAAGGGTCGCATTGGTCGCATTAGTCATATTTGTTCGCATGAGGTCGCATGAGTCGGATGGTAACTAATTTAATCCAATTGAGGGTCGCATGGGTCGAATTATAATGAAAAATTTATCGAATTATAATGATTCTGAATTAGACATGGGTCAAAAGGGTCGCATTGGTCACATGAGTCATATTTGTTCGCATGAGATCACATGAGTCAGATGGGTTCTAATTTCATCCAATTGAGGGTTGCATGGGTCGAATTATAATGATGAAAGTCACAAAAGGTTTAATCAATACAATACAAATAATATAGTATTACACAATCATTAACTAACAAACCTTTCTTTTTTTTGAAGTCGGCGTTGTCTCGGTTGTCACGTTTCAAACACTATCAGTGATGCTGGCTTTTGATATGGGGTTTGTGTCGACGAAGAAGACAGGGTTTGTCTCGACCAAAATGGAATTTGTATAGACGAAGAAGACAGGGTTTGTCTCGACAAAGATGGGGTTTGTCTCGACGAAGCACACGAGACTTGTCTCGATGAAGGTGGGGTACTTCTCCGAGCCTCACCGGATCCAGGATAACGATTCTCTTTAGGCGTTCCGCTTTGCCTTTCTCAGCCAGTATAGGAGATAGAACTGTAACTTCAGTCAATGGATGAGGAATGTCCCAATCACTGCAATCAAGCATCGAATACACGGTTTCTTGGTAAGTCGAACGCCATGGTATCTTGTGACCTTTACCAACCTTATGTGCTGTCGCATTTGCGTGACTGTATGGATACTTATCCACATCAAACATTTTGCATTCACATGTTCTTTTTTGAAGACTCACTACAAATCTTCTACCCATCTCATTTCTCACTTCATACTCATCACTCAGAATGTTCAATTCAATAACATCATACTTGGATGGCTATCCAAACCGTTCATGTAACGTTTTCTCACCGTAAAGTGTTAACTTTTGAGAATCACCCTATTGAATAATTCCACTGTCTTTCAAACAAATATCTAAAAGCCTTAGGATCGTAATGTTTTGTACTTCTTCAACGTTGAATTTATTGACTCGGCGCCATTAGTGGTTAATAAGTTGTACATTTACCCCTTATATTTGCATCTTGCCCACTTAACGGGATCAAGTTCCTCTTTCTCCAAATACTTTGCAACATTAGGATACTTGCGCAAAGGTCACAAAGGTCAAAACTGGCCACAAAGGTCACAACAGTCACAAGGGTCGCAGAGGAACAAGGGTCGCAGAGATACAAGGATTGTAGTGGGATACAAGGGTCGTAGGGGGTGAAAGGGTCGCAGGGGTACGAGGGTCGTAGGGGTACGAGGGTCGCAGGGATACAAGGGTCGCAAGGGCACAAGGGTCACAGGGGTCAAAGGGTCGCAAAGGGTACAAGGGTGGCAGAGGTGCAAGGGTCGCAGAGGTCACAAAAGTAAAAAAAGTAAAAAAAGTCATTTTTGTACCTGGCCTTCAAATCATTCAATAACACTTCAAATTCGTTCTTCGTGTATGCTGCTGCACATTTGAAGAACATTTCCGCCACAATATCACCCTTTGAAGTCTTTCTACCATGGCCTTTATTGACGTAGCTCTTTATATTTTGCGATATATGACGCGCACAAAAACCATGATCATCTTCTTTATACACTTGTTTCACTGCTTTGATCAAGCTTTTATAGCGATCGGATATCACAACGACATCACGTCCGTCCGGTATCACCTCTTCCAATCTTGACATAAACCACATCCATGATTCGTCCTTCTCTCTGTCGACTATTCCCCATACAATAGGATATTGGTGATGTTCACCATCTTGCGCGGTCGCCACATTCAATGCTCCCTTGTACACTCCTGTCAGAAATGCCGCATCCACAGAAACCACTTTATGCATGTATTTTCATCCCTTTATAGCCGTTTCGACAACCATAAAAAGGTATTTGAAGCTTTTCCCATCAATGTCGAGCTGAAGATTTGCGACAGATGCGAGATTTCTTTGTGTAAACATGTGCAACCATCCTGGAAGCCTCCTATAATGTTCAAAATCATCACCACGAATCTCCTTTTGAGCACCGCATTTGCCTCTTAATGCCATAAAATATGATACATTGGCAATGTATTTTGCTTTTACACATGCCATCAATTCTTTTGTTGGAGGTGTTTCATAATTTCCGGTATATTCCTCTTTCAAATAATTCTTAACCATTTGCGCTATCCCCTTTGTAGCTTCGGTCCATTTAGATACAGGTGAACAATTATAAATGGGATGGTGTGTTCTCACACTAAACCGTTTGGGATTCGGGATTGCTGCCACGAAGCTTCATATCAGATCTCAATGTTGTATATCTAAATGAAGCTTCGGTTGACCCCTTTCTTACAAATGCCTGTACATCCTTCTTGCTATCAAACTCTTGCTCAATTTTAAGATCCAATCCATCTTCGAACTCGAAAATATTATTTCCGCTATCGTGAACTACCATTTCCGAGTTTTTCTCACCATCACCATACTTATGCTCTGTTGGTACATCAGAATCAACTTTATTACTGCCACAAACAACTCCATCAACTACCACATTCATGGCACACCCACCATCTTCTCTTAACCCGCTTGTATGTTCATTATAAGAATTATCAGAATCCAAAATATTTATTGTTTCCGGATTACTTTTAACTCTACTTTTGTTATTTGGACCTACAATAACACAGTCATCATAATCTACAACACCTCGATCCTCACCTTCTTTAGCAATGCTTCCAAAAGCAGGAATTAGAGGCTCATTTTCCCTCTCAATTTCGATTTCACACTTCACACTTGCGGATTCTATCTCCACATACAGCAGTGGTCGAATTCCTCTTATGCGATTGAACATATAACAAATAAGATGCTTGTCATTCATTATATATGTTGGCTTCCTATTTTCACAAATATTGGGCAAATAGCTTAACTTCAACTTCGTTGTATTATTTTCCATCATCATCTTTGCGTATAACTCATCAATCAGTTGTTGGTACGTCAGACTAACAGGAGGACATAAGAAAAATACTCTCTGGTTTTCCTGAACTCTACCAACCCATTCAGATTCTCCATTTGGGGTTTTTCCCATTTACCATCATATAAACAATAAATCCGGTGATTTTCTAATCCACCGTATCCATTACCCCTGTAACAAAAACATAAAATGAGGGGTAAATTCTGTGACCCACTGGGATCGTGCGACTCGATGAGACTCTGTGACCCAGTGCGATCGTGCAACCCTTGTACCTCTGCCACCCTTGTACCTCTTCGACCCTTGTACCTCTGCGACCCTTTGACCCCTCTGCGACCCTTGTACCTCTGCGACCCTTGTACCCTTGTGACCCTTTGACCCCTCTGCGACCCTTGTACCCTTTTGCGACCCTTGTACCCCTCTGCCACCCTTGTACCTCTATGACCCTTATACCCCTTTACGACCCTTGTACCTTGACCTTTGTACCCATGCGACCCTTGGACCCCTGCGACCCTTTGAACCCTTTGCGACCCCTTTCCCATGTGACCCTTAGACCCCCTGCGACCCTTTGACCCCTTTGCGACCCCTTAACCTCTGTGACCCTTGGACCCCTACGACGAACTTTGATCCCTTCGACCCCTCGATGAGACTCTATGATCCAGTACGACTGTACGACTCTGTGACCCAGTCACTAATTGCGATTATTTGACATTTCAATAAATATGACTCGTTTAGACTCGTTTTCAATAAACGAGTCTTATATTGACCTAGTGCTTCATAACTCATAAAAGAAACAAGAAAACACACAAAAAACACAAAAAACTTATTATACATACCTTGTTTTTCTACGGTACTTGCTTAATTGCAAGCTTCTTTGTTGACAACAAACGATTTCAACCTATTGGCAGTGAATCTGATGTCGATTTCAAGCTACTCTTGCCGAATCTGTTGTGGTGTGGGAGAACAGTAATTTTCGTGCCACAGTAGAGAGAAAAATAGAGGTGCTCTGGAGGAGAGAGAAAAAGTGTGGACAAGGGTAACATGGGATTATCAATATTTTAAGTATAGATTTGAAGTTGAAACTTTTTTTTAAGGAAGGGTATTTTTTAAGCACTTTGGCCCTACGAGAGTGTTTTTGAAGTTCCCCCCATTATTTATTTAATTTCTATTTTTTACGTTATATTTTATTTTGTTACTTATTTTATTTATGTAGATGATGAAAAAATCCACCACATTATTTATTTATTTTAGGTTTTTATGATTTTATTATTGTTATAAGGTTAGTTGAGCCACCATTTTTTATATTATATTTATTTTATTTATGTGAAGGATTAAAAATTCGCCAATAATTATTTAAATTATTTTTTATTATTAAATTTTTAATTGGTTAAATAAATCTAAAAATGAATTATCTATAAATACAAACGGATCTAACATATGAATTGTCATATAATAATTTATTTAATTTTGTTTTAAATGTCATAACTTTTATTTGTTTATTTTTCTTCAATGATAATAGATCTTTATGTCGAACTTGGTGAATCTCGAAATCGCGACACTAGATGCCTCTGTAAAAAACTATATGACATGGGCATTTGATGCTAAAATGCATCTAAAAGGCAAAGAGCTCATTGCCACGATCAATAAAGATAATAACTTCTCAAAAGAGAAAATGGCAAAAACCATGATATTTTTTACGTCATCATATTGTTGATGGGTTAAAAAATGAGTATCAAACAAAAGAAAATCACACAGATTTTTGGAAATCTCTTAAAGATCGATTTGATCACAAAAAATATGTGATCCTCCCAAAGGAAAAAAATGATTGGTTGAATTTGAGATTCCATGATTACAAATCCGTGGACGAATATCATTTTGTGATATTCGAAATAATCTCCAGGATGAAATTATGTGGATAAAAGATAAGTGATTATGATAAGTTGGAGAAAATATTATTGACATTCCATGCTAATAATGTAATTTTAAAACAACAATATCGCGCGAAAAATTTTAAGACATGTCGTGAATTATTACAGCTTCTCCTCGTTGCAGAACAACATAACTAGCTATTAATAAAAATCATCATGCTCGTCCCACTGGTTCTGCACCATTTTATGAAACGAATTCCACTTCGTCAAATTATAACTACTGACATGCTCGTGGACGTGGATATATACGCGGTCATGGTCGAGGTCCTGGATGTGGTCGCGATCGTGGAAATGGATATGGTAAAGGACGAGGTGGGGACAATCCACCAAATAATTTCCAACATGGAGAAAATAAAAAGAAAGATCATTGAGTGACTGAAAATAAAAATGTGACTAAAAAGCAACAAAATACAATATGCCATTGATGCGGTATGAATGGACATTAGTCCCAAGTGTGTTGTACACTAAGACATTTTGTTAATTTATACGAGAAGTCAGTACCAAATAAAAGCAAAACTGTTTAAATGAACTTTGTCTCTGATTTCTTCGATGATCATTTCCTCGATGACGACAAGGGTAGAATACACCTAGGCATCGCAGATTTTCTGTATCAACCTGATAATGAAGCTGAGAAAAGAAAATGAGATTTCAACATGAATTTCTTCGTTATAATTCTCTCATTTTTAAGACTTTGTTTGTTTTATTATTTTCGAATGTATTTTTCTTTCGCAATTTTGTTTTTAAGTTTTATTAGTTTACCTTTTATCGTAATATTTTGTTACATTGTTATATATTAATATTATATGCAATGTTTGCTTCATATTTTTAGATTTATATATATTTTTATCGGATCAAAGTAACAAAAAATATATTACGATCAAACATCAATGATGGAGACATATGTCCAGCCGATTGTGCTACGATATTTACAATATTGAAAGATAAAAAATATTTCTCTAAATTGAAAATACATGAATCCAGTGTCAATACGATAACTAGAAGTGCAAAAATAATAAAGGGATGTGGAGAAGCAAATTTTATAATGTTCGGAGGGATACAAGATGCATTGTTCTCTCCATAATCCCAGAGAAACTTATTAAGTTTCAAAGATATTCGCCAAAATGGACATTATGTTGAAACCATGAATGATGAAAGTCATGAATATCTTTATATCACGACAATGGTTTCTATAAAGAAACATATTGTGAAAATATTATCAGTTTTATCCTCTGGATTATATTTCACAAAAATAAGAATAGTGGAATCATATGCCACATTCAACCCAAAGTATAAAGATATGTTTAAGATTTGGCATTATCGATTGGGTCACCCTAGTTCAATAATGATGCGAAGAATCATTGAAAATTCCAATGGTCATCCATTAAAACATGAGAAGATATTTCAATTTCATGAGATCGAATGTAGTGCTTATTCTCAAGGAAAATTGATAATAAGATCAACATCGATCAAAGTTGGACATGAATCATCATCGTTTTTCAGAACGATTATATGGAGATATATGTGGACCTATTCATCCACCAAATGGAAATTTCGATACTTTATGGTATTGATCGATGCTTCAAGCATATGGTCATACATTTTCCTATTATCAAGTAATGTTGCATTTGCGAGGTTACTTGCTCAAATAACAAAATTAAGAGCGCAAGTCCTTGATCACCTTATTATAATGTGAGACTTGATAACGTTGTTGAATTCATTTCTCAATACATCGATTGGTATTGAGATTGAACATCTCGTACCACATGTTCATACAAAAAATGGTATGGTAGAGTCATTAATTAAACGTCTCCAACTTATTACTCGACCATTGCTAATGAAAACGAAACTCACAATTTCTACTTGGGGACATGCCATTTTACATGCTACAACACTAATTCAAATAATTCCAAGTGCTTATCATAAATATTCTCCATTGCAATTAGCAAATGGCCAAGAACCAAATATATATTATGTACGAGTATTTGGTTGTGCAACATATGTTCCGATTGCTCCACCACAACGGAAAAAAATGTGCCCACCATGCATATTGGGACTTTATGTTGGAAATAGACAATACATTTGAAAAATATTGCAAATAGACTTCCAGATGGATTCAATGATACAACTTGGGTTACAAAATCATATGTATTGATTACAAATGCACCTGCTCATATGGAAATACCACAAGGGCATGCAGGTGAAATAATTTCAAATGAGTCTACGACACGCTTGAAACGTGAACGACGATTTAGTTCTAAAGATAGAAATCCTCGAGAGGGAAATATGTTTGATAATGATAATGATCTCAGATCATAGAGAACATCTAAAAAGAAACAAACGACAAAGATGATCTTCAGAATGAAAATCATGAAAATAATAATGACCATACAGAGAACAATAAGATTTCCATAAACTATATCTATGATGAAAAAGATTATAAGAAGAGATGAAATAAATGACAATGATGGAATTTTCTCTTTCTTTGTATCAAAAGAAATTGAAAAATGATAGTGAAGATTTAGAACCAATGTTAGTGTTAGAATGTCAAAAGATACATGATTGGATAAAATGAAAAGAAGCTATGCAAATAGAATTGGGCTCATTAAATAAAAGAAAAGTATTTGGACCCATCGTTTAAACTCCCAATGGTGTTAAACCAGTTGGATGAAAATGAGTTTTTATACGAAAAAAGAAATGAAAATAATGAGGTCACGAGATATAAGACACACCTTGTCGCACAAGGGTTTTCCTAGAGACCTAGAATTGATTTTGAGTAAACATATCCCCCTGTTATGGATGCAACCACACTTAGATATTTGATGAGTTTAACAATAACTTAGATAATTACTTTATGGATGTGGTTGTGGTATAAATCTCTGAAGGATTAAGAATGCTGGATACATCAAACTCAAAACCTAAAGAAATGTGTACAATCAAATTGCAACGATCTCTTTATAGATTGAAACAATCTGGACATATGTGGTGTAATTGTTTAAGTGAATATCTATTTAAAAAGGGATTTGTGAATAACCTTATTTCCCCACGTATGTGGTACAATTGTTTATGATGATGATTTGAATATAATTGGGACCTCAAAGGAGATTGAAAATGCTCGAAATTATTTGAAAGAGGAAGTCGAAATGATATCAACCCAAAGTTTTGTCTTGGTTTATAGATTGAACATTTAAAGAATTGTATATTCATACATTAATCGAATTATACAAAGAGAGTATTTAAACATTTTAACATAGATACATCAAATCTATTAATAACTCCAATGGTATGTAGATCTTTAAATGTTGAAAAAGATTCATTTCGTCCTTGTGAATAAAATGAAGATATACTTTGACCAGAAGACCATATATGAGTGCAATAAGGGCTCTCTTGTATCTAGCAAATTGCACTCGTCCTAATATAGAATTTGTTACTAATCTCTTGTGACGATATAGTTCGTCCCCCACATGTTGTCATTGGACAGAGATTAAACATATCTTTCAATATTTACAAGGGATGATTGAGTTATGATTATTTTATACTAAGAATTTCAATCGTGAGTTCATTAGTTTTGCAGATGCTGGTTATTTATCAGATCCTCATAAAGGTAGATCACAAACAAGATATATTTTCACAATTAAAGGAACAAAGATATCATGGCATTCACAGAAACAAACTCTAGTTGCAACATCTTCAAATCATGTTAGTCATAGCACTTCATGAAGCAAGTAAAGAATGTGTGTGGCTCAGAGCTTTAACTCGACACATACAAAAGATATGTGGATTATCAACTAATATCAACTCAACGATACTATATGAACATAATGTCGCATGCGTTGCTCAATCAAAGAAAGGATATATTAAAAGTGATAGAACAAAGCATATCCCTTCAAAATTTTTCACATATACTCAAGAGCTAGAGAATAATAAAGAAGTTGATGTTCAATACATCCGATCATGCGAAAGTGTAGCTGACTTATTCATAAAGGCGCTCCCTACTTCAACATTGAGAAAACACATTCGGAATATCGGGATGTGTCACCTTTGAAGCTTGTGAAGAAACAAAAGGGTTGATAACACGAAGAGGAGTTTATTGTATGACTGCACTCTTTTTACCTTATCATGGTTTTTTTTTATCCCAAAATGGTTTTTCATGATATGATTTTTAACGAGACAATCAATAGACATTCAAATAGGAGTGTTAAAATATGAATGTCTAAATTGGTAGCTAATCTATATCATTTATTATTCTTGAAAATTGATAATCTTTATCTTTTAAACAAATCAAAATTATAAGAAATCTCCTTATAAGAGCAAAATTCTCTTTTCGTTCCATCTCTTCAATTTATTTTGGTAATTTTTTATTTTATTTCATTATTTAATTTTTATATACAAATATATTTATATATAATATTTATAAGTAACTTAATTATATATATACTATTTACTTCTAATTATATATATATTATACATAATATATATTGTTCTTATTATTAATAATATTATACATGAGAAATATATATATATATGTATATACATATACATATATATATATATCTATATTTAATTTTTTAACAAAAACATACTTATTTATAATTTTAACAATTTTTTAATATTTTTGTGGAAATTTCCAAGGTATGGGATGCATTTATTTCTCTTATTAACTCACTTGGGAATTGTATGATGGCCGATTGGGGCCATATCAGGTGGGGTGGGCTCACTTTGTTTCCTTATGTCTTGAAGCCCAATAAAACCCTCTTTGAATCCAATAATTGAATAGGCGTTGTAGAGGTATGATAGATCAATGCCCAATTAAATTAAATTAGTAAACAAAAATAAGAATACGTTCTTATTAATATATTGCCAAACAAATCATATATGTCTAGAACTGAAATCGAATTGAAGACCGGTATAATATACTCCAATTTTAGAACTGGTACAAAATAATATTATTCATAAATAGTATACATTTGGATAAAGAGATAATGCCTAGTTTAGGTATATATAATATATATATATATATATAATGGAGATAGGATAGGCGCACGTGGAGATGCCGAGCGAGTGGCTCCATGTTTGTATGTTTGGTTCGGACGGAATGCACCAACCCTACCTATCCTATGCTTATCATCATTTATTTCCCTTTCTTCTTCAAAATGCATCAAATTCATTTCAAAAGTTTATTTATTTATTTTTACTTAATTTATCAATCCATTGTTGGATTCTCTTACTTTTTGTACAACAACACATGGTACACACACACACAAATGTCCTTTAATTCCTTATGAAGAAAAAGAATAACACAACAAAACCATATTTTATTGTCATTACACAAAGCATTCCCCTTTATCTTTCTTCCTAATTGGAAAGGATATACAATGAAGGAGGTTTAATCAACAACATTCATATTCAAGAATTACACAGAAGACAATTACGTTTTCAATCGGTGAAGAAACACCAAATATATATATATATATATATATAAAAAAGAGAATGAGAAAGAGAATGCCATGGTTAGCCAACTAACCCACCATTTTTGTTTCTTCCCTATCATGAGCTTGAGGGGACGGCATTCAGAATGGCTGTCATGGCCCGAATCTGCATCTGCATCGCAGCTATGTAATCTGTGGTTTCTTCCAGAACCACCGGCAACGCCTGTTTCCGGCATCCCGGAACTAACCGGCTAAGCACCTTTACCTTCCTCTGCACACTCGGCAAACTTTTCTTCCCCTTCAGCCCCACAACCGTCCCTTTCTGCTTCCTTGACCGGCTACTCCCGCCCATCCCCACCCCCGTTGCCGACCCCGTTGCAGGACTCGATATTTTCCGCCGCTTATGCTTCCTGAACTTGAGCTTCACAGATCTGCTTGCCAATAAAGCTCGGCTCCACAGCGTTCTGCCCCTAGCCGCCACCGCTAGCGTCCTATCAGCAGCCTCCCGCACGGCTCGACCGCTGCGGGGCATCGACGACGGAGGCAATTCCGGCGAACGACTTATCCGGAGCTCACTCAGAGCTTGTACGAGCTTCGTCGTATAGATCTGCTGTTGCTTCTCCGAACTCCATCTCTGCAACGACGCCCGCGGCGGAGATGATAACGAAGATTGAGACGGCGGAGGTTTATACTTCCGCTTCCGCCGCGCGCGATCAGAATTGGCGGTTGTGGTCGGCTGAAGCAGCTGATTTGATATCGGAGACGATGACGACGAAGACGCCATGGTCTCTTACCCTTTTACACCCTTTGAAGATCCTGAGATTGAACAGGTACGATTGGTAACAAATCGATCAAATCATATCAAAATTTGAGATAGGAATCGATGGAATTGGAACAGTTTGATCCGATGAAAGGATCGGGAGAGATGCAGAAATGATGGAAAGAGAGAATTTGGTGATTAGAGATTGATAATCAGAGATGATTAAGGAGAAGATTAAGATTAACTTACCTCAGGCGATGGAAAACGGAACGGGACGGAGAAGAAGGAAGGTGAGGTGTCAGATAGTATGTGGAGGCAGACGAATCACTTTTTATATGTCTGTCCTTCCTTCCTTCCTTCCTTCATGTGCTATCATTTCCTAATTACCATTATGCCATTACCATAATAATTAAATTAAATAAATACAGATTAGCATATAATAAAACCAAGAGTATGAAGAGTCGGGTCGGGCTTATCTCGGAATAAAGATTAATGGACTTTTTCAGGTCCAATTAAGCTATTCCGCCCGCTGTACATCAGAAGAAAAACCCTAAATCCCAAATCTCCCTTTAAATTTTACACCATCTCTTCCAGAGTTGAGTTTCAGCCTCTCTTCTCTCTCTCTATCCCTCTATGTATATATACATACGTCTCGCTTTGTTTTCGTTATCATTCCGCTTCTCAGATTGGATTTTTCCTTCGAAGTTCGAACGAAGGGATGTTTTTCTTATCGATTTCTAGGAAGCGGGAAAGTTTTGCAGGAACGTTGAGTCGCTGGCCTTCGTGAATGTCGAACAGGCACAACGAATAAGTTTCTGCAACATAAGTTTATTCTTGTATATTTTTCATTGTTTATGGCTGTAGATGAGGATCCTGTGATGGCATGAATCTTTAAGACCTGATATTTAATTGATGAAAATAATAAACATTTTCGCTGAGGATCCATCGTCTAGAGTCATAGATTTTTGTATTTCCTTGATTTGATGATATATGCACTGGGCTCTGAGTAGTTTGAATTAAAATTCGACTACTTCTTGATGGAAATTGCAGTCTAGAAAGCTTTGTCGGATCAAACGTGGTTTTAAATATTATTAATTGTTTGGGAAATTACGATTTTTTATTATTAAACAATGTGGGGATCATATGATGGGAAAATTCATTTACGGAGAACAACCATTGTACAATTGATACCGATAAGCAGGGGCCGGTGTTGCTGCTTAATGTGTTTAATGCTTTTTCGTTTATCACGCTCAGTTGGGAAAATAATTTAGTTGGTTCTTTGAATTTAGGGTGTAAATGTAGCTGGCTTAGAGCGATCTACCATTTTGCTGTCAGTTTGCCATAAAATGAGTAGTCTTTTTCAATTTTTTAAACGAACTGAAAAACTTTTACCCATTTCAAAATGAATTGGTGACAAAATGAATTGGTTTGCGATTCGTGGATTGATCGTGGCCTACAATATATTGTTGGAAAAGAAGCTTTGTAACCCGCATTGGAGAATTGCAAATACCAACGCGCCCAAGAGTAATTCACTTTAACTAGGTTTCACATCACTAAGTATCAATCGAAAGATGTTGAAATTTAATTAATTCAATTCTTACATTTAGTCGTTCACATATGTATTTTTAAAATTTGAGGTAGTTATTGTGGTATTGTTGGAAAACTGATTTTTTATCTTTTAAGTTTCATTTTAAATTATAAGTTGGGTGTAGTATAAAATGAAAAAAACGAAGCAAGAAAGTATTTTTAGAAAATGTATCCATGAAATTACAGCTCATCTTTTTTATTATTTTGTGTAATAAGAACATATTTTGAGAAAATATGTCCATTAATTCATTTTTATTCATTATCAATATGAAATGTTGATCACATCTAATTTGATGTCAAAATTAGGATTCAATTGTTCTAAGATGGCTCTGATGCAAATGAAAAATTGGAATTGCAAGAGTATTTCTAGCCATTTTTATGAAAATTGTAAATTTTGAACTATTAAATTTCCACCACATTAATATATCAAAATTTAAACCTAATCTACTAGCACTTCAAGGTTATTATTAAATAATTATCCAATTTATTTGAAAATTACTTAACATTTCTTTTATAAACAACCATTTTATTAAATTTCTTCCCAATCATTTTTGTTATCTTCCCCCTCATATTTTTCAACACATGTTATCATTTTTGTTGAAGTAGAAATTCAATATCAGTTCAACCATTTTTCCCAATCATTACTTAATGACAGATTAACCATTTTCTTTCCATTTACTACATTTTTCTTTTGAAAATAATCTTTGTAGCATTTGTCATTATCTACTATCTTATTAAAAGCTGCTTTAAACTTTAATGTTGCACTCAACATCAATTCCGTTGAATTTCATCTAATATTACAATCCAAAATTAAACTCATTGGATCAATTTTTTCTTGCTTTACCTGAACTAGAAATTGTTGAAATCGAACATATCTTACTACATTTGTTATATTAATCACATTATCATCAATCTCCTTCAATCCTTCATTGATAATCATATATATAATAAGAAGTTTTTTTCCTCTGCTTTTACGAGCCACATCATCAAAAGAGAAAAATCTTTATTTATATCTAATTTTAATATAATCTTAATAGTAATAAATTAGAAGTTATTGTTATTATTTTTATTATTTTAATCATATATATCAAGAAGGTTTTTTCTTCTCCTCTCATGAAGCCACACCAAAAAAGAAAAATTTCTATTTCTATTTAATTTAAATATAACCTTAATGTTAATAAATTAGAAGTTATTGTTATTATTTTTATTATTTTAATATAAATTTTTTTGAAATAAATTATAATTTATTTATGAATTAACCAAATTAAAATTTATTTTATTGTTATTGTTATTATTTTAATATAAAAATTTGTTTACAACTTTTTTTAAAAATAAATTATAATTTATTTTTGAATTAATGAAATTAAATTTTTTAAAAAATATTTAAAAAATGAAATAAAATTTGAAAACAATTGGAAATGTTAAAAATAATTAAGTTGTAAGGTATTCACTTGAGTTATCTTCTTCTTTATAATAAAAAATAAAAACAAAATTTGAATAAAATCATTTTTATTTATATCAATCCGTATTTAAATTTTATTTAGATATAATCTTAATAGTAATAAAATAGAAAATAGTCATATATTTTATTGTTATTATTTTTATTATTAAGGACCTTCCGCTTTCTCTTACTTAGATAGAGGAGGCCGGTCTTCGTCGGCTCTGTGGCTCCGGGATTGTAATTATAAAAAATTCTTTACAACTTTTTTAAATAAATTATAATTTCTTTCTAAATTAATCAAATTAATTTTTTTGAAAAATATGAAAAAAAATAAATAAACTTTGAAGACAATTGGAAATATTAAAGATAATTAAGTTGTAAGGTCTTCTTTTGAATTAATTTGTTCTTTATAATAAAAAATAAAAACAAAACTTGAATAAAATTGTTTTTATTTATATCAATCTGTATGTGAATATAGTCATATCAAGAATCAAAATCAAATAAACACTCAAAAAATTAATATTTATAATATGATTAGAATTGATTTATAATTTATGAAATCATATGTATAAATATATATACATATATAATAAAAATGTTTTTTTTTCTTTTATGATGAAATCACATCACAAAAACATAAAAAAAATCTCTATTTAAATCGAATTTAGATATAATTTTAATAGTAATAAAATAGAAAGTAGCCATATATTTTATTGTTTTTGTTATTATTTTTATTATTGTAATGATAAAAAATTTATTTACAATTTTTTTAAAACTATAATTTCTTTCTGAATTTTTTCGAATTATATAGATTAAGCCAAATGAGTCGTGGGTTAGATATTGAGTTAAATATTAAATTTGATGGATTTTGTGTTCAAAGACTATAGACTTCGAATTAGATATTGAGTTCAATTTTTCATTAATCTTATGATAATATCAGATTTGTTGATAATAATTTAAAACTTTATCAATATAGTTTGAAAATATCTAATAAGTAATTTTAGGCGTATTGATATCACATTTAAAATTATCTAATAATTATTAATCAATTAACGCATTTTAATACAAAAGTAATTAAAATTATATTTACAAATTTTTAAATTACTTGAAATGATATCATTGCGTCTAGTATAGATAATAAGATTTATGATAAAATAATTCAATCTCTAATTCAAAAAATCTATATAGTCTATAAACACATAAAATTTATCAAATTCAATATATAAATCAAACTATAAATTGATACAAAATTTATTTAGAAATCAGTCTTTTACATAAGTTTTATCTTTGGATTGTGTCAATCGTCCCATTTATGGTTCTATGGTTAGAAAACTCAGAAATTTAATAAAATTAGTTTTTAAGTGTTTAGTCAACAAAATTATTATTTTTCAGAAGTTGAATAGTTTAGAAAAAAGAGATGAGCACTAATTCGAGAGATGGGTGAAGTGTACTCGAACAATATATTCAAAAAAGTTTTAAAAAGTATTCATATATATATATATATACTAACTAATATATATATATATATGAGATGAATTCTCAAACTGTATGATAATTGACTAAATTATATATATATATATATATATATACACGTTGTTGCAAATGGTGGTCTTTGGTAAAACCACCTTATCAACAATTTTTTATTTTATTTAATTTAGAATACAAAAAATCACCTTATTTATCACCTTAAATCTTCATCTAAACATTTTTTGTATTATTTAAAATATCAATTTTAAATGTTTTTACGTATGAGAAATTCAACATGTAAAAAATTAAATAACTAAATGAGTAAAAATAAAAATTCCAATTTAAACGTTTTTATCTCTAAAAAGTTCAACACGTAAAAAATTAAACAATTAGACGAGTAAAAATAAAACATGTTTCGTCCCTTAGAAGTTCAATCGGCTTCTTCTCATGTTCTCTTCATCTTTACAAGATGGAGTTCTCGTCGTCGTCGAATCAAAATCTCACACTCATGTCGATCTCCTATTCGAATTCTATCGAACGACCTTTGTATCTAAGCTCTGATAATCCAAAGGAGATGATTGATTCGTTTCTCCTTATGTCAGATCTTCAAATGAAAGTAGGATTCCAACCGATCAAGTTGTCCCTTTTACATATGGGAAGGTATAGATTTGGTTCTCCTCATGATGCCTTCCTAAATGTTTTCTATCACTACTCGAATGATACAATTCGCGTTCTAGCTTATCGTTAGCAAACAAACTCTTGACGCTTGGCAGGCGAATCTCTAAGCTGCTCCTCCACCTCCACTTCTTTGTCTTGGTTCTTAAGGTAAGGAACTTGATATCTCGACGAAGACGAAGAGGGCGACACAGATGATAACATGGATGATCATCTCGACACCATTGTTGGCTTGAATCTCGAAACCATCGTTGTCGGCTTGAATCAAGGCACCATCTTTTTCGGTGAACCCATGTAAGTTCAAAATGCTTGACCATCAATTGTATGAAAAAATGCTTCAATAAACCAATATGGTTATTTTTAGTCCTTAGGGATGGAAATAATGTGTTACTTTTCTTCACACGATCTCTAAGATCTGAGGCGAGGACTATTTCATCCTAAAGTTGGAGACGAGTCTGATAGTGAAAGGTTACTACATCCGAAAATCAATCAGTTCGATAGATAACCCCATTGGGCCTTTTTGTTGTGCAACCTTAGTGTAAGAGGTAAATTATTATGTATTTTTTACAAGCTTAAAGAGATGGAAAAAAGACTTCGTCTTTGTTTACATCCATTTAATCTTACCGTTATTATGGTTTCTATGAAAATAAATGCATATAGACATTTTCAAACATCTATGCATAACAAAATTAAAGGTTAGCCATATTTTTTTGATGTCATTGTCTCGATCATTGAAGCCTTTTTATTTTGGTGATATGATTTAGTGATTTTGTAAGGAAGAAAGTTTTTGGTATTCTCTTTGTATCGTTACTTATGTTTTTATATTCTTAAAAATGACTATCCAGTTCTTTTTCTTGGTGTAAACGCAACAGTTCCCTACGTATTCATCATAGACTTGAGATGCTTCAAGGTATATAACCTAAGAATTGTTGTTTTTGTGTGTGAGAAAAGTACAGTTTAATGTTTTAGTATGTTTGGCATGCATTAAACTCTCAATGTCCCTATCTATATCACAAAGATTTCAAGAGTTGACATCTTCTACTTAGACACTGATGGAAAAAATAGGGTTTTTTCCATCCTATGTTGAGGAACAAGTATGATCATGTCATGATGATTAGGAATTCTCAGTCGTGTGGGTAGGCTATGATCATATATCTACATCAGAAAGGATTGCCTGAAGTCTCCCTTCACTTTGTAAGAGATGAAATGCCTCTATTCAATTGCTAAAGTGAAGATCGATGTAATGAATCTACTTTCCATCCATATTTGCTAATTCTGCCAAGGGTTTTAGGATCTCCACCAAGAGTTCCATCATGTTAAAAGTGCTTGGAAAGTTGAAGTATAATATAATGGAAAGTAACGACTTCGTAAAGGTTAGGTCGGTTCGCCGAAATGGGTTTGGATATGAATATAAAATCGAAATATGATGTAGTTAGTCATGATGACTGCTCATTGCGGAATGTCAGGCATGAATCGTCTTCATCAATGTTAGTAACGATTTTTTAAAGGTGGTTTCTCCCAACCGTTTCCTTTTCTCTAATCCTCATCGCTATTCATTCTTCTCGCTTCATCTTCCTTTCAAGGTTATTTCTTTCTTTCAAAAATTTTACCCACATCCTAGATGTGGGGAATGGAAAGGGTATGACGAAGATTGAAAAAACGAATTCAATGATTCGTTCGAATTCAGTTGAAGAAGTGGCTCGCAAGGTAAGAAGTATAACATCGAAAAATCTCCATTGTATCCTCTTTCTTTTGGCATGTTTCCTTTCTTGCAACTCTGACTTCTTCACGCTATGGTTTAGGATCGGCGAGTCGGTTAGAAAGACTCGGGTTTGCATAGATGATGGTCAGTGGGTCTACAATGAGGTACAATGATTGGTCGACCAGGGTTCCGACAAGGTATTTCTTCTTCCGGGAATTTGATCTTCTGATTACTCAAACTCAGTTACGTTATCTGGTTCATCGAGTTAGGTTTTGTTATCTAGACTTAAAGAAGATACATCAATGATTCGTTAAGGAACCTAGGATTAGGATAACCCGATGCTTGATGATGAGGTGCTGAGAAAAATGATCAAGAGATTCTACTTGATGGGAATATGAAAAATTATTGGAATTCAGATGCACGTTTCATCTCTATCCATCATATGAAAATTTTTGCTCCTTTAACCGATTGTTCTAGGTTATCAACACGTCATTGGCTTTGATACCATTGTCAAGGAAGCATAGAGGGTTGTATTGGTATTTTGTATGTGACAGGATTGTTGCTTGATTCATGAGTCTCCATTCTTTCTTGAAGTCAAGATTGATTGTTTGAGTTTATTTGCCAATTTGGTTGTTATATGAATCTTCCGATTCAAGGTTTTCATCACTGATTTCCGTATGAATGATTGGATTTGGATTCTTTGATACCTTATATTGGGTGTATAAGTGAATTAATTAAGCATGTGCTCACTTTTGTGTCTTTACAATCATCTCAGTTTCATATCTTTATATTCTTTTTGATGCAGTACCTTAATGAGAACAAAAAATTGATCATTTCAATTTTGAAAAATCAGAACCTTTGAAACTTGCAGTAGGCTGTTTGTAGTACCTTATGTTTTATATTTTTTGAGAATCGATGTCATCATGGTAACCTCACTTGTCTTTTGCTTGTACTCATAACCTATCATGCTAATTTTAACATATCTACATAATCTATGTTCGTATGTATCATATATCAAGCTTTTCTTCAGAATAATTTGATGTATCTGGCTACAATGCCTGATGCACAACCTCATCCACAGACTCGAGTAGCAGCACGAGTTTTGATAATGACTCCACGGGTGGATTTCAAGTACATACCTTTGTTGATGAGGCGTTTTAAATCTCTCACACATCATAATTTTCTTTTGTTATTAGTTACTCATCAATCCCTAGCATTGTCGACATGTAATGAAATACATGACAATATTATTGTTCCTATTACTCGTGTGGCATGTGCAGATAGCACATCATCCTGCAATGCAACCACCAAGCTACTTCAAACAACACCACAAGGCACAACAATGCCTCAACAAGCACCACTCAGAATATTAATTCCCTTTTAAGAGGCCCATTACAATTTCATATCCATCATCATCATCATCATCATCATCATCAATATCCTTAGCAGCAACATCTAAATCCACATGCCATGGCAAGGCATCTTGGGATCATACCCATGGGTAACAAGGGAGGATCAATAACAAGGGATTGCATCATGCCATGCACCAGAAAAATGTCGCTCTTGGAAACAATGGAAATGATATATAGTACTTCCGGGATTTGGTTATTACTCGGGTATCGCATGATGTTACTTTTCGGGTGACAAAATTTTTAAAACTACACACAATTTAAGTTCTCTTCGCCGCCCATTTATCACATAAAGGGAAGGTCATAGTTTCATAGAAGTTCACATTCTTAGTATGACAATGTTCGTCGATTTTTTTGTACATGTAATATACCCATTCACTTTATCTCTTCATCATTATTTTGGATGTTAGATTTTATTTGTAACGTTCTAAATCTTTCCATCTAAATTATTTTTTATTTATTTGTAATTTATATATTTATCTATATATATATATATATTTGTTTAGTTTATTTATAATTTATATATTTATCTATATATAAAATTTAAACAATATAATTTTCTTTATCCTTTTTTTCTATTTTTTATTTATATGGTTAATTTATGTATTACTCCACATAATATAACAATCTCAAATAAGTTTTTTCCCCTAAAATAAATAAATTAAAAAATAAAATTTTACGTAATGACAATTTAATTTATATATATATATATTATAAGGGATACAAAAATAGTTTTCAAAAATTTATTTGAATTTTAGTGTAAAACTCCGTAAAATTTGAATGAATGATCAAATATATCACGTTAATATACACAATAAAATATCTTATTACAATATTAGTCATACTCATGTCCAATATATGCATAAATAGTAATTTATTATATAATAATTAATAACCACTATATGTCTCACTAAATCATCAGATTTGTCCAATGAGATTGAACAAATATAATCACTTAAACGAATGCGATATACAATCTATAGTTGTCCATTTGAAAAAATTTATATGAACAAATTACTCCAACATATCAATTCATACGCATTAATATAAATTACTTAAGATTAATAATTGTATGTTACTACTAATTTTATGTGTTTCTTTGTTGGACACAATTAAATTCATGGAGAAGAAACAATTAAACATTGCAATGATATATGTCTTCATTTACTACTTTGATATAATTTTCTAAAATTCAGAATCTTAAACAATTTCAATAATATATTTGTTATTTCAATATAATTTCAAATACCATTAGTTTACAAATGCAAATATAAATTAAACAATTGATCATGCAAAAATACGTTAACCAAAAATATTGGCGAACAAACTTCGCTAATCACTTTTCTATCAAAATTTATTAAAAGTGAGGCCTATTATTTTATCATTAAACCTTGCATCGCCAAACTATTTCAATATTATCAATGACTAATTTATTATCTTTATTTTAATAATTGCTTTAAGTTTTAATATTTTTATTTTAATATTTTTTACCTAATGTTTTGAATTAATTAAACAAAAACAAATTATCATCTCAAACATCTTACATGACTTTCTTAGTTTAATCTAATAATAATGTAAATGCCAAAACCCAAAATCCTTCTTTCCTTTTATATCTTCATCTCAATTTATTGGTGTATGTATGCATATATATATATATATATATATATACATGCATATGTATCCGTTTAATTTTCAAATGAACTTAATGAATTTGATTTTTTTCATTGTGATAATTGACTAAATTTAATCCAATAATAATGTAAATGCCATAACCCAAAATCCTTCTTTTCTTTTATATTTTCATCTCATTTTATTGGTCAAAATAAAAATATACATATATATATATATTTATATATTTTTATATATATTTGTATATATATCCGTTTAATTTTCAAATGATCTTAATGAATTTGATTTTTCTGTGATATTTAACTAAATTTTAATCTCAACTAAGCATCGGTTTGTAAATTTCAAAACTCTTCATTTTTTATATTTTTATACGATTTTATTGGTTTAAGATAAAACATTTTGATTAATATTAATCTATGTATTATTATTATTTATGAATATTAATATTTTGGTTTGTATAACATTATGATATTACGATGGATATTTTACAATGTTGTGCCATATATTAAAAATATATATTTTAAAAAATTATAATAAATTCATTGCTATCATTAAATATCAATAGTAATTATTGTTATTCTATTTTTATAGTAATAATAATAATAACAATAATAATTATTATTATTATTATTATTATTATTATTATTATTATTATTATTATTATTATTATTATATAAAAAGGTAAAACTCTTATTCCCACCCAAAGTTTGGATACTTTGCTTATTCCCCTCATGTACCACACTCATCCTATTCACCCCTCATGTATCACCCCTAATTCTATTCCCCCCTCAAGTTATCTAATTCAGCCTATTCCCCCACACTGTTTAAAATTCTGTTAAATAACCAGAATTTTGACCCAAAGCCTAAAAAACCATCAATTTGACCTCATTTCATACCCAATTTTGACCCGACCCGACCCGACCAAAATTAAAATTGAATTAAATCCGGTTTACCCAATTATGAACCCGGTCCGCCGCAAAGCTACACCCAACGTCCAACACACAATTGGGACGTTGACAAGATGCCCAAGGTGAAAATGAAACCTTCTTTGACCCAACCCAATTTATTATAATTTTGACCCGGTTTATTGAAATTTTGACCCGGTTTTGTTTAAATTGACCCGGTTTCTCCCGGTTTTGCTGAAATATTTATTCGGTTTGCTGAAATTGATCCGGTTTTGACCTGGTTTCGTTTAAATTGACCCCGTTTCGTTGAAATTGACCCGGTTTTCTCCCGATTTTGTTGGAATTTTTATCCGGTTTACTGAAATTGATCCGGTTTTGACCCGGTTTTGTTGAAATTGACCCTGTTTGTTGAAATTGACCCTGTTTGTTGAAATTGACACGAATTTCTCGCGGTTTTGCTGGAATTTTATCCGGTTTGCTAAAATTGATCCGGTTTTGACCCGGTTTTGTTGAAATTGACCCCATTTTATTGAAATTGACCCGGGTTTTTCCCTGTTTTGCTGGAATTTTTATCCGGTTTGCTAAAATTGATCCAATTTTGACCCGGTTTTGTTGAAATTGACCTCGTTTTGTTGAAATTGACCCGATTTTTTCCCGATTTTGCTAGAATATTTATCACTATGGAATTTGCTGGAATCAAAATCCATTCCTTAAATTTTATCACTAAATTTAGAGACAGTCGAAAAAATCGTTAATAAAATTTTGTTCCTAAATAATATATATATTTGAATATTTACAGGTACCATATATTTTTTGGATACCCATAGTTCGAAATATAACAACTACTTGGCGCTTCTACAGCTTTTCGGTTTCGGGTTCAAAATGTTTTTTAAATATATCGCGAATTTTATTTTCATAAATTATTATTTTTCATATTGATATATTAATTATAATATCGTATATATATTATAATTATAAAATGATAAAAAATATGTACAAAATATTATTACATGAATAGACATGTTTAATCCGAATCCGACCTATTTCAGCAAACCTAATTGAATAGTGATAAAAATTCCAATAAAACCGGGAAAAAATCGGGTCAATTTCTACAAATAGAGTCAATTTCAACAAAATTGGGTCAAAACTGGATCAATTTCAGCAAACCTATTTAAAACTCTAGCAAAAACGGGAGAAAACCGGGTCAATTTCAACAAAACGGGGGTAATTTCAACAAAAAATGGGTCAAAACCGGATCAATTTTAGCAAACTGGATAAAAAAATTCCAACAAAAACGGGAAACAATTGGGTCAATTCCGACAAAAAAATAAAAACAAAAACGGGAAACAATTGGGTCAATTCCGACAAAATAGGGTCAATTTCAACAAAAACGGGTCAAAATCGGATCAATTTCAGTAAACCGGATAAAAATTCCAACAAAACCGGGAGAAAACCGGGTCAATTTCAACGAAACGGGGTCAATTTCAACAAAATCGGGTCAAAACCGGATCAATTTCAGCAAACCGGATAAATATTTCAGCAAAATCGGGAGAAACCGAGTCAATTTCAACAAAACCGGGTCAAAATTTCAGTAAATCGGGTCAAAATTATAATAAATTGGGTTGGGTCAAAATTGAGTAAACCGGTCAAAATTATATTAAACCGGACCAGGTTCATAATTAGGTAAACCAGATTTAATTCAATTTTAATTTTGGTCGGGTCGGATCGGGTCAAAATTGGGTATGAAATCGGGTCAAAATTGATGGTTTTTTAGGGTTTGGGTCAAAATTCTGGTTATTTAACAAAATTTTAAACAGTGTGGGGGAATAGGCTGAATTAGAAAACTTGAGGGGGGGAATAGGATTATGGGTGATACATGAGGGAGGAATAGGATGAGTGTGATACATGAGGGGGGAATAAGCAAAGTACCCAAACTTTAGGTGGGAATAGGAGTTTTACCCTAAAAAAAATATTTAATGTTGTACACATTGTATACAACATGTATATAATCCAAATTTGTACACATGTCGTGTACAAAAAAGGAAAAACATACGTATATAGCATGCATTCTAAAAGTGTATGAGTTATTTTTTCAATATTCAATTATTTAAATAAAATAAAGTTGAACAATAATAAAATCGGGTTATATTTTAATTAAACATCAAAATTTTGGTCGAACTTGTTAAATTTATCATAATACACATTCACTTTTCTAAGGATGATACATTACAATTATTTATAACAATAAACCATTTGTTGTGGGATGAAACACATAACTTATATATGGACATCATACCATATATGATGTGCTTTAGTTTATGACATAATACTATACATAATGCGTCTTAGTTTATTGATGATTAAAATGTATAACAATCTAATTTTAAATTATGATTTGATACAAATACAGAATAACACACCACGTTAACTAATCATTAAGATTCAACCCAAAAATCAAATGTACATAGAGAATATAACTCGGATTTTAACATGTGAATTAGTATTCTCATCAATTGAATGTTGATTGAATATCCTTACATTCACATTTATCGTTTTGAACCATTTATAAATATTTTCTAATTTTATAAGTATGATTTAAACAAGTTAAAGAATGCACATTTTATACACATGCATACACACATTGTGCATATTGTACACACGTTTTATACAACGCTAGTCCCAAAACTACACCAAACATGTTACAGATACGTTGTGTACGATGTTCGTCCATGAACATTATACATGATATGTGTGTACAACGTTCGTACTAGTATTTAGCATACACGTCGTAAACAACATGTGTGTACAACGTTTATGCCGATATTTAGTACACAGAATATATACAACGTATTTACAAGCCAAAATAATAGTAATAATAATAATAGTAATAATAATAATAATAATAAATGTCGAATCAAAATAGTAGAAGTCCAAAAGTCAGCCAACACCGAAGTTTTATAACAATGCAAAATATACGAAAAATCAAAGATTATTGGTAGACTCTATTGGGAGAAACCGAATCATTAGTGTTGTTCCATGGCAAACCAGTTTGGTTGTTGGGGAACATCCCATTTCTTATCCAGTTGCACGATAAAAAGTTCTACAGCCTCATCGGATACAAAACCCACCACAACTCAATGGCCTCTAAGCTAAGACCACAAACTTCTTTGTTCGTTAATCATAATTATATCGCAATTTCTATTGTTCGAACTCATAAAGTTTATCAGAAGGTTTTGCACCATGATTAACATTATTAAGAACCAAAATGATATGATGACTCAGTTTTATTTGGAGTGATCACTTATTAGTGAATCTATAAACCAAATTAGAAGACGTGACAACTGTCATAAAATAAGTTTGACCATGCTTCTGCGTTTGACTTCTTCTCTCTTGGTGACTTTCTTGATTTAGCAATTGTGCGCACGCATAAACCTACTATAATTTGTATCCCGACAAACATTTTCTATTTGGACTGAGCTTAAGTTACCAATCTTGTGGTTGTCATTATTGTCATGGCAGATTTGGAGAGATGATGACGAGGATGATGAATATTGAAAATTATAGAATCTGGGTCCAACACCGGTTACATGGAAAATCATGTCACATTCATGACAAAAAAAATGCAAGATCACCAATTAGAAAATCATGATCCTTGACGAAATCTTCTAACCATCGGTGAATTTAGGGTCATCCAACCTGACTTTCCATGTTTTGTAAGACACATCCGATCGGGTTAACTTCAAAAATACTCTCGTAGGGCTAAAACACTTCAAAAATACCCTTCCCAAAAAAAATTTAACTTCAAAAATACCCTTATAAATGTTGATATTTCCAAAATACCCCATGCGACCCTGCGACCTAGTTCGACCCAACGACCCAGTTCGACCCCGCGACCCAGCAATCGATTCCGACCTTACAACCCTGTGACCCTGCGACCCAGTTCGACCCTGCGACCCAGTCCGAACCTGTGACCCTGCGACCCAGTTCGACACTACGACCCAGTTCGACCCTGTGACCCTACGATCCAGTTCGACCCCGTGACCCTGCGACCCAGTTCGACCCTGTGATCCAGTTCGATCCTATGACCTAGTGCGATCCGAAAGCGCCAAAAACCGCCAGAAACTGCCAGAAATCGACGGAATTCGCCATAAATCGCTGGAAATCGCTAAAAATCACCAAAATCGGTAAAAACGCTGGAAATTGCTGGAAATCACTGAAAATGGCTAAAAAGTCATTGGAAATTGCTCGAAAATTGATGTAAAACGCTCAAAATGGAAGGAAATCGCTCGAGAATGAAAAAAAATCTCTCGAAAATGGAAGGAAATCGCTCAAAAATGGAAGGAAATCACTCGAATATGAAAGAAAATAGCTCTCAAATTTGTTTCCCTCCTCTCAAATTTGTCTTTTCCTCTTCTATATGTGTTTTTCACTAACAAAATATAAAGGCACATATGTCTTTTCTCTGACTTTTTTCCATCAGATTTTGGAGGGTAGTTTTGAAATGTTTAAGCCCTACGAGAATTATTTCAGTTGCTTCTCTTCGATTCCTGTGTCCTCCTGGGTTTGGGTATTCTTCGTTTTGCTTCGGTTAGGGTTCCTCCTCCTGTTGTTGCATTGTGGGTTTGTGAGTCCAAATAATCATCGGTATTGTCGTGGGTGCTCGATTTTTCCGATTGTTGTTGTGTTTAGGCGATTTTAGGCCTTTAGGTTTAGGCTGCAGTTTCGTTGGGTGGTACTGGTTTCGGGTTGGGTATCGGTTCATCGATGCTTAGTGTATTTGCATGTCTTCGCCTTTGGGTTGATTGGTGTCAAAGGCATGTATTTCTTGTGTGTTCTTTGTTGGATATTTTCGTTCCTGCTTGAATAATTGTTCTCGCCTTTGTTGTTTGGTTTCATTTTTATTTTCCTTGATTAGGGTTCTCGTTGTTCTCGGCATCGCAATTTCTCTATTCTTCTGTGTACCGTGTTCTTCTATCGTTTTGATTCGTACCGAATATGGATTTGTTTAACTGTTTCTCGCCTTAGGGTTTCATTTTCTATCTGCTCATGCTTTCTTCTTTTTGGATTATATGTAGTTGTTCCATTGCATGAATGATTTGCTTCTTGGGTATTCTAATGTCAACTGCTTAGTTTTTTGCTTTGATTATACGTTCTAGATACCTGTAGATTCCTGGCATAGGTTGTTTGTGTTTAAATGTTCCATGGATTTGTTTTGTTTGTTTTGTTTGATTTGTTCATTTCATGTAGCCACCATTTCCTGTCTCTGCATTCTCGGATTGTCACGATTCCCTGCCTTATTTTTTACCGCTAAAAGCATTCATATCTGGCTCTCTGTGGTAGAATTTTTGGATGATATTTGAGTCGTTTGTGTTGTATTTGCACCTGCATGTATTCTGTTGTGTGACTGTGTTGTCTTCCCATTGTTAGTGTTAGAATATCATCTCAATGATAATTTATTCAAGTGTTTATTCTTACTTCGATGTTTCCATTTTCGATCGTTGTTTGAGTTGTATAGGGGTTCTTTCCATTGTTGGATAGTTTCTAATTCAAGTGTTTCTTAACACCTATCTCAATGTTGTTGTTGAGGTTGATTGGATTTGGGCCTTAGTTGGGTTAAACATCCTGTCCTTTTCTGTCTGCATTGTTAAAGTGGCATATCTTGCTATATATTTTATGGGTATATATTATATGTTGTTGTTACTAATGTCTCTTAATAATAGATGAGGTGGCTTCTTATGTGTTTATGTGGCGGTTTATTATACAGCTGATATGGATTTACCATTTCACCTCTGTTATGTACGTGGCATTTTTTCGTGTATATTTACAATGACTCACCTCATGTCTTTAATACTTATGTCAATGTAAAATCTACATGTCACTTGTGTAACTGAAATGTATTGCTCCTACTGTTTTTCATATCCGAGTCGGTTACATTACTTAGACTTTTGATATGGTGCATTTCACTTTTTTCATTTACATTTATTTCGGAAACATTGTTGTCCTATGTATATATATAGATATATTACACTTTGTCACCGTTTTAAACCACATCAACCTCATCCCGTATCTTTTAAAAGAACCAGAAATCATGTATTCTTCTTTTTCTGAATTACGTCTTCGCAGGAAATCCCCTTCAGAATTTGGGTCTGAATTGTCCGGGTATAGAAGTTCGATATTATTCTAGTTCCACAGACAACTTCGAATTGGGAAGTGCTTATGTGTGACGAATGAGTAATTACCTTCTGCTAGTTGTATGAGAGCTAACATCTGAAAGTCTTTTTTTTTCTTTAACTGCTAGGGTAACCAAATTCAGGGTTTCATTAGGTCTAACTTTTGGTACAGGTATCAGCGTTTCTTTGTGGAAGATTCATGTTGCACCATCACAAATTTCAATGTCAGTCGAAGCCTTGGCGAATACAAAGCGGTTTTTTTTTCCGTTCAAGCTCGACAATGGTTGTTAGGTCCTGCGATGACTTGGCAAATTCGAACATATACTTCAATTTTGCCTCTTACCAAGATATAATTTCAGGTGTCCTTGAAGAATCCGTCCTTATTGGTGAGTGTTGTTAGATGTATAACCTGAATTATTGGTATCCTACTGTATCTGTTTGGAATTGAATTTCCGTTTGTTTTAATATATTTTTTGTTGTAGATGTTATAGGCGAGATTCGTGCAGCCGGTGAACTCATGGATGTCACATATGTAGAACGGACAAACAGGCGCCTAACAGTTCGATTTCGCAATAGCAAGTATTCCTCTTTCCCATTTCTAACTATATAGGATTATTGTTCGATATCTCAGTCTCTGTTCTGATAACTGTATTGCTTAAATCGCAGTTCTGAGATTCTCGAGTGCACAGTCTGGGAGGCTTTCGCTTACCAGACGTACGATTGTATCTATCTCCATCCAGATGGCCCACTGGTGATCATTTGCCAACTGTTCAAAATACGAACATGGGGCGGTAATGATTTCTACAAAATACTGTATTTTTCTGTTCCTATTTTTCTTTCCTGCGTGTGATTGCAAATGTTTTATTGTTAGTCTCTTTATTGTGTATTTGCTTTTGGTTATGATTCATTAAAGTCACGCCCACCTCTGTTTGTTGGTATCTGCGCTTTTTTACTTACATTTAGTTTACCGTCACCATAACATGTCCAATTTGATATTTCTCTGCAGCTTATTCAGCATTAATCTAATTTACAATAACACTTTTACTTTCCGTTTTTAACAGAGCGCAGAAGAATTCGGAATGTCCAGTTTTCAAGCAAACTCTTCCTCGACCAAAACTTCCCGGCTATAACGCAATACAAAATGAAGTTCGCTCGGTTTCTTTGCTTACATTTACAAGTAGTATCATTTTTCAATAACGTGTAGTTTACTATTTCATATTCATGTTTTCTTGCCACTAATTTTATTTCGAAACAACTTCTTAGATGAATCAATAAACACTCCGAAGAATGCCGTGCTGTTAGCTCAGCATCCACAACCCAGTGAATCTCTCGACTTCTGGAAGGCTTTGCTGGCAAGACAATTGTGTCTCTTAGGAAGGAGATTGAGGTATGCGATTTATTAGTCACTTCGGGGACGACATACATGAGTTATTACTATAAATTAATTTTCGATTTCCCCGCTGTGCAGACTCTAACTTGCATAGTTCCGGCCTTAATCACGAAGTTCTTAATAGAGATGGGTTGTACTATTTAGGATGCAAAACTCGCTCACAAGAGGTCAGTGCGATTGCAGACGATTGCTCAGCATGTGTTACAGTCAGGCATTTCTTCTGCGACTCGTGCAAAACAATGACCGAGACCCTATTCCCGATGTAAGTTACTTTCTCAGCAATTTAAAGTTACGACCTCTGTCACAAATACAAACTCATTGACAATTGCCCCTCGACAGGTTTTGTGTGTATGTGAAAATCATCGATGACACGGACGAGGCAATGTTTCTCATATTTCATAAAGAGACTGTCCAATGCTTGTATAAATCCGCCTTTGATATAAAAAATGAAACCCCGGAGGTGCTTTGCATGTGTCCGGGTTCTGATATCGTTGTTATTTATGATTTGATCTGTTTGCTCCTACGTTTACCTGTTGTATAAATTGACATTGTTGAACAAGATACTTCAACTGAAACTCCGGATAGCTTGAGAGCTCTGGAAAATCGAAGCTGCGTATTCAAGATCATAGTTTAACCGATAATGAAGGCATCCTTCGGTCCATATCTACAAGAGTAAGCTTATAACAATTTCAGACATAACCTACTGTGTTAATACTGAATTTATGTGACAACGATTTTATAACTGCGCTTTCCATTCCTACATAATCCATCTTTCGTTCCTTTCGCTCAGGTAACGCACTATTTATTCATCACACAATTCTTCTGCCTTTGCTAAATTTGTATTCCCTTAACAATATTTCAAAATTTGTGCATGCAATAAGTTTTTCAGTTCTCTCCGGGCAGCAGCTACATGGGATCTGCTCCAAACTCTCCCTCCACTGGCCACTCAATGGTAAAAGGCATGCTGACGATAGTGATAGCAATACATCCGTACAGTCGAGCACATCAAAGGTAAAATCGGGGGACTTGGACTCTAGCTCCATCGACCGTCCAAAGCGAATGCGTTGACTTAGATCACCGTTTGAAGTTTGGTTCCATTGTGTTCAAAATGATTTTCGAGCTTTTTTTAGGCACAGAGCTTGCTCCCATGTATAATATTGCATTCGGATACTTTATATCAACTTTTTGTTATAACCATGGTCATGGTACTTTGTATAAACCCGTTCGTATTTACCTTGCAATGTAAAGGTGTACTGCTGTTGATCGTTATTATTTTGTCACTTCAATATTTTATTACCAGTGTGATCTGAATTCCAAAAGAGCTGATCCAAAGTTACTGTGCCTTATTTTTTCTCAATTGATTCCAGCGTTTGCGCCAAGAAATAACAACCGCGCCTAAACGCCCGCTTCTTAGGGGTGAACCTTCGAACTATAGGCAAAATGATGTCAAGTTGTCATTGTCACATAATAATTCTGCAGGTACATGCCTGTTGGCATGATAAAAATCATATTATTATATACATTGCTTATGTAAGATGTCATTCTACATATATTTTGCAATACTCCCAAACTAATGGTGTTGCCATGTGCAGGTTCAACATTGTACGATGATATCAAAGACCAATGTTATGTATGCGAGTATTGTGATGCTAAAATAGGTACTCTGAACGTTTAAATAAAAATCGTTCAACCAGTGACCTGAAGGTTAGTTAGTATTGTTCTAAAGGAAAAATCATTCCCCAAATTATTAGATCTTCCTCCGTATTTAAATGCACTCTTGAAAAGTCATCCGCAAAATCACCATTTCAAAAGGCACATCCGGGCATATAATATGATTTTTCCATTTACATCGATGGGTGGTCACATTGATAATTCAGTCAATGTTCGTAAAAAACATATATATTCAAAATAAATGAACAAAATTATCACAGAATTGGTAGCCTGCTACCAGAATACAGAGAGGTAGAAAAATTTGCGGAGCTGTATATTCATGATATTGATAACGAGGTCAAGAACATATTATATGCAATCGGGTACATTATGAATTCCTCCAAACAATAATCTTTCTCCCTTTTCTGTTACATAATACATATAATGTATCTATATTTGCAGCAACAATTTACAAGACAGCTCCTGGGAGCGAAGAGATACCTCGCGCATAGATATTGTTGAAAATATACAATGCTCAATGAATATAATCCTTATGTAAAGATATTTAGGATAGCCCGCGATAGATTTTTAATTTCTGATTAGCTGGAAATGAGATTACGTTTAATAGCAGATCACAACACTAGTAGCCGTGCATATAATTTACCTGAGGTTCCAGAAGTAGTTGCATTAATAGTGGGCGATTTAGATGAAAGATTCAATTCAGGAGATGTTATTTTACAGAAACATACTAGTGAATACATGTGAATAAGTGAATTACACCCATTATATCTTCCACTGCAATATCCATTGCTATTTCCATACGGTGAGGACGACTACCATCTTGGAATGAATTTACGGTCAAAAGTCACTTTATCACAGAAACCAAGATCACATATTAGCCTATGAGAATTTATGGCATACCATTTACAACAAAGAGATACTGAATCTTCTAATATATTTCATTCAGGTAGACTATTCCAACATATTGTTGTCGATGGTTTTTGTATGGTCGAATCAGAGAGAATTGTTTATATTCGAAACCATCAAAATACATTGCGTTATGAATCTTATAAAGCTATATACGCTTTTATTCAATCGGTAATACTTTGGGATCTGAAATTGAAAAACAAATACCTTCGACATTTACAGGTGGTTCATGATATATGAAACAGAATTACCTAAATGCAATGATTCTATGTGAAAACTTAGGTTTCCCGATCTGTTCTTAACTTTCAAGTGTAATCCGAAATGGCCCGAACTACAGTTCATCTTGCACCAGTATAAAGGTGCATCGGAAAATAGGCCTGACCTTTTGACAAGGTTATTTAAAATCAAGCTTGAAGAGTTATTGACAGATTTGAAACAAACCAAACGGCTGGGAGAAATTAACGCAGATAATATATACTTACTACTACATAAACAAATATATATTACAATAACTGGAACAGATTTATATTCCATCTTAAATTGCAGTTATCTACATTATCGAATTCCAAAAAAGGGCCATGTCTCATGCACATATATTGCTATTTCTTAAAGGACATTCGAATTTACCGACTGCAACCAATATTGATAATATTATATCTGCGGAAATTCCCGATAACACCATGCATCCCGTTTTGTATACACCAATACAAGAGACAATAGTATATGGACCATGCGACCTTGCTAATAAATATTCTCCATGTATGGACATAGGCAAATGCACCAAACAATTTCCTAAGGCTTTTATAGACTCAACATATATTAACACTGAAGGATATCCAATTTATAAAAGGCCAGATAACGAAAGATTTGTTGTCAAAGACAATATCAAATTAGATAATCAATACATCGTGCCATACAACCCTTACCTTCTTCTGAAATACAGAGCTCATATCAATTTAGAATGGTGCAATCAAACAAAAGCAATAAAGTATTTGTTCAAATATATAAACAAGGGTTGTGATAAAGTCGCTACTGCAATAACTACGCCTGAAGACATGCATCAAAACAAACCTGCCGATTAAATAAAAAATTATTTTTAGATATCGTTATATCAGGATGCGAAGCTTGCTGGAGAATATTTAAATTCGACATTCGCTACAAAAGTATACCAGTAGAGACATTGAAACTTCATTTGCCTGATGAACAACACATAGTGTGCGACGAAGAAGATGAACACTTCGACGTCAAATCTGATGTACATAGTCAACAAACAATGTTAACAGAATGGTTCAAATGCAATGCCATATATCCTGATGCTCGTGAATTGACGTATCCCAATTTTCCAATGAAATTTAGATAGAACAAAAAACACCGGGTTTGGGCAACACGTAGACGCGACTTTGCATTTGGCAGATTAGAACATATTAATCTAAATGCTGGATAACTATATTACTTACGAATGGTATTAAACAAAATGTAAGGTCCTACTTCATCTAAACAGACTCGTACTATCAATGGTATTTTATATGATACATTTAAAGACACATACAAAGCATTAGGCCTTCTAGATGATGATGAAGAATATATCAATACTATAAAAGAAGCAAGCAATTGGGCATCTCCATTTTATCTGCGACTTTTGTTTGTCATTCTGTTAACAACTGGATGTATTTCATCTCCGCAACATGTTTGATTGATGACGTGGCACCTCTTTGCTGACGACGTGTTGTATAAACGTCTGCTGCTACTAAAATTACCACGTTTGAATATTTATGAACAGATACTCACATTTGATTTAAATGGAATAAACAATGATATGAACATTCCTTTTACAAATGCCAGACTTCAGGATGTTGGATGAAGAGCTTCAAAACACGACACTTGGTGAAATAGAACAAATTTTACAAAAGAACAATTGTTCTTTAAAACAGTATCTTTCGATGCCTTGCCCTAAAGAAGCTCAAAACTAATCGTTAATGAATAGGCTGTTATACGAAGAACTATCTTATGACCAAGAAAAATTGAAAATTGAATTTAACCATAAAAAATCACAGCTCACAAGAGAACAATGCTCTGTTTATAATGAAATCATGAATGTTGTGGATCCAAAGAGAGGGCAAATATTTTTTTATATATACATGGAGGAACGAGGAAAACTTACATATGGAAAACGTTATCTGCAGCGATAAGATGTCGAAAGAAAATTGTTTTAAACTTTGCTTCAAGTGGTATGACATCACTCCTATTAGAAGGTGGTCGCATAGCGCATTCGAGATTTGCAATACCATTAAATATTAATGAAGATTCAATTTGTAACATTAAATTAGGGACAAATTTATCAGATCTCATCAAACAGACACGCTTTATAATATGGGATGAGGCCTCGATGATTCATAAATACTGCTTTAAAGCTATGGACAAAGGTATAAAAGATATAATAGGTTCAATAAATCCTTTCCTAAAAACAAAACCCCTTGGAAGCAAAATCGTTGTATTTGGAGGCGACTTCCGTCAGATCTTACCGGTGATTACAAAAGGAAATATACATGAAAGAGTCAAAGCATGTATAAAATCCTCATATCTTTGGAATTATTGTCATGTATTGAAAATAACTAAAAATATGCGCTTACAGATGAATGTTGATTCTTCAAATTTTGCTGGTCTGCGAGATTTTGTAAATTGGATATTACAAGTAGGCGATGGAACTTTATCTGAACCTAATAATGTAGAATGTTTAATATATGTGCCTAAAGAATTGGTGATTACTAAAACGTCGGATCCCATTGAAAGTATTGCAGCACATGTATAACCAAATACTTAAACTCAGTATCAAGATCCTTTATTTTTTAAGGATCGCGCGATATTATGTCATACGAATAAAATTGTTGACGAAATAAAAAATGCACTTTTAGCTTAAATTCGAGGTTGTTCAAAGGAATATTTAAGTTCAGATTCATTATGTAACATTGATTCTAACAATAACGAAACGTGCGAACTATACAGTGCATAATTCTTGAACAGTTTAAAATATCTAGAAATTCCTAATCATTCTCTAATACTCAAAGAAGGGGCGGGGCGCCCATTATCCTTCTACGAAACATTTATCAAATGCTTGGATATATGCAATGAAACCGACTTCAAATAACGCAATTAGGAACGAATGTATTAGAGGGTAAAATAATAACAGGGAATAACACAGACAATAAAGTTTTCATACCTCGACTCCCTATGATTCCAACAAATATAACATTGCCATTTCATTTTACACTTTATGCTATGTTTCGCAATGACAATTAACAAAAGTCAATGATAAAGCATCAACCGAGTTGGTATATATTTGCCAAGGCCAGTATTCAGCCATGAACAATTATATATAGCCGTTTCATGGACAAAAAGCAACCAGAATTAAAATTACTTATTCTAGATGATGATGGTCAATATACAAATAAAACAACGAATATTATATACAAATAAACTTTTATCAATGAATAAAAACATCGTACATTTATATTTACAAAATTACTTCTTTCTTTGATAATATCTCCTTTTATATATTTAATACATCAAAATAATAAATAACATATTACGCTTACTCCACTCCACGTGAAGCGCGGGTTCCATTCTAATCTAATATACATGTATGCATGTACATAAATATATACTAATATATAGCAAGGTATATACATAAACATAATCACATGTATTTATGTACATGCATTGCATACACACATATATACGTTTTGTCAATTAAAAGTTCGGGCTAAAGTCCGACCCGAGACAACAAAAAAAAAACATACGACTCAAGTACTACTGTTCTTATCCTCCACTCACCTCTCGAATTAGCCCCAATTTCTAGGGTTAGGGTTCTTTGATTCCTTTCTCCGACAATCGGTCTGCATGGATAGACACCGAGGAGATCGCCATGGAAATGGAAGCTACGAAGACTCCTTCCGGAACTTCCGCCATCACTCCAGAGGACCGCCTCGCTTCTCCGATTCCCCGGCAATGAGCCGCTACGACGACGAGGACGAAGGGTTCAACCGCCGCCGCCGCGGAAACAGTCCCAGCAGCTACCGAGTTGGAATCGGCGGCAGCGGCCCCTCCGGTGGTCGCCGTCGGGCTTTCGAGAGCCCTCCTCGTCACGACGTCCCCGGAGGCGCAGGACGGGGAGGGTTCCGGCCGTTGAGCGGTCCCGTTGGGGGAGGAGATTTTCAGCCAATGGGTCCTGGCGTTGGCGGAGGTTTCCGGCCAATGAGTCCCGCTGGAAACGGAGGCGGCGTCGGAGGTTTTCGGCCGATGGGCCCAAGCGGCGGTGTTGAAGGAGTTAGGTCTAGGCCGGCGGTTGGTTCTGGAGGCGACGGCGGAGGATTTCAGCCGACCGGGCCCGGAGGGGTTCCGTCGATGGGTGTTCCAGGAGGAGGAGGATATGTCGGTGGAGACATGGGATTGCCGAGCGGTGTTGGCGGAGGATTGGAGTCTGAGTATTCTCTGAGAGCAACGAGACCAACGAGACCAACGGTACCGCCGGCAGTGCAACCGCCTCTGTCTGGTCAGAAAAGAGGGTTCCCTTTCCCCGAGCCCGGCAGTTCTCCGGGAACCGGTAAACTTTTGTGTTGCTTTCATTTTTGGTTTCTGGAATAGCTACTGTTATACATCTTTGATCTAGTAATTTTCAGTTCGTTTTGTTTTGATTTGGTTTAGGAAATTATACTAGCATTTGAAGTTAAGTGTCCAGGTAGTTGTTTGAGCCTTCATTGTGATATTTGACATTGTAGTTAAGAGGTCTCCTCAGCTGTCAGAATGGTTTATTCAAGGCGGATATGAGAACATTTTATTGTAGCTTAAATGTGTTCCATGCAATAGTTGTTGACCCTTGATTTGCGATCTTCTCACCTTTCACATGTCATATGTTAACATCTTGCGTTAGCTAATTATTTCTTTTGCAGACCTTTCTGATCGTGGTACTTTTGTCAAGCTTTTTGTTGGTTCTGTACCAAGAACAGCAAGAGAAGAAGACGTGAGTCAGCCTGGAAATTCCGCACTCTTTTTAATTATATACATACATATTATTTGAGGGCAAAGTCTTATGGTGCTGCCCCCCAATTGTTGTGATCTTGAGATTTTTCATTTTTCATCATTGTGTTGTTTTGGCTCCAGATTTTTCCCTTTTTTGAGCGACACGGAAATGTTCTCGAGGTTGCTTTGATCAAGGACAAGAGAACTGGACAACAGCAAGGTATGTATATTTTATTTTGCTAGGAAATAGTTTTCATTTGTACTTCTCTGATTTTCAGGTCTTCTGAAAAGGCTGATGGGAAGCAACCACAGTCTCATCATTGGCTTCCATTTGTTTGCAACAAGTTTCCAGTTTGTTGGTCATACTTGCACACGTCTTGTTTGTGTTCGGTCCTATCAAACGAGAAGGCCACCTTGTAGCTTGCTTAAAAAATTCATGTATAAACTTAGTGGGTTTGTGCTACTTGTAGCAATCTTAGGGGTGTCTGACATATGCGGCTCAGATTTCTTTTCAGGGTGATTTAGAGTTGAAGTTAATGTACAGACAGTAAGAACAGATGTTTGATGTTACTTTATAGTGGTTATTGGTTTAAGAAAAATCAAAGTTTCTCTCTCCATCTTTGTCCTGGTTGATTCCCTTTTCCTTTTCTTTTCTTCGGATGGATGAGATGTTCTGTATGGTCTTGACAGGATGAATGGATATTTTAGGTGGGTAGTTCACAGGGTTCAGGAGATGGTTTGACTCACCTTTCTCGTTTTGGTCAACATTTGGCCTTTTCGTTTTAAATGTATCAGGGTTGATACGTGGCACTCGCATGTTGCAAAATACATACGTCATGTTTGAATGTGTTGTCTTTACGGTCATTGATGAAATTTCTTAACATTCTCTTTGACAGCTTGATGTTGGAATGAATGTATTCCTTTTCTTTTTCATTTCTTTTCCGTGGATGACCTGATGTTGTCTGCTTGCTTTCTCATGGATGATCTTTGATGTTCAATGTATGATCCTCTCTTCCCCTTTTCCTTGGATGGGTTGTGATGAATATTACTACCTTTCGCTATAGATAGAGCGAGTCAATGAATGAATAAGTTGAGTGGTTTTAGTTTTTTTTATCAAAATATAGTTTTGGATGTGTCTTATTCGCACTTATTGGTAATTCATACTTCATTATGATGGAGTAATGTTTGCTGATGGTTTTATGGAGTTCTTTTCCCAATGCCCTTGAGATTTCTTCTACTTTCATTAGACCCCTTTAGACTTTATCTTGAAGGTTTGAGACTCTGTTCTTTACATTGCTTTGTTGGCTTGTCTTTTGGTTTAAGAATCATCAAAATGGTAGAACCTGATTGCGTATGTGTTTAGTTTCTTTCTCATTCTCAGATTGCATTCAATTGCTATTTTTATAACTCTTTCCACACTACAGGTAGCAGGTTGTCGTTACAACCTTGTATGCCCGTGTACATTGCTCAGTATGTGATCTAAATGCCTTGTAATGTCTGGGAACGACATGATAGTCCCTACCATTATATATTTGGAGTGTTAGGTGGTGCGAACATGTGAAAGCCAATTGGTTTTATAATTTCCGTGGAGTAGTTGGTAATGTCTTATGTTTTAATGATCGCTGTATAGAACTATTATTTTCTCTTGTGAGCTGGGTCATTTCAGGATTCTCCTTTTGTGTGTGAGCAATTAGTGGTGTCTGATTCCCCTACTTTCTCCTTGAGATACTTTTCTCCTTAAAGTTGCCGTTTCAGTTTTTTGGGATCAGAGTATGCTTGGTGTTTGGTGACAAAGTGTGATATATGTCATTTTCATTTAATTACTTACTTCAGCAATGACTGCTGATTCATGTTTTCGCCTTGGTCTCCGAATTTAGGTGGATGAATGCAGTTTATTTGCTTGTCTCTGATGTTCACTTCAGTGCACATGTTGAAGATCCTTGACTTCAAGCATGTTGTCCCTGGATTTTATGATGTAGATATTGTCACGTTTCTGTATTTACTGTAAACTTTTGTGTGGAGTTGAGTGTTTGATTCCTGCTCTTTGCACTAACTCAGCCCTATCTGGCTTGCTCTAGATATGTTATTTGTGGACCCTGGCTGATTAATTTGTTGGCTTGTCATATGCACCATTTGAATGTAATATATTATCGTGCCAAGTGACAACTCCATTGATCTACAAGAGCCTGCCAAGGCGTGCTTGGATTTTTGAATCTCTCTTATGTTCATGTGTGTTTTTATGCAATGCTTTTTTGCCAGATTGCTGGTTATCGCGTGTAAATTTGTAATGGGAAATTTATTCGCATTTTGGTACCTCTTGATGTTGATTTAGGGATTGCGAGCCTTTAACATATAGTTCAAGTAAATCCCTCTTTAATGCAGGCTGTTGTTTTGTAAAATATGCCACCTCTGACGATGCTGATAGAGCCATAAGAGCATTGCATAATCAGATCACCCTTCCTGGGGTAATTGCATTGTTGCTTCTCTTTCTTGGAATTAGCAATTATAGGTAGTTTAACATGTTATAATTTGTTGATTGTCAGGGAGTCGGCCCTATTCAAGTTCGTTATGCTGATGGGGAGAGAGAACGCCTAGGTAACTATCTTTGAAACACATACTACATAGGATTGGGTATTCGTTGTGTAATTTCATACTACAATAATTGTAATTTTGCGATAACCTGTCTTGATTCTGAATACTTTACATCTAGTCATGTTGATTTCTCTTTTCTGTTAACTGATTTTTTTCCGCTGCTTTTAATAGGTGCAATGGAGTTTAAGTTATTTGTGGGATCACTGAACAAACAAGCTTCTGAAAAAGAAGTTGAGGAGGTATCTCTCATATCCAACCTTTAGATTTTGTTCCATGGAATTCCTTGTTGCCTGATTAGCCCATCGGAGAAATTTGAGTAGATTTTGCTTTGAATGTATTGATCCAATACTGATATTGTCCATGTCTTGGCTTCCCCAAAGATGCCCCTTAGGTCATTTGTTGAGAATATAGCTTCCTCTATGCCTGCGAGTATTTACATGCGAGACTTATTATTTCCTCTTCTTCTAAATGTCTTGCATTGTGTGTCTTTATTTTTTTTTCTTGAAAGTTAGATTTGATAAACTATGTGGGTAGTTGTCTCCTTGCTTCAAGTTATCTTTGATGGAGTCATTCAATGAACATTGCTACTGCTGCTTTTGCAGATCTTTTCGCAATTTGGCCGTGTTGAAGATGTTTATCTTATGCGTGATGAATATAGACAAAGTCGTGGTATGTCACTTCATTCTTAATGTTTTTATGATTCTCTTGCATCAGTCATGGCGTTGAGATGGGTCCACATTTGTACAATATACTATCCAATTGTGTTTGTATCAAACGATGTGTTTCTTTTGATTATTTAGGATGTGGATTTGTTAAATATTCAAACAAAGAAACGGCAATGGCAGCTATCAACGGTCTGAATGGAGTTTATACTATGAGAGTAAGTCTCACTCTAGCGATCTCTGTTCATGCTTTACCGCCCTTTGAAACAAATAATTATTGGGTTTCTTTTGTTCACTTGTGTTGAATTTTTTGCCAGGGGTGCAATCAACCATTGATTGTCCGCTTTGCCGATCCAAAGAGACCTAGACCTGGCGAATCAAGGTACCTTGGAGATTGTATTGATTTATTTTTATGCATAATGTCTGTATGTGTTTTTTATCACATTAAAGGAGAACCATTTAAGTTGGGTCGAAACAATTCCTAATTGATGTTCTGGAGGACTGGGAACTATCTCTGTTCACTTCAACACATTTGTATTGAATAGCTGTAGCGCTGCATTCTATGTCTTTTAAAATAAACTTGTTTCTGCTTTCAGAGACCCTGTACCTAGCAATGGACCTGGTTCAGTGCCTCAATTTCAACCACCGGGTCCAAGGTAACTTAACAAAAAATAATTTAGCTTCATTCATTATAGGTATGTTCTTTTGTTTGAAATTGGTTCGTGGTCCTTATTTCGTAGGCCCATGTCGAACTTTGGAGATCCCAGTGGAGACGGTCTCCAAACAAATTCTTGGCGTCCAATGAACTCATCAAACATAGGTCCACCTCCGAATTCTGGGTTTTGTGCGTCTGGGATCGACTTTCCTCCCAGGCCTGGTGGTCAGGGAACGTTGCCGTCAAATGTGGTGAGATAGCTGAACGATTATGTATCTTCTTATGTCTACACACACTCAGAAGCACTTTCACATTGCTTTTATCTATTATGCTTGTGAGTATGTGGAGGCATGAAAAGGAGCCTGATGGTCTTTCTTTAATCTTTTTGTCTTGTAATGCTAGAAAATCTTATCCTTAATATGATGCCATTGATTTACTGGTTCATTTTGTATTACTGCAATGTGTTGCTTTCTGAGACAGATATTCTGATTATGGGTTTTTGGCGTGTTTCTTATAAAAAGTTCTGACAATTTTCATGGCATAATAAAATTGTTAGGGTGGTCCCCTGGGTGGCTATGGTGTCCCTCCCCTTAATCCTCTTCCAATTCCTTCAGTTTCATCTTCTGCGACATTACAACAGGTATTTTCGAGGTTATATATTTAACTTCCTGTATCTCACTGAGAAAATCTGACATATGTCCTGTTTATTTTGGTATTTTGACTGTTTCTACACAACAGCAAATTCCAGTGAATAGCCAGCAGGTCGCACCGCTGCAGAAGTCGGCTCAATCCCCACAGGATATTTCCCGTTCCCTTAAACCCCAATCTACTGTGCCCGGTGCCCAGGTAGCCTTAAGTCAGGCAGCAACTCCTTTGAATCCTTATGGTTACAGCAGCCATTTGCCTTCTTCTCAGCCACCACCTCAGCAAAGCATCTCTCCTGCAACTGCAGTTCAAGCACCTTTGAACATCAACCTACGACCAACTTCTGTCTCCTCCAGAACTAATCAATTGCCTACCCATGCTCAGCAGCAAACACTGCAGCAAATTCAGCAGCCTCCTTCTCAGTTAGCTCAGCTGTTGTCTCAGCAAACACAGACTCTACAAGCAACCTTTCAATCGTCTCAGCAAGCATTTTCGCAGCTGCAGCAGCAGTTGCAGTCCATGCAGCAACCAAACCAAAGTTTATCGGTGTCGCAAAATGGCCAAGCTGGTAAACAGCAGGTATAGAGAAGTTGAATTACTTTGTATATCTGTGTTTAGTTCAATCTGATCTGGATCTTGGTGATTTAAATGTTCTGAAACACATCTCATGGTTCATAGTTCATACCTCAACAAGTGTTTTTGAGATGAGATACTTAATTTCGTAAATGAGCGTGGCCTGTTTTGTTATTAGTGGCCCGGAGTCGGGGTACAGACGGTTGTAAGCACCACTGGTTCTACATCAGTTGGTGATGTGCCTTCGGCTGCATCTACAGTAAGTCAGTCAGTCGCACCTGTCAGATGTAACTGGACAGAGCATACATCACCTGATGGATTTAAATACTATTTCAACGGTGTTACGCGTGAAAGCAGGGTAACTTATTTCCTCTTGTTCTTCGTTTGAGTTTCCAGTTCTTCCAGATGTGCCATAATATTTGTTTCGTTGACGTTTTCAGTGGGAAAAACCAGAGGAACTGGTTCAGTTCGAACTGAAACAACAGCAGCAGCAGCAGCTGCAGCAGAAACAACATGTACCACAGACTCAGACCCTGATACATCAGCAGGTACTGCATTCCCAGCAGGTGACTCAACAACAACAACAACAACATCAGGCTCACCAGCTTCAAACGCAATATCATGGGCATCCACAGTTACAACAATCTTTGTATTCTTCATCGGTTGGTCCCCCATTTATGTGTTTACTTGAATGGTCACATTTGAAGAATGTAGCACACCCCCTCTAACTTGACTCTCTCTTCTTTCACTTTTGGAAATGCAGTATCCGATGGCAGGGGCTGGTCAAAATGCTCAGGTATATATTTGTTATTTTGTCTTTTTTTCAATTCTGTATTTTGGACATCATCTGGTAGATAAATACTTAAGGGAAGTGTGCTTATTGACGCAAAAGTTTTTTGGAGTGCTGTTTTAGATGGAAAAGTAACGTTGTGGTTATTAACATAACTCAAATGTCTTATGTTTTCCACTGAAATGCAGTATCCAGCAGCATCAGGGGTTGGTCAAAACGCTCAGGTATATTTGTAACGCATCTCTTGCTATATGTGTTTGATATATTAGTTTGACTTATTTGAAGGTAGATACCAAGATTAAGGGTATGAATGAATGATTGTGAAGTTGGGTTAGGCGGGTTTTACTGATGTGTTTAAGAGAAAACAAATCCATATAATTTGTAATAATCTGTATGAGAATTAGAGTATTCAGAGAATACAATACATTTTCAATCAGGGTGAATGAATCTGATGCATGTGGATCAATCTCATGTGTTTGGGATATCATGTATTCAGGAATATGGCGGGACACAAATACCAGTCATGGATCCAACGCGCATCCAATAGGGTTACTCTCTCTCTCTCTCTCAATATATATATATATATATATGCCCTTTGTGTATGTATAATTTATCATGTTGATAAATATAAAAGATTTAATATTTCACTTTTGGACTTCAACAGGTGTACCTGGAAACAACACAAAAGGGGGGTTGATGAAGTCTTCGCTAGGTGGAACTATAAAAAAGTAGTCATGTAGAAGAAGTGCGCTTTTGATTTAGCTTTTTAACATCTCTCACTTGCGAAATCTCCCTTTACCCTGCAAGTCCCTCTGGTACATCTGCCCCCTTTTATATTTATATATTATATATATAATGCATTACTTGTCACCTTAATCATGTGTGTGATTTATAATAAGCCTTTTATATCACAACATTGTTAGACATGCATATTTCCATGCACTATCATTTTGGTACGTCATTTGAGATTAAGTGCTACGGATGTTGTTAATGATGCCATTTGTTTTAAATGGTTCGAAAACACTCAAATCATTTGTTGATTTGATCGGAAAATTCAACTCTTTCAGCAGATAAAAATTTATTCTAAAATATTTTGATTCATTTTGGATTTTTTTAGAAAATTTTTGTACCATATCGGATTGACAATTGATCTCAGGTTGTTTTGTTGATATAATGCGTATGTAATTTGATTTTGTTACATTTTGACGTTATGGATTTTTTTCGTTCGAGTGATACACAACCTGGTCGGGGGTTGGGTCTCTTTAACGGGTATAGAGAATTCGCTTATGTCGATCATTTGAGGATTCGTCGTGTGAATGAGTATCTTTTGATTGGTCTAGAGGCGTTTTTAAAAGTCTGTTGACGGTAGGTGGTGGTGGTTAATGTGGATGATCTTTTAATTGACGCATTTTTTGAAATTCGTCTAGCGATAACGGGAGATGGTGGATAACGAGTTGTCTAAAGTGAAGGATATGATACCATAGCATATGCAAAAGCCTTTTCATACAATCAGAACAAGTTCAAATCACCATGTTTTTTTACAACGATTAAAAAAACAAAAACTCATTCTTTTAGCAAATTATAGCATCTTCATTACAAATGGGAGGAAGTCTTGTACAGAGGAGTGATTTCACATTAAAACACGTAAAATACATAAATATAGGATTACCAATTGATATATTTGTCTTTGGGGAAGATTTTTTGTTCATTAGAAGGAAATTTTCGGAGGAAGAGTGGATAATCATGAGATAATGATTAGTTTGGGAAGATTTTCTAGATGTACGAGATCTTTGGAATAGGAAAAGAAAATAATGACCCGACGGATAAAATCAACTCTAGGTGATTTCTTGGTCGTAGAATAAATATAAGATTATCCGTGTCATCCAAATCTCTCGATTTTCGTAGTGTGGGTTTCAAACCAATTCAACATCGAAAATCAACGTGTTGCTTCCTTGAGATGAGATTTGGTTGTTATATGTTGTCCTTTAAGGAAAATGAAAACTAAGATCTTTATCTCTTTCCATATATGTGTGAGTCAAATCTTTCGATAAAATTTTTTTTATTATGGTCTAGTAACTCTCACATGTCTAATTCTATTATTGACATCATGTTTCGCAAGTTTTTGATCGACATGTGCAACTAGGTCTTAGAAAAGTTCTATCCTTCTGGTTCTTGGTTTAACGTCTCATAAATGTGATCTTCCTTTGGTCCGATGGCTCTACTGATGACATCATTATTCGTTCTCCATTGCAAGTGATTCGTCCTCGAATGAAACCACTAGATAATCTACGGTGGTAGGCAATTCTGTTCATCTGTTCTGGGTTGTGGATTTTTTCATCTGTTTTTTGTGTTTGCTTTAGACTTCTTCTCTCATGTAACATGTATTTTCTCAATTGCAACCGTAATCAAAACTTTTCTTTCTTTTCAACCTATCTTCAAAGATGAAGTATTATGATGGCTCATCCATTGGCTCTTTCGTACCTTCGTGCATCACATTGTGATCATTTTGCTATGATCTTAATAGGATGTGACTGGTTTGTATATACTACATCGCGTATGACTTCATCCTTGTATTGTCCAATCTGAAAGGATATCTTGACATGTTATCTTGCCTTGAGTTCTGCTTTACGATTAAACCACTAAAGCTTAGGTGGTTGAGGGTGTTTATTGATCTCAAGATCTAGCCTATTCACCATGTGAACTCTTGCGACGTTTAGTGCATGAACTACTATTAGTGACGAGGTTACATTAAAAAATTGGATGTGGAAGAGTGTTTCCCTTTGCAACATTTTGTCTTGTTCCACGAAGGTACTTCGAACTCGTCAAGTGACAAGGAGCTCTCCATTTTTTGGGTAAATGATTTCTTCCTCGAGTGTTTCTCTTGCAACCTCACCCATTGGTTCGTACTATATGTTGTCTTTTATGGGCATGTCTTGTGGATTTGGACATTTATGAGCCATGTGTCCTCTTACTTTGCATTCAAAACACCAAATTTCTAGAGTACGAGATGGGGTTCTTATAGCAAGTCTTGTTACCGTCATTCTTCTTCTCGGTCATATTCTTTAGCGCCTTGCATTTACCTGCTTCTCTTCTCCGTTCTTTTCAACCATTGTGTTCATAGTATGATCACAGAGCTTGGACCTCCCCGTCGAGAAAGATGAGTTTCTTTTTCGAAAAGAGGGCATTTCACATCGCTTCTGCCCAATGATCATAATTTTACTTGGTTAACTCGATGGTCGATAGGACCATACAAGGATGATCGACAGGACGAAGGTAAAACAAAGATGTCTTCTCCTGAGAACTGGTTGCAGCAGTCGTCGCATCAACACCGGTATTAGATTGTGTACCAAGGGCTACAACAGTCCCAAGAAAGTGTTGTAGTTCAATTTCAAGACGGTTGTTGTACTCAGGCAAAATGTCTGTGCCGTGTAATCCATGTATACCTATAAACAATCTAAGTTATACCTGCTGACCATTTGAAGTCTGAATATAATAGTGTTTTAAGGTTGATGTTGCGAAGAACATCACGAAAAATCGTTTGTGTCTTCTCTCTAAATTTTCATTTGATATTAGAGAGTGCATGAGATCAGAGAAGTTAACTTCACACATCTGTGAGAGATCCAAAAGGAGAGATGTACATAACAAGAGATATTTACTCATATTGCAAACCGGTAATGCTAAACTCATCCAACTATGGGTATTGGAAAGTTAAAATGAAGACAAACATTCGTGAAATCGACGAAAACGCTTGGGGGCTGTCAAGCATAGGTGGAATCCTCTAATGGTGATCGATGATCATGGAGATAAGAAGGAGAAGTCACTGGAATAATGGACGTCGATAAAAAAAAGACTCTCCACTTACAATGGAAAAGCATGGGCTACCATATTTGCTTCAATTGACATGGACAAATTCAAACAAATACAAAGACGTGAGTCTGCTAATGAGGCTTAGGAAACGCTTGAAACAATACATGAAGATACTCCAAATGTAAAGAAAACAAGACTAGACATTCTTGAGTACCAATTTGAGAATCTTGAAATGGGAGAAAAAGAGAATATAAAAGAGTTTAGTGGAAGACTAAATGCGCTTGCCAAAAAAACACACGTGCTTGGCCAATCATATGAAGATAAGAAACTAGTAAATAAACTTTTTCATTGTCTTCCTCAAAGATTTGTTGCTTTAAAGGCTACCATGAATATGACTCTTAACATCGATACAACAAGCTTCAAGGAGATTGTGAGAATTCTTTCGGCATATGAAATGATGCTACAATTGGGATAAAGGTTTACCAGCAAAGAAATCGATCAAGGAATAACCTTACAAGTTATTGAGGAAGTAGCGGAAGATGTATCTCTCTTAGTAAAAAAATTCAATAATTTTCTAAAGAAGCATGAGGTGTATTGGCATATAAAAAAAATGATTGTTCCAGTGCTGAGAAAAGAGAATCCATGTTGAAGACCTTGAGCACAAGAAAATGTTTCAACTGTCAAGGATTTGGGCACACAAAAAATGAATGTGGAAACAATCAAAGAAGATCCAAAAAAATATTCCCCACTAAAGAAGAAACATATTTAGATTTTGAAGAGAAAATTGATGACAAAAAGATGTCGAATTATAAAATATTCATTGGAATCATTGACCCCAATGACGAAGGAGTAAACATAGATGAAAAAGATGGTGACAATGAATTCACTAGAAAAGAGATATATGCAAAATACATCAAGATGAGCGAACTCAACATCGAGATTTTCAAAGAAATTGAAAAAAATATGTTCACATTTACAATATACCTGTGAGAAGCTCAAAGAGAAAGAAGAAGAAGTGACACTAGTTTAAAGCAAACTTGAAGAAACAAGAAAAAATTTGGAGATGTTGACTAACAGAACAAAGAAGCTGGGCTATCTCCTCACAACAAGAAATAAAGAACCAAATAAGTTTTGTTTTGGTTACGAAGATGGAGAATCAAGCACATAAGAAAATTTTGTTTCAGGTGGATCCCTCACTGATGAATGCATACCTCATGTTCCACTGAGTACACGTCGGATAAAGGTTGATTTGAAAAACAATAATCCGCAAAGAAAACAAAAAAGTAGTTATTATTGTGGGAATAAAGGACATATTCAATCTAAATGCTACTACCTCAAAAGACGACGGACACGAGAGAACATAGACCGAAACTACCACATTAATATACTTTTAAGATTATATTTCAATAATACGAGAATTTAGGTGAACCTTTTTCTTTATTTTCTTTGTTTGAACCTTTTGCCCTTAAGACGTGAAAGTTGGATATCTATCCCACCATTTAGATCCCAACCAAATTGTATTCAGATAAATTATCTTGTATTCACAATTTTTTGTGCATTTTTACGATTGATAGCAAAGTGTAGGAGTATTGTTCAATATCTTCATAATTTAAAATGAATTTATTCAATAAATAAGAGTTTTAAGATATACTTTTAGACCTATTGGTGCAAGGTTTTAGGTTTTCTCCTATACTTTCATTTTCAGATTTTCTTATGCAATTATGAATAAATTTTTCTACCTCATAAGCACATTAATATCTACTAATTTAGAGTTCACAAATCTTGAGAGATTTTTGCAAAGATATAAAATGATTCAAATCCAAAGATTTAATGAAGCGAAAATAGACAAGGTAAAATGGATAGACATATATATATATATATCTATATATTTATGGGTTAAAACTAAAAAATATATGGTATAAAATGGTGAATGAGTAATATATTCTACAAATACAATACAGTGTGATCCAGTTTTTGTAATAAAAATTGTGAGGTAACACTGCAATTTATATTCGATTTTTTTTCTAAGGAAATTGGGCAAAGTAAAATCGGTCATAGACGAGACATAAAAATTATCAATTATGTGTTGAAAATGAGAATATATTGTATATGATGGTTACGAAAAATATTAATGTATTTATTATTGATTTACGAAAAATATTAATGAGAATATATTGTACTACTATTTCGCAATTATCATGACTCAGTTACAAATGAAGATTAATATTTTTGTTTATAAATTTTTTTAAATAGAAAAAGGAAAAGTTGTAAAGAGGTTTTATATTTATTTTCGATGAACATGATGGAAAGTGGTGTATAAATGAGGACGTGTCCATTGTATTGAGGTAATCGGTGGATTTTGACATGACACACATAATTCGACAAAATATGCATTACTTAAAATCTAACAACATGTTGACGCTTGTTAAGGGATCACCATGATGAATTCGTGGATGCGTGTCCCTAACATAATGTCCATCGTATTGAGGTAATCTTTGATCAATACATAACAAACATATTTCGACAATGTATGAATTATAATAATATAAGAACTTGTTGATTATTGTTAAGGAATCAACACGATGAACTAGTTCATGCATGGTTTCTATCATAATATCCATTATATTGAAGAGATCCATGGATGGTGAAAGGGCAATGAGAAGGCACGAAGAGGGCGGTGAGAGAGCGACAAAGGTGTCGAGAGGGTGGTGAGACGGCACTCAGAAGGAAATGAGAGGGCGGCGAGAGGTCGTTGAAAGGGCAAAAAAATGGGGAAATGGTATTGTGAGGGCGATGATGGGCGGCGAGACGATAATAAGGGAATGAGAAAAAGATGGTTGAGTTTGAGAGAGATGGTTGCGACAAAAAAAAAAAACAAATAAATTAGATTAGAATTAATACTGTATTTTTATTATCTAGAGTTAGGTTATTCTAGTTTATTTTTAATATATATATATTTATATATTTAATAAATAATACATTACTTTAAAACAATTTGAAAATTTTTCAAAAAAATATTGAGACAGTGAACAACTTATAAAAACGATATAGGTAACAAAAGTGAATATTACATTTAAGTTAATACATTTTAATGATATAATTGAATCATAAATCGAACAAAAAGATAATTTTATTTTTATTTAAAAGGTGATTTGACAATTACTAAATGAGGTGATTTATAATATATAAATTGTTTTAGTGTTTACATTAAAAACTGTTCACATTTCAAAATTCTATTTTTTAATGTTTTATATGTGGGATAAATAAGTTATGATATATGAGGAATAAGTATTTATAAAATATGTTAATATTATATCCAAATAAATATCAAGATAATGTTTGTTCACTTTATCTTCATATCTCATGTTGTTTATAAATTCGTTATAGTTGTTTGATGGATAATTTATAAGAACTACAATAAATTTGATATAAATTATATATATTTTAGCAACTTTTGAATTATTTATGTCATGGGCTTTTTATTAAAGTTTTCTTTCTCGTTCGGATTGTAACAATGGGTGACACTAAGGTTTGAAATGAAACTCTGAAATGTGATCGCGTCTTGGTGACAATATTAACGTAGTAAAGGCGACAACGAAGGGGTGGTAGTGGAACCATTGAGAAGAAATGAAGGAAAAAAAAGGAAGAATATAGAAGAAGAAACAATAGAGAATAAACAACCTTTGATATTAAAAAAAAACTTATTTTTTTAAACATTTAATAATCATTGTTGGTCGTTTCACGAGAAACAACCTTACAAGATTATATATATATATATATATATATATAACTAGGTGATACTCGCGCTACGTGCGAATTTGTGGTCATTAAAATATGATCATCTTACGATTTGTATAAAATTTATTAAATTGAACACTGTCACTAGATTTGATATGCACATGGACTAATATGAACACATAAAATAATAGTTTTAATGTATGAATTAGATATATAGATTTATAAGTTGTAGTGAAAATAAGAGCGAATGTTTCTGCACTGTACTTAAAACTATTGACTATAAACTGAAGTCAAAAGAAATTGCATGATTTGAGCCGTAATGTTTTGATGATTATTCTTCTTATCCATATCAGCAACTTCATTGATAAGCAGACAACGCTAATGTTGAGCGTAACGATTGCAATGGAAGAGAAGAAGCGAGAGCAGGCAAATTGACAGAGAGAGCAAGTCATCGCTACATAAGTGTATGTTATGTAAAACAATAATTATAATAATAATGATAACAAAATTAGTAAAACTTATTCTCTCTCCAACCTTTAATATTCTATTATATTTAATAATTAAATTATATGATTATGACCACACTAAATATTGAATAGAAAAGTTATATATAATTTAAAAATTAAATATGTCAAATCATAATCATAAAAATTAAGAAAATCAATATATACATAGATTTTATAAATAATATATTAATATTTGATTAAATATAATAAATTTAAAAAAACTTTGAAATAATTTATGTAAAATATTAAAATGTTAGGTTTCATATATTATTTATAACTAAATCTCTATAAAAGAATATTACAATATTAGGTTTAATATATTATTTATAACAATAAAAATTATATATATAATTTTTATATGTTGAATTTCCCATACTTAAAAACATCTAAAATTGATATTTTAAATAATAAAAAAATATAGTAAAGAATATTTGGATGAAGATTTAAGGTGATAAATGAGATAATTAAATATAATTATTGATTTAATTATATGAATCAATAAAAAAAAGTTCTTAATGAGGTGGTTTCACCACAAACATAATAATTAAATTATATGATTATGACCACATTAAAGATTGAATAGAAAAGTTATATATAATTTAAAATCTCTCCTTTAGATGTTTTTCCAGATTTGGACAGTGAATGTAAAATATATATATATATATATACACATATGCATATAAATATATTATTTTCTCTATGGTTTTCAAAAAGTTTTACAAAAGTTTTTGTGGATGCAAATTAACATTTCTTCCAACTAAGAAGCCTATTTTATTACGTAATTTTGTAAACCGGTCGTGGCTGTCACTTCGACTTGAATTGGTTTTTGCTTGTATGCGACAACATTATCTGTTTCGATGTTGTAAAAGAACTTTCATGCTCAATAAGTTTCTCTAAACATGCTTCGGATCTCTATGTTGCGTAATAAGCTTAATGTTTATGAAACTCGGATACTAAAGTCTTGTGAGTTTGGATGTGCTTCAAACAGGTATGTAGCTGTTGGAAACGAGCCTTTCTTGAAATCGTTCAACAACGGGTTATTCATAAACCTCACTTTCCTTGCGCTTCAGAATATCCAAACGCTCTCAACGAAGCAGGCAACGGTCCCTTTGAATGTCGATGTCTACGATTCACCTGCCGACAACCCTGTGATTTTTTTTAGAACTTCAGCCCGCGCAGGCTTAGATTACAGCACGCGCGGGTTTATGTTGTCTCATGCAGCATGAGCAGGTTTATGTTCAGCACGGGTCGGGCAAAAACTTCTGCCGAGGCAGCCCGCGTGTGGGCTTCTCCAAGTCCGAGCGGGTTGAGTTAATTCCGTGTACTTGCTCCTTTTTGCTCTATGCTCGGTGTTTCCTTTGGTTCCGTGGCCTGAATTTGCTCCGAGTGATTTGTAGCTTACAGTATGTGTGGTTGAATTCAAGAATTGACATTCTAAAGCTTGGTTAGGCCTTGTCGCGTTAAAAATTGAAAATCAACAAAAGGGAGTACATAAAGAATGTCTGTGTCGGATTTGTAACTCGTGCTATGCAATCTATGCGAAAATGATGAAAATATCTAGCCTAAAACTAACATACACTACGTGTTATCGGAGCTCACCAGCATATCTTAACGAAATCGATCCTTAAATGAAGACGAGTTAAACTCTAGCTTTACAGAATATGGTTTCAGCCAGTATAATGATTCTTTCAATATCTGAAAAGAACAGACCTAACAGTTAATGTAGAGAAGAATCATCAACTGTTGCATCTATGATTGGATAAACTTGGGGAAACGATTAAATTTCTGATGAATCAAGTGCAGTCATCTATGTACTTAATCTAGATACAGCAATTGACAGTAAAGATGGATGGATGTGTTTTTGGAAGCAAACGAGAAACAATTATATCTTTGTATATACGAATCTAGATTGTTCCATGAGGCGATAGGTATAAGAATATGAAAAGTTATACGGTGTACCTTGAGTTCATGAAAGGGTCTTAGCCGACATGATACCGCTATCGTTCTTATAAACATGTCTGATGGTGGGGATGTGGTTAACCTTTAAGCGATCTATGCTTTGTTCACCAGGGATGCTCTCTAACAGCTCGTCTGTAACGCAAGATAGATAGAGTTTTTGAAGGTTTGTAAGACTTTCAATACCATTTGGCACTCTCTTCATTCCTGTGCAATCTAAAATATGCATCTCCTGTAGATTTGGCATTGCACCTTCTTGTATAACAATGTCGCTCAATAGTTGCATGAAAATTAGCCACAATTGTTTCATGCTCTGAGATCCTTATGCAAAGCTTAGTCTATCCCCTCTGTATGCATTCAGTAATCGAAGATGAACCAATTTGGGGAGTTCTTGGATGCATGGGATTGGGTCTTCTGTTAGACTAGATGCTATCAACTCCAAGTGAGTAAGATTGTGAAGAGTCTTAATCCAGCTAGGCAGCCTATCTAGCTTCCCAGAGAGGGAGAGATTCTTGATGTTAGTAGGAGGTGATAATGTGTCTATTGGTAGCGCTTCTCCTTCACGATCTAAGAGATATAGACCTCAAATCCTTTAGTTTAGAGAGAGAATCGCATAAGTCATTTCCATGATCTTCTCTAACTTTGGTAAGGTATATCTTTGTGATTTGTGTCATGTTACCAAGGTTCTTGATAAGCTCGTCATTTGCACAGATCACTTCCATGACTTTCAATCTCTTCAGTTGACAAATAACAGGCGAAACCTCCATGCCTGATGGGGAATTACTCCAATCAGTGTCATCCCTATTAGAAGTACTCAAATACCACAAATTTTGAAACTTTGAAATCTTCGCCGGGAGCTCCTGAATTCGAGAATTCTTAGTGATCAACGTCTCCAAGTTGAGGAGTCTGTGAAAAGATTTCGGAAGTTTTCTCACTTGGCTTCCCCCTACATTGAAGTATCTTAAGTTGAATAGAATCGTCAATGAATCTGGTAGTTCGTCGAGTCCGAAGTTTTCAAGGTCTAATGCTTTCAAAAACTTTAAACCAGTTGGCAATGCAATCTTCTGATCATTAGAAGAACACACCAAAAGAGTGTGGAGACTTTGCAGCATCATGCTTGAGCTTATCTCCCTCTGACTACATAAATGGCAAGTTTCTATTTCCTCATCATCATACACATTGCAAAATTTCTGATCTTTAGATATCACCAGAGAAATCTCCCTCATGATATCGTGCACTTGAAATTCCTTAGGTCGTCCGTCATTGTTCCTTGATACGACTTCAAGCATGTTTCTATAAACAATTTCCATAAGGTAATTACCCGTCACTTCTTCTGGTTTCACACCTCTCTTCTGTTCCACAAACCCTTGCGCCATCCACATTCTAACCAACTTCTTTCTTTTTGATAAGTTTGTGTTTTTTTAGACAAAACTTAAAAATTCAAATTTTTTAGGTTAAAAGTAATAATTTGTGTTTTATAGACAAAAATTAAAAAGTTTGGTATTTTCTACACTATATTCCTAAATTTAGTGTTTTTAAGGGAAAAAAATAAGTTTGAATTTTTTTTTGGTTGAAGATAATAATTCATATTTTATAGACTAAAATAAAATAGTTGGATATTTTTTATGCTATATTCACAATACATAAATTGTTTTAGTGTTTACATTAAAAAATGTTCAAATTTAAAATTCTTACTTTTTTAATGTTTTATATGTGGGATAAATAAGTTATGATATATGAGGAATAAATATTTATAAAATATGTTAATATTATATCCAAATAGATATCAAAATAATGTTTGTTCACTTTATCTTCATATCATGTTGTATATAAATTCGTTATAGTTGTTTGATGGATAACTTATAGGAACTACAATAAATTTGATATAAATTATATATATTTGAGCAACTTTTGAATTATTTATGTCATGGGCTTTTATTAATGTTTTTTCTCGTTCGGATGGCGGAATATCAGAAATACCCTCATAGGGCTAAACCACTTCAAAAATACCCTTCCCCAAAATAATTATTAAATCCGAAAAATAAAAACTGAAGAAAAGACAAATTTGCCCTTATGTTCGAACTTGGAAAAATGGAAGTTCGACAGTTTTTCAACGTGAAAAACTGCCGAAAACGAGAAAGTCGAACAGTTTTTCGCCGTGAAACCTGTTTAAAAGTTGATAGCAAGAAAGAAATAAGTGATGTCGAACTTGAGAGGGAACGATTTGAAGTTGGCGAGAAGGAAA